>CM014729.1:76619253-77019181 GCA_004329165.1 Spatholobus suberectus | reverse complement strand
CACATGTCATTTTATCTAATCGTTGCCAGCATTTTTTATAGTTCATACATGGCCTTCAGGTCTCAGTAACGCCATCCTCCTCCCTTAGTCTTTAAAATGAGGGATAATTCTTTAATCTTCAATTATTTAGCTCAAGTCTAGTATAATCAGAACTTTTTAGAAAGATTTGACTAATCTTTCTCTTTTTAATTAGTTTTGGAGGTGATTTAGGTCCATGGATTATTAAAACTTTTCCAATCTCAATATTGAGTCATTTATAAATGTCCAATCTTTAAATTTTACACATCATATATGTTAGAAAATTCGATTATCGTCTTATGAACTAGCTTTTAGTACTGATTTAAAGCCAATTTATTTTTAATATTAAGAAATAAAATGAGAGCCTATACCGTATCGGTACTTAATTTAAGAAAAGAACTAATGTTGTAGTCAGAAGAGCTAAAAGAAAAATGCTGGCTTATATAGCTAGGGGCTAAAACTAGGATGCGGTTAAGAGAGTAGAGATGGGTTTCTGCTATAATCGAAATCATTACTCCCTATAAAACCCAATTAAGTAATTTATTAGGATTAAGAAAATTAATTAATTTAGTTAATAGCATTAAATTTGTCTTATATGTATGTGAAGAGACAAATAAGGCCCGTTTCCTTCAGTTTTTATTTCATGTTTTCACTTTTTATTTTCACTTTTTAATCACAAAACTGTCATATTATTTTCAATCTGTTTTCTATTTCTAAAAATTTGTACAGAAAATAGTGAAAAATAATTTCTTTATGTTTTCTCTGTTTTCTGTATAAATTTTTAAAATAGGAAATAGATTAAAACAAGGTGATGGTTTTCTAATTAAAAGTACAAAGAAGAAATGAAAACATAAGTAAATGGATCCTACGATTCTCAATTTTTTCCATATAAGATAAAGTTAGATTTTTAAAGAGCTTAAGACATTAATGTACCTCACTTAACTTAGAGAAATGACTCTGAAGAATATTTTTGTAAAAAATAATTAATGCAAAAAAATATAAATTAGTTGTTATAAAAGAGGACTAAGTCAAACTTCTAATTTAATTCTTATAGAAACGAGAAAGGAGGGAGTAAATTGGCATGCATGTACATATGTAAATAACCAGTAAAACCGAAACATGTATTGTGTATATATAACATATTTACGGCGGTGGATAATTTGGATCTTGTATGTATGTGATGGTTGTGTAGGCATTATCAAATGGGAGATACAAAAGTTGCCTTCATAGGGCAGTAGTTAACAAGTACAAGGAGAGAAAGTCCTTGGCGTTCTTTCTATGCCCCAAAGAAGACAAGGTGGTGAGACCCCCAGAGGATATTGTTCGCATGGATGGGACAAAACAGTATCCCGATTTTACATGGTCAGATTTGCTTCAATTCACACAAAAGTGCTACAGAGCAGACGAAGATACACTGCCAAACTTCATCAAGTGGTTGCTATCCTCCAAAACCACAAACTAGCTTTACACTAACCAATAAATGGATTCTGTTCTACTGCTTTACTTTTACAAGAGCTTCAACACAGTAGTCTCGCATCTAAATTCTCCCTGTAGTTTTCTTACGTACACTCCAAACTTCAACCTTTTATGCCACTTAATCTCACTACTGGATGTGTGTTGCACTTTACATATATCAAATCGCCTTTATCTTTCATGTTTCTCGACCATGTATTTGCTGGATTTAAATTAGTTACATAATATAAGCTTAACACTAAAGAACATACAGTATGTTGTACTACTAGTCACATAATTCAACACTCTCTTTTAGTACTGAAATTAGTCACATGTTGAATTTAAATAAATATAATATGTGGATTAACATTAATTAATAATTAAAATATTGTTTAAATCATTAATTATTAATTACAGAACATTACTGTATCAATGCATTTGTAATATCATAATTGGGTTTTATTTTACAAATGACCTGTAATGGGTTGAGTCATTTAATTTTAGTAGTCTGGTGAGAGGTATTTACCCTAATATGGTGGGTTAATAAAATGTCTCCCCGTTAAATAATTTGGACAAACACGTATTTTCTCTTTCTAAATTTTTTGTTAATAAGCTAAAATTTTATTGAAGAAAAGTTATCGTGAATGAAGCACAAGGAATGCTCAGCCAAGCATCCAGAAGAGAGTACAGAACATGAGAAACTCTGCATAAGATGCAGACCAAGAGCAATACATAAAAACAACCCAAAATAGCCCATTATGAATATACTACGTGGACAGTGTGTTCATCATCACAGTATCATCTTCCGCAAATTTGTTTAATCCAATCACTGCCTTGTAAGTAATAAATCTTTGGCCCGTGATGCTTAGCCAATTAAATCTAAGGACAAGTTTGAACGGTAATTTTCCCGTGAAGCAGTACCAAGGCCACTTAAACAATCATTCACTCTCTAGATTGTGAGAAGTTTCTCTCACAAGAATTTTTCTTATCTTCCCTCTTCACTAAACAAGCATATATGGATCCTAGCATGAATTCAGGTAGGATGCATTCTTCATTTATCTGTCAAATAATGATGATTTGTGTTTGTAATTTGTGTTTGAGAGTGATTTGATTAGATTTTTTTATTATTATATATTTCACTTTTTTACAACTCACATTTATTCTTCTATTTTTTTTATCTCTCTCTATTTCTCATTATATCACATATCACTTCTTTTACTTTCTCTCTATCTTTTCTTTCTTCTTCTATCTCTTTTTTTTTTCCACCCAATGAGGTGGACGATTATTATTTTTCATTGATTATTCTAAAATTGTCTTAAATCCATCATCTACAACATCCACAAACCACCGCATCCCCTTACACCCCCATTTTTACTTGAATCATAGAGCTCAAAATTAATGAGCTATTTTAGAAGTCACGAATTTTAACCCCTTCAAGATAGAGTGAAGTCATACATTGGATAGTCGGTCCTAATTACCAAAGTGTGATAATTATATTCCATTATACGCCAAAATGTCTATGTCTCCAATCTGAAACACAAACTGCACGCAGACAGTTTGCTGCCAATCTCAAACCGTATTACTACTTATCTACCTGTTCCGTACTTTCACCTTTTTTGGACTGAGGAAAGGCCGAAAGAATAACGGGACGGAGGTAGGAGCAAGGCTGATGATTGAATGATTAATGCATTACGTACTAAAATGACAGATTCTTCTATAGAATTTGTTTGCGCAAAGTCTACTCGAGATTTTCTCTATATCTAGCTAGCAAATCAAGAAATAGGAAAGCTACCTATAAGTGATGCAGTAATAAAATCATGTAATATTTTATCAATAAATATAAATGCCCACACCATTTTTCTTATATCTTTTTTTTATCCCATTTTCTTTCTATATTTATCTTCTTTTCTTACCACATTTGTCACTCTCTGTCTCTCTTCCTGATCATACACCCGTTTTGAGATGTACATTTATGGGTGTTATATTTTTATTGCCTAATTAAGCATAGTTGTTTTCATGATGATGTAATTGTACATAAAATTACTTATTTTTGGAATTGGATAACTCTTTTATTAAATATAAGTTTAAGGTCACAGGAGCTTCCTACGTTTTACCAAAAAGAAAAAGGGTTTTTGACTCCATTTTTACGGACAGATCCATGAATCTATTAAAAGGGGGGCCAATTTTTTTTTCTTCTTTACAATTATTTAATCACTTAACTTCTAATAAATAACGACACATACAAAAATATTTACTGATTTTACACATAAAATTAAAACTATTTTTATTTCAAACAATAAAAATAAGAAAATGTATAAAAATTTCTGTCACTGATTTTTTTTATTTCAAACAATTTTTTTTTATAATTCATAGAATATCAATTATTTAAAAAATTAAAGAAATATAATGATTATTTCTTAAAAAAATTGTTAAGTAGTACTGTAATTACTGCCCATACAGATTTAATAGATTATTGAGTAGTTTGTATATATTCTATCTACTTGTAAATTCTACTCATTATTTTCCAATCCATTAAGATAGTAAACAAAATGAAAGAGGTGCGCAACATTTTTAAAACTCCATAGAACAAAAATAAACCAAGCATTACCATGCATGAACTACAACATATCTTATTTCTCTCTCTTTTGCCACTAACACAAAAAGAATTTGCCTCCAAAAATTATTGCTAAAGACTCCGCTTATTATAACTAGTACTAATCTTTTGTTCTAAGCTTTGAAAGACTCTTCGATCTCACAAACACAACAGCAATCGTGCAAGATTCACAACAATGGTCTTACAAAAATAGGATTATCATATTTATTATTTTCTCTCTTTATCTTATTTTTTTATCTCTCTTTTTCCTTCATTCAAAATGGATGGACGTTTAGATTTTTCCAAAAGACAAACTATAAATCTCAGCAAAAGTTTACAATGTGTGATTAAAATTCAAACCAAGCTCAGTCAACAGTAGAATTTGCTCAACCTTTCAAGCTATGACCTTTCACAAACCATTGACGTGATTAATTTTTGTTTATCATCATCACATGTGATATTCATATTTTTAAAAATGAGGTACAATATTTACAGTTTTATTATTTTTAATACAAGAACAAAAATTTTGTGGAAACTCATGTCATGGATATGATAAATAACTGTCCAATGATCTGCAGCCAAACATGTTTAGAAAGATAAATAGTTTTTTTTTTTTTTTTGTATGTACCATAGTAATACTGAGGTTAAAACTTATGATCTCATACATTTTATCCAAAGCCTCCCACCCAAATTGACACTAATGGGTTTAATAAATAAGTAAGTTAATATCTTAGCATATGCATAACAAGACGTGTAATCATTTGTCTAATTTGAGAAATATACTATTTATAAGTACAATTTATATGTTCCTTTTCTAAGTCACTTATGTATTTAAGTTTTTCGGACTAAAAAAATGTCACATATACTAGACAAATAAAAAGTTAGTCAATAAGTTTGCACTAATATTGTCATTGTACATCTAACAGAATTTATCTTTTATTATAAACTATATGATTCTACATTAATATATGATGTACTATCAACATATCATGACAGTATGATGCACTATCAATGTTATTATTTATTCTTTTATTATATTGTTTATCAATCTTATAATAATAATAATAATAATAATAATAATAATAATAATAATAATATGATTGATTTATGTTAAATTAAAATTTTATTATCCTCTGTTTATCATAATTTTATATTAGCTTATATAATACAAATATTAAATGATATATGTAATTATTAATCATGACTGTTAAATTAAGTCATAAATTGTGTGTTCATTTGTTCGATAATCGATCTTTTTTCAAAACATTAATGTTGTTATCTAATTATATATTATTATTTTTTAATGAGTTTGATACTGAATTTTGTGTTATTAAACTCACTAAATATGTTCAATAGTATTGTAGAACTTTTTTTACACTAATTACACATGCAAATAATAAATTTTGCAGGAAACTTATTTATACTTATAAAAATAATTTATGACTTCTATAACTATTTTAAACTTATTTTAATAAGTTTTATGATGATTAAATTTATGATATAAGGAAACCCAAAAAAATTTATGATATAAACTCTTATATGATAAGAAGTTATTAAATAAATACTTAATTAAATTGTTTACTTAAACGCAACCTAAATTCTTTCTTGAATTCAGTCTTTGGAGGATGATATTTCACTCTCAATTCAAGGGTTCCGTACACCTTATAATAATTATATTCCTTTTTTTTTTCTCTGCAATATTCACCTCATTTTGATCCAGTACATGTAAATTGGAGAATCGAAAAGACAGAATATGCAAATATAAACACCAATGACATGAGGGTCATACGCACCCATTGAACGACCATACAGAGTTGAGGATGAGAACACGACTAAGGACAAACACCAGCAATTGTTGATAATTCATCAGGTGGATGATAACCAGAGACAAATAACCATGTCTATTTTTTTAGGGGGATTGATAGATTATGGTTTGGATTAATTTGTAAGGGGTGGTAGGTAGGGGACTCCCTCACCTGAAGGCCACCCCTTTTTAACAAGAATATGGAAAACATCATACTTCCGTGGACCACTTTGCATATGCAGTTATGTACAATAATTGTAAAGAAAAGATAAAAGTGACATCGCTATTAGGGGACATACTTCCTTTTTCTATATGGCCCATAGGTTGTACAAATTAATGGAGGGTCAAAGATCTTTGTTAAGCTTTACATGCCTCCATCATATATACCTTTAAAGAAACTGATATGCAATATATGACTATGATAGATCATGGATTTAATAACGGTTCTGACGTTGTAATGGCTAAGGATAAATTTAGCGTCATGAGTTTAATATTTCCAAGTTTGTCGTCAATGTGTGTATGTGTAATCCATTTATAAATGGATTTATCTCTGATCATTCGATCGTGGCTGTGTTTGGCAAGTTGAACCACCTAATTAAAGTAAAAGTTCTGTTGTAAACTTGTAATTATTAACAAGTGTTATAATTTCTTGGGAAAATTATGCGTGGATAACACCATGCTAAATTACACTTAATGAGAGAAAGAGAGAGAAGTATAAATATGATTAGCACAAGTGGTAGCGGCTTGTGTCTCTTAACCAAATTGTCCAGGGTTCGAATTCTGACTTTAAGTATGGAATAGATCATGTTAGGAGAAAAATACCCACATTGTGTGTACTTACGGTCCCTGATGGAAATTAGTTACTGCTTCCAGTGGTGGATATTTCGTACTAATAACATGGTAACCAAAAAAAAAAATGTAATATGATATGATAGGAGTAGAAAAATAGAAAAATAATAGTATGTGATATTATAATGTCGATATATATAATTACCCGTACTCTTCAATGTTTTCTTAATTTCAAGAAAGTGGCAAAATTTTCCAACTTGCTTCACAACCCGCAAAACCCATGCCACCTTTAATAAATGCGACTAGCGACCAAAATCGTAATCCCAATGGTGATTTGGAAGAATATAGATAGGATGGTTTGGTCAATGGCTTGGCAAGGAGCACATACATTCACAGGCAAGGTGGGTCAGAGAAGCAATGCTGAGGAGCCGTGATTTTTTGTTCTTTGTGATTTGTAGGTGGAATCAAAATGGTTTAGGGGGTTAAAATTTTGTTCAGTAATAATTTGTTTGAGCAAATCAACCACGTATTTTACATGATAGAATGGTGCTAGTGATTCAAGAAATTGAGGCAAATGACATGGCAAATGCAGTCAGACCCAACCCAAAATCAGAATCAGCGGTTGCGTTTGAAGATGTAGAGACGTAAAACAAGCATATACATTATACAATTAGCTCAATAGTTTGGAGTCTGAACCTACATCAAAACAAAAGAGTGAGGGTGGCGAGGCCAAGGGAAGGAAAGGGAAGAAGAATTGTGTGGTTAAATTTGATACGATGCGGCATCTTTCACGTGTCATGTAAGAGCACTTCCGACATATGGCAATAATGATATGGACTAACTGTCAGTCATGTTATTAGTCAACGATTCTAGGTTCACAGAGACTAAAATCCCTCATTTTAGAATAATAAGTGGAGATAATTATCAATTTGGTCCTTTAAATTATAGGACTTGATTAAATTTGTTATCAAAATTAATACATAAAATAGTCTTTGAATTTGTACATCGACAATCAATTTAGTCCTTCTTTTAGTTAGTGTCATTTAGCGTTGTTAGAAGGCTAAGTTGACACATTAAGTACTTGAATGATAGCCAATTAGGCACACATGTGATTACCAAATAATAGAGATTAATTTGACGACTTTTGATATTGACATCTTTGAGATCGACGACTATTCTCACAAATCCACACAATTTCTTTTCAACATATTTTATCCTCGCTCACATGCTTGATAATTGCTATTTATGCATACCTTTTTAGTGTGTATTTATGCAATTACTCTCTTTTTCCTATAACTTAAGACTTTGATTGACACTAATTTTAGGTTGTTTATAAGTAATTAGGATCCATAGATCATGTTTATAGTTTAGAATGTTCTAATTTTGTTTTGCTTACTTTTGTGTAGATAATGAAGGAAAAATGAAGCTGTTGAAGGCCTGGGGCAAGATCAAAGTGGTGGATTCACTTAGTAGATGAAGAGCTCACTAGCAAGTATGAAAGACTTTTGCTGCCCAAGGTTGATTGAGCGAGCAAGTATCTCGCTTGGCGGAAAGGTCTCCAGAGAGCACTCGCGTTGCTTGCTTAGCGACTATCATGGTCGCTTAGCAAGATGGAGTCTAGATAGCACAAGAGCTTGCTTAACTCATTCAACTCTCGCTAAGCGAGAGCGGGTGACATGTCACTTAAAAAGAGTGCGACAAAAAGCATAAAGGGGTCGAAGACAAGATAGTTGGTCATAACTTTAAGAGAGAATATTTCTAGGGTTTTGTGTGGCAGCTAAAGCTCTCCTATGGCTCCTTCATCTTGTTTTCTTCATTTCTTCATGTATTTTGGTGCTACACATGTCAATGAGTAACTAAACTCTCCATTATTGGTGTTGGATGTAACTAAGCTAACTCTCTTGTACTCTTTTGACTTATTTTCTCAATTATATTTCAATATTAATGTTCAATCTTCTGTGCTTAATGCTTGCTATGATTTGATCACTCATATCTTGTTTTGTGATTTGATTTGTGTTGGAAAACCCTCTTTGAACCTTGAACTGAAGTTGAACAGTTTGTGAACTTAGTAACTAGGAATAGTTCTTTGTTTGCTCACCATTTTTAGACTCTTAATCTTAATGCAAGTTCCTCTATTATGTTAACTAAGAGATTGTGGCTTAATAAAGGAACTTAGACTCTTTCACCTAAGGAACTAGGGTTTGAGTAAATTTGTGGGTTAATGTTAATGTTGAAGTATAACAATGATTTATGGTCTAAGAGTTACAAGAAAAGGAAGCTTAATGAAGTCTAACCCCAACACTTTTATCATCTTGGTTAATAACTAAATTTCTGCCTTCCAATTGTTTGAGAAAAATCCAAAAAGATTTTCAGCACTTGTTTTGTTAAGCTCTATTTTCATTTAAAGTTTTAAGCATTTACCCTTTCATTGGTTACAACTCATTACTCATTTCATTAATCTAGTTAGTAAAACATGTGAAATTTGCTAAGTATTGCGCAAGTATTCAAGGGAGCGATACTCAACTCATCATTGACTAGTTGCATGATTTGGTATGCTTGCCAATGACGTAACATTTCCTATGAAACTTTCTAGGAGATCACCTATCCCAAAATTATCCCAAGTTAAACATGCTTTGAAGTTTTTAAATGATGAACTACTAAAAAGAAGACACTTCTTGTTGGTATAGGTAATACTAATCAATTGTTTAAGCTTTGTACAGTCTTACACTTGTATAATCCCTAAATTCCTCTTATTTCAATGTGTATTAGGTTTGTTCATGTGTCTTTTTTGCTAGAAGCTTGTTAAGAGTTGCTCCTTGTCCGTGCGTTGTCTCTTTTCTGCCACATGATCACTCTCCACCTTCATCAATGTTAGGGATGTCACATGTTCATTAGCTTCTGCCTAGTTTTTCTACAAACTGCACTATATAGGGAAAAGCCTTTTTTTGATACCATCTTTATAATGTCAGACTACTTTAAGGATAAAGGACAGTTTTCACAAATTAACACAAGTCTTTTCAACATTCTTTGTCCTCACTCACAAGCTTCTTAGAAAACTTTTCAGGATCACCTATTCCAAAATTGTTCCAAGTTAAACACGCTTAGTTTTGGAGTTGTTAAGTGATGAGTTGCCAAAAAGAAGATATAGTATTAATCAATTATTTTAAGTTACCTTCAATTGTTCAGTCTCATACCTACAATCTTTGGATGTCTTTTATTTTAGTGTGTGTTCATTTCATTCATGTGTCTCTTTTGTTGGAAGCCTGTCATGAATCACTCATTGTTCATGCTTCATCTCTTGCACTGGTGATTACTTCTTGCTCTTGTTAGTATCTAGGATGTCACATGCAGTAAATGAGATATGTTGTTAGAGGTTCAATTCTAGCACCAATTGGATTTGGTTTTTGGCCACCACCTATTAGAGCTAGAACACTAGGTCTACAACCTACCACTGCAATAGCTCCATAACCTAACCACCACTTATTCCACCATTTATCAAAGTTTCATACCACCATAAAACTAGGTTTACTTCTCATCATCGAGCCCTTTATGTGCTACTTCTTCAACCTTTATTATGGAAAGGGTTGTAAGGTCCAGGGAGGGGTTTTGAAGGAAGAAGAGAGAAAAGGTAGAAGAAATAGAAAGAGAGATCGCATACACATTTATGTCAAAATAATATAATTTTCCACTAAAATGTTTTTGTTTTGCTAAGCATAAATTAACATGTTTTTATTAAATGAGTTTAATGAGATGAACTATATTGTACTATATATATTCATCTAATAATGTATTAGTACAGTATTAAAAGAGTTAGAGTTCCTAAGTGATAGTTGTGATAATCAATTTTTTAATCATTTAATGTTGAATAATTAGATTATTCTAAATTTAAAGAAATTTTATTTTATCAATACATTAAAAATTTAGCTGGATAATTATTTTATTTTAACTTTTTCCTATATATTTTTTGTGCAATTTTATTTTATTGATAAATAAAAAAGATTAGATAAAAAAGGGTCATTGCTTGATCGAACATAACGTTGGTTTCGTAGACATATGTCAGTCAAAGCTTTAGTGTGATTGCTTTGTGGGTGACGGTGAAAGGATCAGTGAGGGGAATGGACATCTGCAAGATGTGTTTGCTTTGAGTATTTATAGGAAAATAACAAATGGAGTTGGTTGAACGATGATGGGACATTTGGCTTGTCTATCAAAAACCTGCTCAATGAACACAGGTGTTAGAGAGCATTTTCATAATTTGGCGAGGAATCCGCTTGCTCTTAAAAAGGAGTGTCGTCATTCATCATTCAGGTGGATTGGGCTGAGTTGTTTGAGGCAAGTCTGAAACATTATTGATCTAAGGGTGGAAATTTACTTACACGAATAAAATTTAAATTTTATTCCCTATTATTTTTTATTTTTTTTTGTCAATACCTATTAAATTTTTTTTTGAAAAGCTGAAAAATATTATTGATATAGAAACAAACCGAAACAAGGTGTGCGGAGTTTGTGGACAATTAAATTCCCAATTCTCTTTGATTCAGTAAATGGAGCAAACTGTGTTTTAAGTCCTTTGCACAATTGAATGCCAACATGCCTATTATTATGCCCAGCCCAAAAATTGTCTGTCGTGTATTGGACTAATGTCTACGTGGGTGACGAACTCACCTTAGACAGAAAAGCAATTGAACTGCCCAATTTCCTGTGACAAAAAAGTAAGAAGAAAGAACTGCCCAATTACATAAACAACTTGGAATCCTAGAATTAATAATTTTTTTTTCTTTTCAAGGCCAATGGTCTGACATCGCACTGACCTTGTAAATTTCATCGGAATACGGAACAATAGAAGCTTCAACATTGCCTTTACCATATTACTAAAGGTTTTACAAGTTCTCTAATGACCTTTAGTGACCCCGAAAGTACATCCTTGAAGAAGATTTCACCCCCTGTCCACCACTTTAATTTTTACCAATATAAAAACTTGGCACAAACTTTCTCAAATCACTAATATAGAAGTTATCTTTAATGAGTTAATTAACCGGTATGCCCGCTACATATGAGCTTGACTCCGCGACAGTGATTATTCTACATAGTAGTTCTCTAAAGCAAATCCAAAAAATAAAAAAATAGAAAACGTAATTGTAGGTCCAATAGAAGCCTAGCTACACTAATTAGGAAGGTATCGAAGAGATATTTATTCTCATAAACCAAAAGACAAGTCCAACATAGTATAATAATAATAAATGTTAAAAGAAGTAACAATTGAAGCCTGAATTTTGAGCAATTCAAAATTCATGGCGGTGTCAGCAATTGCATTATCTCAAAATTCTTGATGAAGAATTGCATGCAGCAATGGATTCATCACGGGATAATACAAAAGTTGTGCTAGTTGCTTGGTTTCTAGTAATGATCTCAGCCATGTCACAAACAATTCATCCTAGCTGCCAAAATAAATGCGGAAGTGTTAGCATTCCGTACCCATTTGGTACAACTGAGGACTGCTACTTGAACAGCAACTTTTATGTTGCTTGTAACACAAGTCACAAGCCTCCTAAACCATTTCTGTGGGATTTGACCAAAAATATTGAGATCTTAGAGGTGTCATTGAATGGCCATTTGCGGATAAAGTCCCCCGTAGCTTATGTTTGCTATGATGAAAAGGGTGTGCTAGTGGATTCAGGGAATTCATATTTGACTTTGCAAGCATTCCCCTTCTCATATACCCAGAACAAGTTCATTGGAATTGGATGCGACACCCTTTCAACCATTAATGCAACAATTGGGAAAAATTACTCAACTGGAGGATGTTTTTCACTTTGTAGTAGTGTAGAAAGTTCAACCAACGGATCCTGGTTTGGTATTGGTTGCTGCCAAACCTCTATCCCAAAAAACATTTTGGCATATCAAGCTCGTGTCCTGAGTTCAGACTTTAGGCATAGGGATATGAATATTCCTTGTAGCTACTCTCTTTTGGTGGAAGAAGAGTCTTTCAAGTTTTCCACTGATGACTTCATCAAACTGCAGAAGAGAAGAAACCGCTCCCACAGTGCTTGATTGGGCTGTTGGGAATCAAACATGCGAAGAAGCAAAGAAGAATTTGACTACTTATGCCTGCCAAGAAAATAGTGTATGTATTGACTCTGACAATGGACCAGGGTACCTCTGCAGATGCTTAGAAGGTTATGTGGGAAATGCATACTTTCATGGTGGATGCCAAGGTATAAATCATGTTCCCACAAAGTTGTAATTAGTATAATTTATAATTTGTTTGCTTGATAAATGAATGGAGTATAACGTTTTTTTGCTTGTTTCTTTACTAGATATTGATGAGTGTGCCAATCCGAGTCTAAATGACTGTTCAGATATTTGCATTAACCTACCTGGGAGCTATAATTGTTCTTGTCCCAACACCAAGAGGTACCAGGGAGATGGCAGAAAAGGAGGAAGTGGCTGCTTCTCAAATCTACAACATGTGGTTAATGAGGTTGTGATAGGTATGTGTTACTTGTTTGGCTTAAATAATAGCACTCGATCCGTGAAAATAAATAAACAAGACAAATTCAAAAGAAAAGGAAGGCATACGAAAAAAAAAGTGCAGATTTTTGCTCCATTGTTTTTAAGATCTTTGATACGTTAGTCCATTCCTTTTCATCTCTTAACATTCTTGATTTTTCTTCTCACTTGTAGTCTATTGCTTTGTCCTTTTGCATGCTTTTGAGCCTACAACTTCTGACGTTTTGCAACTCTCTGTCAGTAGATATTATATAGGAAAAATCTAGATTCACAGATCCCCAAATCTTGATAATAGAAGTGACATTTGTTTGCAAGTAGATAGTATAAAGTGTAATGATTAGTATCTGCTATGGAAAACGAAGTTCAAGGGATAGTTCACCTTTAAAATCAAGTAATTAAAAGATATCTGTGAATGACATATTTCAAAAACCATAGCAAAATTAAAGACTGATTCAACAAGCAACTTTGTCAATGTAGGTACTGGCATAGGCCTTGTGCTGTTGTTAATTGGTAGTGGCTGGCTATTCCATGTATTCCTTAAAAGAAAAAGGGTGAGGCTCACAGCAAGATATTTTAAGCAAAATGGTGGCTTAATGTTACAGCAGCAAATTTCAAACATGGAAGGATCATCTGAGAGAGCCAAGATTTTTACTGCACGAGAGCTAAAGAAAGCCACTGAAAACTTTCACGAGAGCAGAATCATTGGCAGAGGAGGATATGGTACAGTTTATAAGGGAATACTTCCAAATGACCAAGTTGTTGCTATAAAGAAATCGAAACTAGTAGACCACAGCCAAATTGAACAATTCATCAATGAAGTGGTTGTACTGTCCCAAATTAACCACAGAAATGTGGTCAAACTCCAAGGTTGCTGTCTAGAGACAGAAATGCCACTGCTGGTTTATGAATTTGTGAACAATGGCACCCTCTTTGACCACATTCACAATGAAAACAGCACACTTCCCTGGGATACACGTCTAAGAATAGCAGCAGAAACAGCTGGTGTGCTTGCATACTTACATTCTGCTGCCTCCATACCAATCATCCATAGGGACTTCAAGTCGACTAACATACTCTTAGATGACAAATACACAGCTAAGGTTTCTGATTTCGGGACTTCAAGATTGGTTCCTCGCGACAAATGTCAGTTGACAACATTGGTTCAGGGAACTCTTGGGTACCTTGACCCCGAATACTTTCAGACCAGCCAACTAACCGTGAAAAGCGATGTGTATAGCTTTGGTGTTGTACTTGCAGAGTTGCTAACTGGAAGAAGGGCACTCTCTTTTGACATGCCAGAGGAGGAGAGAAACTTAGCCTTGTATTTCCTTTCGGCTGTGAAGGATGATTGCTTGTTCCAAATTGTTGAGGGTTGTGTCAGTGAGGGAAATAGTGAGCAGGTGAAGGAAGTTGCTAACATTGCTGAATGGTGCTTGAGGCTTAGAGGTGACGAAAGACCCACCATGAAGGAAGTGGCCATGGAATTGGATAGTCTCAGAATGATGACAACAACTACATGGATTAATGCCACATCAAATGCAACAGAATATGTGATTGGTGAGAGATCAGGCCCAACAGAAACAGACTATGCTAATCGTCATTATACTTACACTACTTGTACTGGGCCTGAGGATGACACCATTTGCAACGATGTGATGTCACCGTTATGGGATGGCAGATGAAGAGTGCTAGTTGGTGGCACTTTGTCTATGGCATCATCAATTCGAAGATTATATACATATATATATATATATATATATATATATGGTGGCCACTATAAAGTTCTTGTAGTTCATCGTTCTTGAGTTCTGCATTAAAAGTCATATGGTAATGTTGCTGTCTTATTTTCAGAATCATTATATATATGTGTCAAGAGGAAATGGTTTGACAAATACTGTTATGTACCAATGTGTGTTCTGTCACCATTGTTCAGATTATTACTATTGAATGAGCTTCCCCCCTTTGGCAATACACTGATGAACGAAGGTTATATCATTATCAATTAAGCAACGCTATATTTCCCAAAACATTCTCCTAATGGTTTTCCCAGTACAATTTCTAAAGAAACCAGTTATTGTATTCAAAAGAAGAAATTGATACGAGTCAAAGTGGTGCAAATTAAACCGAGAAATATTGTGCAGCCGGTGAAATCCTTCAGTACTTTATCCATATAATGTCATTTTAATTAAACCGATTTGCATGGACTGGTAAAAAGCATACAAGTGTTAAATAAATGAATTAAGCTGAAGTCAATTTGTGTATCGGAGGCCATTGTTTGTATTCTGCTGGCTTGATCTTTGGTATCAAATATTAATTATTCTTTCTCTAATGACCCGGACTGGGATTAATAAGCAAGACCTCATCTTCATTGTACTAGACCATCAGGCAGGCCTGAAATTTCATCAACTGGCCAAAAATGCAGACTCCTCAAATCATGTAGAACTCTGTTCTAAGTCAGATCTTGAGACTCCTCATCAATGGTGATGATGATCAGTATTACTTCAGTTAAATCTTAGTAAGTTTAGTAAATTAGTTTAGGCTATTGGTGTAAATAAGTCTTGGGAACTGTCTGGTCTAAATTTCTTGTGTTTTTCTTTTCTTTAAGTAGAAATTAGGTTAAACACATTTGGAAAAAAGATTTTAAAAATTAAGAAACTTATTATTTTTATAAGGTTTATATATGTTTTTAGTCCATATAAAATAATTGAATTTGATTTTGGTCCTTGTAAAATTTTTCTTTGATTTTTATCCCTCAAAAATATTAAATTATTGGTTTTGGTTCCTATAGTCGTGTGTCACTGTTAACTACTTATATGTTTAACGAAAGATCAAGTGGACACCTATTAGTGTCTGTAATACCATGTCATCATGTAACACCTCTAAATTTTTTATTTTCTAGATCCCTAAAAGAAATCTTATTTATCTACTTTAAAATGAATGTTAGGAACTAAAAATAGTGATTTCAAATTTTTAAAGGATGAAAATCAAAGAAATTTTTTTACAAGGATCAAGACCAAATTAGCTCATTTTTCAAGGACCAGAAAGAATGATTTTAAGTTTTTACAAGGACTAAAATTAAAACTCGCTCATTTTATAGGAATTAAAAGCATATTTAAGTCTTTTTATAAAAGAAAAAAGAGAAAATGTACCTTTTTTAAAAACCAAAGAAATATTTTTACAAGGACTAAAATCAAAACCCACTCATTTTATAGGAATTAAAAGCATATTTAAGCCTTTTTATAAAGAAAAAAGAGAAAATGTAGCTTTTTTAAAAAATAAGCTTAAATATGTTTCTAGTCCTTATAATATACTTGTTTTACACTTTTAGTTCCTATACTTTTTTTTATGGTTTTGGTTACTATAAAAATTTATTTTACAGTTTTAGTCCTTGTCACTATTCACTAATGACGAGTCAACCATCTGTTAGAGAACAAACTTGATGTTATGTTTCTTAAATAATAGAGACTAAAATGAATATTTTATAATATAAGAGAGATCGATATCAAAAATTTACAATTTTATAAGGGTTAAAAAAATATCATTAAGGACTAAAATCATAAAAAAAAAATTATAGGAATCAAAAGCATAAGAAAAATCTTATAAGGACCAAAATTATAAAACAGATATATAATAAAGACTAAAAACATATTTAAGCCAAAAAAAAAATTGAAGTATCTTTTAAAAGTTGCATACCCTAGTCTCCCCCCTACTCATGCTAAACAAAAGATGCATGGCAATCGCTATGGGATTTAAAAGGAGTTTTTAATCTAAAATTATTAAATAACCTCTACTTTGTTTTTAAAATTCTTTATTTGAAGTTTTAAGTTTAAAGTGATATTTTTTTGGTGAATAAGAGGTCAAAAGCCTAGAAAAAAAAAAAACTACAAACAAACTCTACAGGATACTGCCAACCCCATGACGCCCTTGATAAGGAAACATAACACTACCCCCCCTGGTGGCCTATCCAACAAGTGCAAACCATTATTTTGAGTATGAGCTAAAAAAGCTAAATAATCTGCAACAGCATTAGCTTCCCTAAAAGCATGTGATATTCGAACCTCCCACTCCTTATTTAGCCCAATGCAGATATAATCCACCACAGTTTTATAAGGATGGCATTTGTTGACACCTTCTTTGATGAATTAGATAACTAGCTTGGAATCACATTCCACCCAAAGTTGCTTGATACCTACATCCCAAGCTCTCAATAGCTGTCAAAACTCCCCAAAGTTTCAACATTAGAACATTAGAGCAACCTAAATTTCTTAAGAAACCCCGAATCCATTCGCCACTTTCATTTTGAAATACACCTGCACAAGTGGCACAATGACCGTTGTCTTGGACAAAGGCATCTGTATTAACTTTTGTCCAGGACATAAGAGGAGCTTTCCACTTGATGTGACAACGCTGGTAGGCATAATTGCCACTAGGGATGTCAAAAATACCCGTACCCCGCGGATATCCGCGGATAAAATCCGCCACGGGTAGAAAATGGGTACTTTAAATGGATACCCGCGGATATTCTAAACGGGTATACCCGCTACCCGTTATTAATGGGGCGGGTACGGATATCATGGTATCTATACCCGCTACCCGCAATTATATATTTACTTAAATACCCTTACATATTAATATAGATAAAATTACATAAATTTATTCAAAATTTTCAAAAAAATTATTAATTACGAGAGAAATCTTATACAATTATATTACAAGAGAAAAGAACATAAATTTGTGAGCATTTAAACTATATTCTTTTTAGAAAAATTGTTAGAATAATTAAAATTTATGTTAAAGTGATTATTTTAAATTATAACTCTTTAATTTATAAATTTAAATTTATAAATTCAAAGTGAAATTTGCAACACTTTATAATTGTCCACAACACATAAAATAAATTTGTTATTTTTTTTTATTTTTTATTTTTTAAAAATACCCGCGGATATCCACGGATACCCGCGCGGGTAATGGGGCGGGTACGGGTATAAGTTTTAACAGGCGGAGCGGGTAGCGGGTAGCTACTACCCGTACCCGCCCCGCCCCGTTGACATCCCTAATTGCCACTCATAATACGCAATAAATCAGCATTAGCAGTTGCACATTGCCACACCCTCTGCTGCAAGCTTAATAAGTCTTTGACAATTAAAGGCCTCACTTGCAAAAAAAGAGTTAATTACATGCTTGCCAAATAATATTGGTTCCAACAGCAAAAACTATGTGCCACTTTATGCCATTAGGATCTTCACAAGTTTCATGCACATTGTACTGTAACCAATTAGGCAAATTAGGATTAAGATTCTGCAAATCAAGCTTCGCATTTTCACAATCACAAAGCATATGGATTGATGTTTCATCCTTTCGGTGACATATAGGACAAATGGCATTATCCGTCAAGCTTCTACTCTCCCTAAACACATTAGTCATAATGCCATCATGCACCACTCTCCAAATAAAACAAGTTTCCCTTGGATTAAGGTCAGGGGCCCATAAATTATGCCACACACCATTTCCCCTTGGATTAACTTCACCCTTCAACAACTTGTAGGCTCTTCTATTCGAGAAAACTCTATTAGATGTAAGTGCCCATATAAACCGATTTGCACCCAAAGAAACATGGGGTGGACCAATCCCCAGAATCTCCGAGACAAAATCCACAAGAAGAAGATGTTGAAATCTTTCAATACTCCGACCACCTCCTTCCAAAACATAATCTTTAACAAGAATATCCCTATTATTGGCAAGAATATCTTGCACCACAAAATCCATAAGAATAAGACCCAAAGGAAGCCAACAATCTTTCCAAAAAATAATAGACACCCCCCCCCCTAAAATAAGCAAAGAGGCCCAAGTAAGAGTTATACCTTTCCAAACTTTAGATCCATGGGTTAACCAACCACTAGTGGAGGGAGAACATTTAACATCGATTGTAGAATCGACCTAGATCCCATTGATATAGAATGGAGCCTTTTTCACATCGGACATTCAACTATACAAAAAAAGGTTTTTTTACATCAGTTGTAGTTTGAACCGATGTAGAAAGTTACATTTTCTACATTGGTTAAAGCCTTAACCAATGTAAAATAGGTGACACTTTCTTCATTGGTTAATCATTTAACCAATGTAGAAAATCAATTTCTACATCAGTTAAGGTAACAACTGATGTAGAAAGTGAGCATTTTTTTTAATATTTAGACTGTTTTTGCAAATGACCAAACATGTAAATAAAAAAGGACCAAGGAGTTCATTCACCAAAATATATCATTGAATACTAAAATACACTCTAAAACATATATATATATATATATATATATGATAAACTGATTTTATGGTACCTAATTACACTTCAAAATTTCCAAATTACACAAATGCATTCTAAACAATTTTAAATGTCATATATTACAAATATCAAAAAAGAAGCATGCCCACTCTTTCGGATGTTATCAAGATCCTCTTCAAAAAATGGTTCTTGGTCGATGAATAGATGCAAGTTGAAATAACATAACATTAGATCATCAACTATAGAAACCATAATTAATCTAATTTGTTAAAATGATATTACCTGATCCCATGAATAAACAATATCTATAGAGACAATGGTGAGCATATGTCTCATCACGTAATACCTGCACTCATAACCCGTAGATTGTTTATGAGTCTACAATTGAAAATCAAATATAATTATAATGACTAATTGTTATATAAATTTTTATATAAATTATTAAAAATTGTAAATATTGAATTTAGGGTTGTAAACCACTTACACAGGGGAAAATCCATTAAAGCTTTTTCTAATTGACAAGCGCCTACCCTCCAACAAATGAAATCCGCTCATGGCCTTGATTCAAAAAATATGAATGTAAACTATGTTATATGATTCAAACTTATAATACAAAGAAAAAAGCAAAAATGTTACAAATAAAATCTTACAATTCTATTATCTTCTAGATTTCTTTGTTTGGTTTCTTGTGCAACAAACACAAGCAGACAACAATATAGTCTTTAGGACAAAATAACTAGTAGTTGCCAATAAGACCTACATTGGAGAACAATTAGTGACAATGCACACATAATTTAAAACCAGTTGTAAACTTGTACTTACTCATGCAATTATGGTGCTAGGTAACACCGTTTACGTGATTAATGCATCCATCTCTAAATGTAGGCATGCCTTTCTTCTTTCTTATTCCCTGACTTTTGAATGGAGAGAGGGTCAAGGAATCCATACATATCTGCATTCCCCTTTTTCATATAGACGTTATTTATATACCTAAAATATTGAAAATAAATGTTAATTATAATAGTTTGATACTTAATTAAAAAAATTAAGTGATTTATAAATTAAACGTACTTACATTTACCATAACTATAGAATAGAGATGTTTAGCATCTGATTGCCTGATATTATTTCCATAACATCGCTCCTAGATATATACAATGGGACATCAGACTGTGAGCCAAATACAGTGGCATCCCACTGCACCTGTGCAGGCTGTTTATTCTTCATCTCCCTAGCCATGTCCTACAGGCATTCAATGAGATTAGGTATGGGTTTCGACCTTTTTGGTGAAACATCTTTCTTTGATCTCTCAACATCCTAAACAACAAAGATAAGTAAGGTTAATAAACACAGTTAAGTTATTTCATTTGTAAATAGAGAAAAACAAAAGTAAAGAATATATTTGGGCTAAAACAAGCTTCACAAGTCGTCTCAACTATTGAATGAAATGATTGAGGGCTTGCCCCACTATTTGTATCTCATCAGTGGATATAGGGACTCAAGCATTTTTATCTCGAACCTATTCAACCACCACCCTCACCATATCATGCTCTAAGGTCTTGTGGTGTATGGTTGACCCCAACTTATAAACTTTCTCAATGGCCACTAAGCAGTCTACATACAACTTACACTAATTTGGGATATCAGTATGAGTCTCCTCTCCTGAAGGATCAGCAACAGCACAACTACCTTTTATGCTGACACGTACAAGAGATGGAGCTGCTTTTGGCTGGACATTTGTATTTTGCTGGGAAAGACCCATAGATGTCAACTCTTCCCTAACCATTTGTCTGACCTTCTCTGTTATCTCTGTGTAAGCTCTCGTGTGATGCGCTCTATCTATTCCCTGGTCACCATTCCTTTGGTGTAGACATGACATTCAGGTGGTCCCCATTATAGTCGAATGCCGACACCTCGTCTAGCTGTAGGGATGCATTTAGGGTGGTTGGGTTGGCTAATGGCAAAAAGCAAAATATCCCTACGTCCATAAGGAACAAATAATCCCTACGTGCTTTGGTCGACCAAGGAATCCTACAACAAACAAGATTAACAATGTGTTAGATAATGTGTAAGCTTGATATAATTACAACTCTAATTCAAAGTTTACTTACAATCTTCTCAGCAATCTACCGTGCATCTTCAAAAGTATATTCGTCCTAATTTTTTGTACAGGCTTCCTTCCATATGTAATGGCACTCAAGTAGTGATGGAGGATCAACACCTGCTGTAGGATCAGACTGGGATGCGTCTTAGCACTGCTTCGACTTCTTATCCAATATCTTCTTCTCAAGCAACTAATAGCCCCGACCAGCTAATCTGTAGAGGCAAGTGTTCTTTGCCCGAATTGCTTACGTCTTCTTTCTTTTCACCTATGATAAATAACACACCATTAAATTCAGTAAAAATAAAATAAAATTCAGTCATGGCAACTTAAATACTATATCCCCAACTAACCTAAAATGTAGAGTCTAATCGGTTCTCGACAAACCTCTGCCACATCTCCTTGTCAATATCCGAATACTTCTCACAAGGAAACGTGCCCTTCTTGTCACCAAATATGTATGTGCTAGTGAGGTTTGTCTTAAATTCCCTCTATTTCTCAACCATAGATTTAAGGCATTTCGTCCTCAAGATATCCATATTGGAAACATCAAATGTGAGCTACATTACAAATCAAAATTGAAGAGTTATTGGGTTAGTGTATGATAATAAAATGGTTAAATATAATAGTATAGAGAAAAATAAAGGGTTCAAAGGCACTTATTTGATATCTTGCCAAATCCTTTCCTTCAAGCTTTCCTCTACATGATCTCAATCCTCGGTGAGTATAGAAATCTTGGATTGAGCAAAGACCTCCAAATAGCCGTTGAATTTAGCTACATTTGGCCCTTTTGCTCTCCTAGTATGAAGCTCAATCTCAATCGGTAACCTCTAGCCACCATAGCATCTGAGGGTCACATCCCTCAATCGTGTGGGTTGTCTACTTCTTTTTGTGTAGACAGTGTAGACTGTGAAAGAGGGCTACTAGATGGACCAACCATGTGCCTGTTTAGACAAAAAAAAAAAAAAAAAACAACACAATAAACAAGACTACATAGAAGCCATAAAAAATTTCTATAAAAAATTTGCCAAAGTTTCCTCTGCTTTTTTAGTACTTTTCCCATATACTTATTTACATATATTAATCAATCACAATACCAGAACATCACACAAGGTCCAACTAAGCTATATATTGCCAATCATGCAAACATATCTTGATCCTCAAGAATCATATAATTGAAATTAACAATACTAAAATATCACACAATGTCCAACTAAGTTCTATATATATAGCCAATCATGCAAACACATCACAATCACAATCCTCAAGAGTTATACAATTGAAATTAACAATACCAGAATATCACTCAATACCCAACTAAGCTCTATATGGTCATTCTCATTCTTTATTAACCTAATTAGCACTAGGCTTATGGTATATATACAAGCCTCAAGGACCTAAATTTTCATTTAATCTAGTTACTAGGTTCAAGTCCATATTAATGGTACTATTTGGTTACTCAATTCCATAACTTAATTGATCTTATTCATGCCATAAATTTCATCATTTTATCTCTTCAACACCATAATCTCCAATATAGAAAATTGATAAAAATTTACAACACAAAAATGGCTGTGGGATACCAAAACCAACCTGTAAAGCGAACAACAATAGCAAAATGCATACAAGGATGTCAATAACAATGCATCCAATAATGGTAGAATGACCAACAACAGTAATAACAATTATAATGTCAATAGCAAAATGGTCCAAAACAGGGATAAACACAATAGCAGACTGATGCCAATTGTAAAATGCATCTAATGTCAACAATAGCAAAATGCATACAGGGATGCCAACAACAATGCCAATTATATATTTTAGAAATGACCAATCTGTAGTGGAGCAACAGGCCTAACCAATAATGGCAGCAAAAACCAGTGACGAGCAACAATCACAATAGGAATGAATCACTGTGAGAACAAAAATTCGCGTGAGTAATAAACAAAATTGCATCAATGGTAGTCATTGCATGTTAGCAAAAAAGACACAGGAAAATATCAAATCACAAAAGTGGTCATTAAATCCTACCTCCTCTAAAGTCTCAATTAAAAAGTCTTGTTTGTGTCAATGGGAAAATGTGGCGTTGCCATAATTACTTGCTGCCTTTTCTTGTGCGCGAGTCTTTTACTTTGGAGCCAGGTTCGCTTGCTTTGTAAGAGGAGCTATGGCATTTAGTGTCAGCATACTCTAAAACATTTGTTTAGGTGTCATGTTGGGTTGGTTGTATGGTGTTATGTAGGAATGACAATTCTACTCATACTTTATGAGTACTCGTAAAAAATACCTGCAATAAGTATGATAAATATTCACTTAATGGGAATAGGTCTGAGGTGGGGAATTAACCTGCAAATTTAGTGGGGATGAGTGCGATTATAGATACTATAATACTTATCTCACCCCATACCCGCACCTATATATACAATTATTTAATTAAAATATCACACACACACACACACATACATACATTATTAATCAACTTTAAGAATTAAAACATTACATTGAAGAATTATTATTCTAAATGATTATGTTACTAATGTTGTATGGTTATGTTTGAATGATTTAAGAATGATTTTTTAATTTAGTTGTAGCAATTTTTAATTAATTTATTGATTTTACCTTTGAGTAAAGTGCAAGTATGGGTATTTAGTTATCCAACGGGTATAGAGTTAGAGATTAAAGTTACTACTTGCATAAGTATGAAGACAGGTATGGATATTTTTTTTTAAACACAAGTATAAAAGCAGATATTATAATACCCTACCCATTAGTGTCACGGAAGGTGGGATGGTTTATAACTCTGTTTTGCAATTCCTTATGTTTTGCAGGACTTGTACATGTCACTTTTGTTGGACTTTAGCATGCCTTATATTATAGTTCTCTTTATTAAAAATAAAATTCACTTTGCTTTCAAAAAAAAAAAAAGTTCATTTGTTTCAAAGCTGAAATAACTTTCAAGCAGCATTTTTTTTTATCAAAGCATACTAAGCCTTCTTGTCTTATTTCTAGGTAGTTTTTTCCGATTCAAACATTTTTCATCTCTTCAATTTCACAATAGTCCACTTGGATTAATTGTCATCTATCCTGTTGCTCTTGCTCTCGCTCTCGCTCTCCAAACTGTACACAAATAAAATAGGCCTTAGTGATATTATTTAAACCACAAACAAGTAAAAAACAATTAGTAATATTAATTTAAAAATATAGAAAGAAAAAGACGTATTTCAAATTAAATTAGATAAGTTGAAATATATTGAATTTAACACTTATAAAATCAAACTGAACCAATGAATCAAACCAAACTAAAAAAATTGCTTTCAGGTCAACTACTCAACTTAACTAGGTTTGTCAATTAGTCCAAACATGTTTACATTCCTACTTCTGTTATAAGAGTTTAATTTATATTCATTGTCAATATAAAATATTTTTACACTAACATCTAATAAAAATTCACTCTGTTGCTATATCATGTTAATAACATGAATGATATGGTAAAATAATCAAATCTCAATAGATGTCTATATAAAAATATTTTACATTATGAATGTATATAAATTAAATTCTTGTTATAAACTAGAGTTTTAAATAATTTTTTAGATCAACTTAAACTTAGGACAGATCAAAGTCTATATTGAGTTTGAGAAATTGACCAAACGTATTTGAAATATAATATAACTTGGTTCAACTTATTTTCACTCTTAGCGTTTACTTTAAAAAATACATCAAAAATGTTATTAAAATTTTGCTTGATTGTTTTTTTTTTCTTTCTACTCTCTATTAAAGAATAATTAGGTAGGAATTTAGATTCTCTTAAATCAATAATTAGCATGACAATATTATATTATAAAAAGTATCGATCAATTATAATAAAAACATATCATTATTTACGTAACATTTATTAATTTTATTATTATATATTTTTTCTCTTATATCATAGTATGATATATTACTTATTAATACGAATAGGGGGTGAACATGGGATGTTGGGTCTCAGGTTTAGAGACAAATAAAAATTCGAATTGGGTAGAACATCTTTAGTTGGATCAGTTTAAGTTCCTCTTAATTTTTTGGTTTTGACCTGAATTAACCCGACTTAGTTGGATTTAGGTCAAATCAGGTCGAGTCTCATGTTACCCGACAAAAATGGGAAAAATTTAGGAAATGGGAGGAAAATGGAAAAAAAAAAAAGAAAAAGGTCAAGCCTTTAATAGACTCAATACTCCATGAGTATATCAAATATTCATCAATTATTAGCATCACAGTCTCACTCAAGGGCTTGTTACTATATTAGAACATAGAAATCATTTTAACTAAAAAAATACATCATAGCGCATGAAAGCTCTTCCAAGAGCACATCACATTCAAAGCCTAACTAGAATGTACATTTCAGTAAAAAAATATAATAAATCAGAAGTTAGTAGCATTCATTTTATTAATATTTTACATTTTATAATATAAGTCACAACAAGTTGGGTCAAGTTACTCGATTTTATTTGTTCAACCTGAGTCCTGACTCAAATTGGTTGAGTTGAAAAAACTAGACCCAACTTGACTTGTCAACCCAACCCGACTTGCTACTTTTTGTTTGAGTCAATTAAGTTTTTTTGATTGGTCAAGTTTATTTAACTCATTTTCACTCCTAAATACGAGAGTTCATTGATCCAAATGGTAGAAGGCTAGAAGCACATAACTCCACTTGTTATGATAAAAATTAATGAGAAATGCTAATAATACACTCTTCAACACATTTTTTTTTAACATATTCTTTACTATTGGTTAAAATTTATAAAAAATAAGAAATTGGGTCCCACTTTTTATTTAATAAATTTAACTCATAATTTTATAATTTTTAATAAATTTTAATTTGTAATAAAAAATATATTTAAAAAATGTGTTATATGTGATGGCTTGGAAGTAGAATGAAACAACATAGTAGGTCAAGTGCGACTCTTGGTTTTATTTTAGGGATAACACATTAGTAGGTCTCTCAACTTTTAGGCAATTTTTAATTAGGTCCCTATATTATAAAATTTGTAATTGAATCTTTAATCTTTAAATTTTTTTTAATTGGGTCCCTTGGCGTTAAATTGTTGTGAATATTCCGTTAACTTAGACGGAATATTCCTTGGTAAGGACTCAATTAAAAAAAATAGTATAGGGATCTAATTAAAATTATCTAAAAATTCAAGGACCTATTCAATAGTTTATCTTATTTTTATTTTTTATCTTGATTTTGCCTTTGTTTTATTTAGAAAAAAATGGAAAATTATAGAAAAGACAGAGAGCATATTTCAATATTCAAATACTGTCACATTACTATTATGTGACTAAATTACATTTTTGGTCCTCCTATAATTCTCAATTCGGGATTTCAGTTTCCCTATTTTTAATTTTACAATTTTAGTCCTCCGAATTTTAAAATTCTTCAAATTTGGTCCAATTGTTAAATATTCATCTGTTGACTGTTAGTGTCTTAACATTGACTATGACGTGACATTAGTCTATCAAATATTATTTATCATGTATTCATTCTAATGTCACATCATAGTTAACGTTAAGGCATTAACAGCCAACAGATAGACATTTAACAGTTAGACTAAAATTGCATATTTTTAAAATTTGGGAGACCAAAATTGCAGAATTAAAAATGGGTGTGAAGTATTTACTAGTTTTGTTGATAACTAATCTCTATCGAAGAATTTGGCTAACCACTTTTAATGAGGTATCTTTTTCCAACCATCTTTTTTCATTCACAATGCTCAAACCCAAGACCTTACTGGACTAACATAATGTTAGTAATTAAAAGTTAAACTATTGAGTAAGTCCCTGAACTTTTAGACAATTTTTAATTAGATCACTGTATTATTTTTTTTAATTGAGTCCTTAATCTTTTGAATTTTTTTTAAGTTGGTCGCTGGAAAAAACGGCAATCAACGAAAATTAACCCCAGGAACTCAATTAAATTTTTTTAAAGATTAAGAACTCAATTACAAATTTTTATAATATAAAAACCTAGTTCAAAATTACCTAAAAGTTCAAGGATAATATCTCTTTATTTTATGAATAGTAAAGTATCAATCTTCTACCCCCGCTTGCATGAAGTCACCGGCTATGTCGCTTTCTTGTTCTGTCAAAGCCCAAAGGCATGTGGTTATGCTTTCACATCTTTGACTTTTCTATGTTTTTCATTTATGAGAATTGGATTACCAATACTTATAAAAGAACAAGGTGGTGTATTTCACAATGTAAGGATCAAAAGTTTGTAAATATATTTATTTTAATATATGAATATAAAAAAAAATAACTTAGGGATTGAATCATCTAGAATCTATTTATTTTTTGGTATATATTCTACAATTTCGTTTTAAACTACAAGGTTATTGATTCTATTTATGATATGAGTAAAACCAAAAATGGGAAAAATTAAGAAATGGAGGAAATGAAAAAAAGAAAAAAGAAAAATATAAGGTTAAGCTCTTAATAGACTCAATACTCCACGAGTATATCAAATATTCATCAGTTATTAGCATCATAGTCTCATTCAATGATTTGTTACTAGATTAGAACTAAGGGTGGAAATAAGTTAGGCTGCCTCTCAAGGGCCTATGGGCTGGCTTACATAAGGCCTGGTCTGACCTACATCAGGCCTGTCCTGACCTGACTCATTTATTAAAAAGTGTATGCTTAGGTTTTGCAAAAGCCTATTTAGATATAAAAGGCCAAACCTTAGGCCTTAAGAAAAAGCCTATTAAGCCTAATAGGCCAACCTATATATATATATAATATATATATATATATATATATATAATACATATATTGCATATAATAATATAAAAGAATATGTAATTTCTAATAGACCTTTTTAGACCAATAAACTTACTTAGGCCAATAGGCCTTAAAGAAAATAGACTTTTAAACAGGCTTACAGGTTAGGTCAGGTTTTTATGCAGACCAAGCTCAGACCTTCAAAAAAGGCCTATAATATTAAATAGGTCAGACTTAAGCTTTATATTTTTAATGAAGGCCAAGCTCAGGTCTGTCAAAGCCTGCCCTATCCTGGCCTATTTCCACCCTTAATTAGAACATAGAAATCATTTAACTAAAAAATACATCATAGAGCATGAAAGCTCTTCCAAGAGCAAGTCACATTCAAGCCTAACTAGAATGTACATTTCAATAAAAAATATATATAATAAATCACAAGTTAGTATCATTCATTTTATTAATATTTTATATTTTATATATAAATGACATAACCAAGTTGGGTTAGGTTACTCGATTTTCATTTTGTTCAACTTGAGACTCGACCCGAATTGGTTGAGTTGAAAAAACTAGACCCAACTTGACCTGTCAACCCAACTCAACTTGTTATTTCTTGTTCAAGTCAATTAAGTTTGTTTTGATTGGTTGAGTTTATTTGACTCGTTTCACTCCTAAATATGAGAGTACATTGATCCAAATGGTAGAAGGCTAGAAGCACATAACTCCACCTGTTATGATAAAAATTAATGAAAAGTGCTAATATTACACTCTTTAATACAATTTTTTAACATATTCTTTACTATTAGTTAAAATTTATAAAAAATAAAATTGAGTTCCACTTTTTATTTAATAAACTTAAGTCATAATTTTATAATTATTAATAAATTTTAATTCGTAATAAAAAATATATTTAAAAAATGTGTTACATGCTTGGAAGTACAATGAAACAACATAGTAGGTCAAGTGCGACTTTTGGTTTTATTTTATGAATAGGTAAGTATCAATCTTCTACCCTCGCTTGCATGAAGTCACCGGCTATGTCGCTTTCTTGTTTGTCATAGGCATGTGGTTGTGCTTTCACATCTCTGACTTTATATGTTTTTCATTTATGAGAATTGGATTACCGACACCTATAATGTATTTCACAATGCAAGGATCAAGAGTTTGTAAATAATATTTATTTTAATATTTATGAATATAAAAAACTAAATTTTAGGAATTGAATCATCTAGAATCTATTTATTTGTGGTAGATATTCTACAATTTAGTTAAACTATAAAGGTTATTGATTCTATTTTTATGATATGAGTAAAACCAAAGACTTGTTTGTTCTAATTTATTCTAGGAAAACGAATTTTTTTTAATTTAAAATATGTTAAAAATTTATAATAATTATGTAACCCTTTTATTTGCCTTGTATGTTACGGAACGGACTGGCTATGTCGCTTTCTTGTTCTATCATAATTATGCTAACACATTTCTTACTTTAATTTCTCTGTTTTATTTTATGAGAATTGGATTACCAATACCTATAAAGGAACAGGGAGGTATATTTCGCAATGCAAGGATCAGAAGTTTGTAATTTAATATTTATGAATAAAAAATATATTTTAAGCTAGGATTGAGTCTCCTACAATTTATTGATTTGTTGGTAGATATTCTACGATTTATTTTAAACTACAAAGGATCTTGATTTTACTTTTATAATATGAGTAAAACCATAAACCTGTTTCTTTGAATTGCTTCAAGAAAAAACTATATTTTTAATTAAAATATGTTTAAAATTTTATAATCATTATGTAATTTTTTCAGGAAACTAAAACCCTAAAAAAATAGTTATTTTTCTTAAAATATAAAAATATTACCTCCTAAAAATTAAAAAATATATAAAAAAATCATTTTTTTAAAAAGCTTACACAAGCAGATGCTCAACTATATTGAGTTGGTTCTCAATGCTTCCAATACATTTTTTTGTGACCACCGTAATTAGGGTTTTTAACTCTTTGGTGGGACTCTGAGGTATTCTTTCGATTTTTTGGACTAATTATGAGACTAATCCTTGTTGGCGCTTAGTCATACTTAAAACTCATTGCCCTTCTCCAAGGATGTGTTCTGCAGAAACCGAACTTAGGATCTCTCCCACAAACTCAACGTATATTGTCAACTAAGTCACACCCATTGGGTAATGCTTTCATACACGTGTTAATATAAATTTAATTTGTGTATTGGACTTTGTAATTTGGCTTTTTTTATCTTTTTGTTTAATTATAGTTATAGGCAAAAGGCTTTTAAAATAATGTACATCAAAAGGCAATTGATGACAAGTGTCTTGAGAAGAAGACACAAATGGAGAAAGTCTCCTAGTAATGGTTGAAAATACTCATTGCCTTTTTCTAGATTCTTCAAATTAGTATTCATAAATTTATAGTTTTGTCAATGACTGATTAAGTTTTAACATTACGATTGTTAGTGTATCCGTTTTTGAAGGTTGGAAATAATGACTTAAGCTTAAATGCCTATTGCTTTAGCTTCAGGTTTTACTACTCTAATATGTACTTTTGAAGGATGGAAGCAATGAAGAATACAAAAAAGGTGTAGCAGAAGAAAAACTAAAAAAGTTGTCATAAATAGATTTGCTAGGATTAAAAGAAACTTCTTGAGGTGTTAACATGGTCGTAAGGACTTCCCTCTTGATATCATTGCCATTAATGACACTAAAAGCGGAAAAGAAGCGTCTTTCAACTACAATTCCACCTTTGGAATCTTCAAAGTAGATGTTGAATCAAAGGGTAATGATGTCATCTCTATTGATGGAAAGATTGATAATCAAGGGGGGTGTTATTGCATGGACTTGAGGATGGACTTGGTGATTGAGGGAATTAGGATGTTTGTAGACATGGAAGGTGTAAGAAATAGGGATAACAAAAATATCCATACTCACGAATATTGGCAAGTAAAATCTATAATGGATAAAAAATGGATTGTTAAATAGGTACCTACGAATAATTTAAATGGATATTTTTACTACCCATATATTAAAGAGGGGGGGTAGGTATCAAGGTACTCATGCTAGCAGGTACTCATTATTGCCCGATATTATATAATTACTTAAATATCCTTAGTTAAATATATAATATTACCTTATTGTTAAGTTATTTTTGCTTATAATTAATTAACAAGTGTTTTTCATGTCTTTTTTTAGTTTTTTGACCTCTAACTATTTAAAAAAAAAATTGACAGAATAATTAAAAATTATGGTTAAAGTTTTTTTAAACTATTTTAAGCTATTTTTTTTAATAAATATCCATGGATATCTACGTATACTCATGGATATTTATAAAATCTGCAAGTATTCGCTTAATGGGTACCTACATGAATATGGGGGCAAGCACAAGGAAGATTTTTATTTGGTGAGGTCGGTAACGAAACGCTATTACTCGTGCCCACCCTGCCTCGTTATCATCCCTAGCAGAAAGCACATTCAAGCAGATGTAAGAAGACGCTCATGACAACCCTTAGCAAAGGAGACATCTCCACCTACATGGTTGGTGTCAACATTGATGCTTACAACTCATGTGAACCCATCATTAACAATATGTCTTAACAGAAATAAGAAAGAATGTAATGGTAGAGATCATTATGTATTAATAAATGGAGTGTAAAGACTATTAATTAAACTTACACTTTTTTCACATAGAGATTAATTTCTAAAGTAATATCACCTATAGGAACCAATTAATTAATTTAACTATTAATTTTAGTCAACTTAATACATGTCAATCCTTTCTTATGGAGTTAAGCAAAATGTAACGACAAAAACAATCTTCATTAATAATAAGGGTGAAAAGGACTAAAACTTACATATATATATATATATATAATATATATATATATATATATATAATATATATATATAATCCAAAAGCTAATTCTTAAAATAATCATCAACTAATGAGTAATTTTAAAAAAAATATTAGGTTAAATATAAACTAATTGCAAAACACACGCCCGTTATATTATTCCTGTAGTTTTTAAACTTTCGAATTCTTCAATTATTATTTATTTTAAATAAATTACAACATTATTGAGAATATTAATTTGAACTTTAAAAGATTTTAGGTTCAAATTTTACTAGGATTATTTATCACCCGGTCTTTACAAATGAACCATAAATAGAATATATTTATAAAAAGTTAAAACAACAATTTCATAATTATTTATAAAATTAAGTTTAACTCGAAAAAATTTTATTTGTATAGAGATTTTATATAGCTTTTATAAATGCGTGAGAGTTAAAAAAGAAAGAAAAAGTGATAAAATGAATAATATGATGAAAAGAATAAAAAATTATGTAAATTATTATATAATTCTATTAATTATATAATATAATATCTTTTTTTGAACAGATACCTTCTTTTGTTTCGATTGTACAAAAAGAAAAGAACAGATACATTCTTTCATGCCATGCCTCCCATAGCCGTCTGCCCGGCTATTATACCAGAGCTGGCTTTGATTTGAGTTTAGATTGTCTACGCTATGTTGTATTTACAGCAAACAAATCCACCTTCTAATCTTCTATAACCAATTACAAACATATTCATTTTTATATTCTATCATTTCATAACCATTGGATGCAAATCTAAAGTGAATATAATTGCTGCAGCAGAGTTACGTTTACTTTTGTTTGTACTGTTTTGTGTCTGATCTGAACCTCTCTCCCGAATAAAAACTAAAAACACCAAAAACAATGGTTAGACACAGTCAAGGTAATTAATTATAAACTACAAATACATTATTTAAAACAATATGCAACTCCTCTTTGGAGGGTTGAAAATAAAAGGAAGAAGAAAAAGACAAAATAAAAAAGAAAGTAAAAAAAATGTAATAAATACACGAGATGAATTAAAAGTAAAATAAAAGTATTTTATAAGTACATATAAATATTATCATTGATACATTATTATAAATTTCTAAGGGCAGCCTTGTTTGAATAGTTTCCTCCTATGCAGTAGAAAAAGTCAATTCCGTTGACCCCTCTCTCTCCTTAACTGCGATTACAATATAAGAAGAAATAATCTTGGCATTTGCATATCATCTAATGACATGACCACAAAAACCTAAGAAACAAAGTCATGGCTGTCCACTCGAAGCAGCTGCTGCTGCTGCTACTTGTTACAATCCTTATTGCAGCAACTAAAACTCAACTTATTTCAAAGCCAAACTGTCCAACAAAGTGTGGTTCTGTCACCATTCCCTTTCCCTTCGGCATGACCGAGGATTGTTCCTTGGACACCTCATTTCTCGTCACATGCAACCAAACCTCTCCTTCATCACACGCCCCTTTCTTGCCACAAACTAATCTAAGGTGTGATAACATCTCACTCAACGCGAATTGCAAATTTCATGGCCAGTCGCCAGCGATTGCTACGCCGACAGAGGCAAACGTGTGAATCAAACGTTTCAGGACCTAAACCTCACAAGGTTTCAAGTCTCTTCCAATCGGAACAAGTTGACCGTGATTGGGTGCGACACGCTTGGACTAGTGGTGGGAATCGACTCGGAGGGAAAGAATTACACCACGGGGTGCGTGTCCCTGTGCAACAGGCTCGAAGACATCGAAGCTAACGGGTCTTGTTCCGGCACCGGTTGTTGCGAGACTTCGATACCGCGGGGGTTGTCGGGTTTCTCCTACGGTTCTGGGAGCGTGTTCAACCACACGAGCGTGATTGACTTCAACCCGTGCGGGTATGCGTTTCTGGTAGAAGATGGGGCCTACAACTTCTCCTCCACGGACCTCGTCAAGTTTGACAAGACCGCGCTTCCTGTGGTGGTGGTGGGCAGTGGGAACCAAACATGCCGGGAAGCTCTCAGGAGGGTTTCAAGTTATGCGTGTAAGGCAGAGAACAGTGAATGTTACCATTCAATCCAGGGATCTGGCTACCTCTGCAACTGCTCAAATGGTTTCGAGGGAAACCCTTACCTACTTCATGGTTGTCAAGGTATTAATATCTCTACCTACCGTTCACCATAAATCTCACTCGTTAATTTAACTTTTAATTACTTTCTCTTACATTTGTTTTAAATTCTCTCTTTCTTTTTGTTTCTCTAGTTTTTTTCTATCATATTCATCACATCTCTTACTTTCTTTTTCTTTTCTATTTTTCCCTTCCTCTTAGCGAAATTAATACTAATAGTAAGAAAAAGTATTACCATTTTAGAAATGAGATACTGAATTTCCTACCTTTTTTTCTTCTTATTTTGTAACATTTTTATCTAATTAATTTGTTTAATTATAAAATTTATTTTTTAATCAATATTTATTTTATTAATTGACATTAGTATACTAAATATCTTTAAATTTTCCATTAAAATAAAATTTTATAAATTGAACATTTTTTATAAAATTTCCAAAATTAAGAGTATCAATAACGAATGCACTTTTCTACTAGTAAATTAATATTTCTAATTCATAATATCCTTCTATCAATTAATTTTAATCTCTTAAATGCAACTTTTAAATTTTAATTTTACACTTATTTATTTATAAATATTTGTATAATGCACACAAATACTTGCAAAAAAACATAAGTTATCTTCATGGCACTTTATTTTTAAATTTTTTTTTATTTAAATTCCATTTACTTTTTATTAATTGTATTTCTCTTATTACATTTTTCTTTATTTTTTAACTTTGATTTTGTTATTTTCTGTTCATATGACTAATTAACTTTAAGTAACTAAAAGTAAAAAGTAATTATTGAAAAAAATATTTATTATACTTTTATACTTTTTATACTATATGTATTTCTTTTTCAAATTTTGATTTTGTAGTAATTTTTTTAAGAATCAAATAAATTAAGAATTAAAAGTACATCAATTTTTAATCATCTAGATATTATTTTATTTTATATTAATCTTTAGCAAAAATATACATTAAATAATCAATTACGTCTCTTGAATATTCGATTGCAATTTTTCTTAAAATTAGTAATTAAAATAAATATTTATACAATTTTAAATAAAAATAAATTATTATAAATATTAAATTAAATAACTTCACGTAATGCACCAGTATTCCAACTAGTGATTTCTTATTTCTTGTTGGGATTAGTTTTTGTGTCATTGATTTTATATCTATTATGAAGTGTAAAATGTAATTATGTAAATAACTAAACAAATTACAAATAAGTTATTTTTTAATTTCCAAACATTTGGTATTAATTGTTCACATTTTTTATTTAACCCTCTAATTAAATACCGTTTGCATTTTTAAAATATCATTTTGGTCTTTGCATTCTATAGTGCGGGGTTAATTAAGACAATTTGGTATTTTATTTATTTATTTTATTTGTGGCTGAATCTAGTTTACAATCTTACTCGTTATTCTTTTTATTGTTCACTTTAATTTAAAATATAATATATTGATTAAAAAATATAATAAATATTCTCGTTTATATTAAAATTATTTTTAACATTCACTATTATTTTTCTCTTATTTATGATGGGTGTGTAAAATATTAAAGAATCAGATAAAAATAAATGATATAATTGCAATAACATTATGACAGTAATTAATATTAACTTAAGTTTTTAAATGAACAAATAAATAGAAACAAATTTTTTAGAAGTAAAAAATAAAAATATGTAAGGAGGCAGTACATAATAAAAAGAAATTAATTTTGTTGTCAAAGACCTTCCTAATCCATTGTGAAAATGGAAATAACAACTGACTCGTTATCTTGTAGATGTTGATGAATGCATGGGATCCAACGATTGCGTTGATGAGGCAAATGCAATAACTTTCCTGGTGGTTATAATTGTTTGTGCCCGGAAGGATATGAAGGAGATGGGAAAAATGATGGATCAAGATGCAGTCCCAAATCTAACCCAATTCCAGAAAAGAGATTATATTGATAATAGCTTTGAGTGAGTATAATACTCTCGTCTGTTGAAATTACAACAAATTCTATTCTCAATTTTGTCACAACATATATAATCACCCTATCTACTAGTTTACTCTTACAAGCAATATTGTTGAAAATTTTCTTCATATTGGTAATCAACAATATTAAGTCAAGTTATAATTGCTTTAACAAACTTAATTCACGTATAAAAGGTGATTTTGGTACTATTCAAGTTGCATTTAGAACATTGGTCCTTTAGGCAATGATAGTCAAATTATGAATTATCACAGTAGTATGGCATATTGGCATTTTGATTTGTTAACATATGTCATTAGCAATTTTGAAGTTGAGCCAACATCAGACAATACAAGAAAAACTACATTTTTTTTTTGTGTCTAGGTGTGAGTGTAAGCCTTGTAGCACTACTTGTTGGAAGCTTTTATGTGTATTGGGCATTGAAGAAAAGAAAGCTCATTAAACTTAAAGAACAATTTTTTCAACAAAATGGTGGCTTGTTCTTACAACAACAAATGGCCAAACATAAAGGATCATCTGAAATGGCTAATAAAGTCTTCACTGTAGAGGAGCTAAAGAGCGCCACCAACAACTTTGATGAAGGCAAAGTCCTAGGCCAAGGTGGACAAGGAACTGTTTACAAAGGAGTATTACTAGATAATAGAACCGTGGCAATAAAAAGTCCAAAATCAGTGATCCAAGCCAAATTGAGCAGTTCGTCAATGAGGTGATTGTGCTTTCCCAAATCAACCATAGGAATGTGGTAAAGCTCTTAGGTTGCTGTTTAGAGACAGAAGTTCCTATGCTTGTTTATGAATTCATTCCCAATGGTACTATTTATGAGCATCTTCATGATCAAAACTATTCTCTAAAACTTACATGGGATATAAGATTGAGAATAGCAACAGAAACTGCTGGGGCCTTAGCTTATTTGCATTCTGCTACTTCAACACCAATCATACATAGAGATGTGAAAACTACAAATATACTACTTGATCACAATCTCATTGCAAAGGTTTCTGATTTTGGAGCTTCAAGGATTTTTCCCCTTGATCAAACTCAATTGACTACTCTTGTACAGGGGACATTAGGGTATCTTGACCCAGAATACTTTCATACAAGCCAATTGACAGAGAAGAGTGATGTTTATAGCTTTGGGGTTGTCTTAGCAGAGTTACTAACAGGAAAGAAGGCACTTTCTTTTGACAGACCAGAGGCTAATAGAAACCTTGCAGTGTACTTTGTTTCTTCAATGAAAACAGGTCAATTACTTCACATTGTGGACAATTACATATTACACGAGGCAAATGTTGAGCAACTTATGGAAGTTGCCAATATTGCAAGACAGTGTTTAAAGGTGAAAGGAGAGGAAAGACCTACCATGAAAGAAGTGGCAATGCAACTTGAAGGACTAAGGATTGTGGGAAAGCACCGATGGGAAAGTATTAATTCATCTTCAGAAGAGACTGAAAACTTGCTAAATACGGCACCATCCATTCTAATTAAGATTGAAGATGGCGCTAGTGGAAGTGGCATTAATTCTAGCTTTGATAGCTTAAACCCGGTTTCAATGTCTTTGGGTGGTGGAAGATGATTAGTTTATATTAATTATTGTAAATGACAAGTTTGTCCTTACTTAGGAATATGTGATAATCGATGTCTAGAATGAGAATAATGTTTATGTAGTGTATGTCCCCAAGTAAACCAATTTAGACAATATTTTAATTTAAGAATGGAAATAAGGTGCTTGAAGGCATGAGGCATACTATTATCCTAATCAAGTATACTTCACCTTTAAACTTCGATCTAATTCAAGACAATTCTTCTTCCCAAAGACAATGCAAATGATGCATTGAAATGGATTATAAAGCATTTGTAAATTCACACCATAGCAATCGAGAGTTCAGTCCATAATAATTTCAAAGTTATGGATGCAACAACTCCATATGAACGAGCATTATTTAAACTTGTAACCTTCCCTAAATTCAAGAACACACTACCATTGACTTGTGTTGGGGAAACAAAACCCCCTTTCACATACAACAATGATGCACTAGTGCAAAAAGCACATTCAATATTGGTTATTTTAAGTATTTTACATTGGTTATTGAACTGATGTGATGTCGCTGATGTAGAAAGTGGGCCTTTTTTACATCAGACTAAAATCGATGTAAAAAAACTTTTTACTTGATTCAAAACTGAATTGATATAGAAAGTTGTGATTTTCTACGTCGGTTTAAGATACAACTAATGTAGGAAGTCACCTTTCTACATCGATTATAGAAAGAACTGATGTACAAAGTCTCCCATGCGTAGAAAAAATGACCTTCTACATCAATTTAGGCTATAATCAATATAGTAAACGACTTCTACACTGGTTATATCCTTAACCGATGTAGAAAGTCATTTTTTTAATATTTTGTCTATTTTATAAATTTCCAAACTATAAATTTTAGGACAAATCCCAGACAAGCAATTCAATCATATTTAAATATGCTAAATTTGAAATATTATTAATAAATATTAATATATGCATTAAATCATAATTATAAGCTAAAGTACCTCTTAAACACACTTTAAATAATTCTAAACTACCTAAATACATTCTAAACATATATAAATTTCATTTACAACTATTAGCAACTACACCCTAAATACATTCTAAACAAACATATAAATTTCATGAACAACTAATTCTAAAATACGATTTAAACTACCTTATAAACAAGTGCTTCATCACCCAATGGTTGTTGATCAGTGAATAACTGCAACATATAATAATATAACATTAGATCATAAACAATAAAACTATATATAATTAATGTGCTTTTGAATGATAGGATTGTAATTACTACTAACCTTAGGAAAAATTCATCAAGCTTGTTGATTTTGTTGTGGGCCACGCAAGACGCTCCAAAATATTATATATGGACACAACACTGATTAAAAAACATATGAATGTAAGGTTAAAAAAACATATGAATGTAATATTCCCTTTTAATAAAGATAATGAAAACATGATTAAATTAAATAACAAGATAAACATAACTTATTTCTTACACGATTAGGCAGGAATGTTCTCCCATATCTCTTCATTATGATCATCACAACTAGCATGTACATCGTCCACTTCATTTCATAAATGATAGTAGGCATCCATGTTGAGAAAGAAGGAGTGTCAGAAATATCAAGTATGGCATCTTAATTTTCATGAGTACCATGCATGTTCTTCCTTGTAAACGACTAACCACCTTTCATTACAATGATCTTTGACATAAAACACTTGTTTTGCTTGGTATACCATGATGAAAGGCTCGTCCGTATAAACTACCTTATAAAGGTCTACCAAAGTAAATCCTAATTCATCGATTTTCACACCAATGTTACTGTCAACCCACTTACACTTAAAAACAGGCACTGTATATGTAACATAATCAACCTCCCAAATCTCTTCAATGACTCCGAAGTAACATATGGATGCCATAACGGGGTTTTTATCTTTTGAACTAGAGAAATGCATAGACTCAGCCTAAAGAGTAACCCCACTATTTTGCAAAGTACTCTTGTCATCCTGTGACTTATGTAGAAGGAATACTTATTGATATCGTATCTAGTCCAAGTTATGACATCAAGGTTAGTCCCATATGTTAGCCATTTTAACGTATCAAAAACACTATCATCACCATCAATTTTTTCTTTAAACCAATTTAAGATAGTCTTGTTATGCTCGTTCAACACCCATTTTTCATTCATTCGAGGGTTATTTGTCTTGACAAGGGTTTTGTGAGCAGATAAATAAGGGAAAACCTCATCAGTGTTATTCAATATATACAAATGCACTTGAAACACTTCCTCCCAACCCTTGGTGACAACTTTTACACCTTTTGTAGCATGACCTCCACATCTTCCCTCATGATGAGATTTAGGAAGTCCTACAGTTTCCACTTGTGACAAGTATTCTGTACAAAACTCAATGGCTTCTTCTGCCATGTACCTCTCAACAATAGATGCTTATGGATGGTATGGATTCTTCACATACTCTTTAAAGATCTTCATGTATCGTTCAACTAGATACATCCACCTTAAATAAACAGGACTACATATTCTAATCTCCTTCATTAGATGCATTATTAAGTGAACCATGATGTCGAAGAATGAAGGAGGAAAATAAATCTCCAATTGACACAATAATAGCAACTTCATTTTCCAAGTCATCCAACTTCTAAAGGTCAATAACTTTACTACATATAGCATTGAAGAATAAGCATAATCACGTTGTGGCATGTCTAACATTTTTAGGCAATATGTCATGAATAGCCACTGGTAGGAGTTGTTGCATCATGACGTGGAAATCATGAGACTTCAAGCCAACTAATTTGAGATCTTTTATTGTCATAAGGCTCTTGACACTTGAAGAGTATCCCTGTGGCACTTTCAAGCCCTATAGACACTTATAGAAACTTGTTCTCTCATTTCTTGGCAAGGTATGACATGCTAGGGACACATATGTTTGCTTACCTACTGACTATGAACCTAACTACAAGCGTATACCCATTTCAACCAGATCTTAATGAACAGTCAAACCATCATTTGTCTTGCCTTTAATATTCAAATGCGTGCCGTTTACAATATCACAGACATTTTTTTCCATATGCATAACATCTATACAATGTCTAACATCTAGATAGCATCAGTATAGAAGATCAAAGAATATTGACCTCTTCTTCCACATGTTTTTCTCAATAGCCTTCTTTTGGATATTTCTAAAGTCAATATTGATGTCCTTCACCCATTCATAAACATGCTCACCAATTAAGGCAGGTGGCGTAATACCATCCTCTTGACATTCATTAAAAGCATTTTCAGTCTACAATATGGGTAATTAGGCTTGAGAAATTTTCAGTGCCTAGTGTAAATTATCTTCTTTTCATGTTTCAGTTGTAGGTAGCATTTGTGTTCTTCACAGATAGGGCATGCGTTATACCCCTTAGTACTATACCTGCTCAAGTTCCTATATGCTAGAAAGTCATTAATGATACAAAATAACATTACACACAGGATGAAATTTTGATGGCGACACCCTTCATACACATCAACACCTCCTTCCACAACATTCTCAAATTTTCAATCAAGGGACATATGTAAACATCTGTCATTTCCTGGTAGTCTTGGGTCCGAAATCATCATAGATAACATAACATATTTTCACTTCATGCATAACCAAAGAGGTAGATTATATATTACTAGGAGAACAAGCCATGAACTGTGCTTATTGAATAAGTTACCATAAGGATTCATTCTATCAGTAGCAAGTTCAAGCCTAAGGTTTCTTGCCTCAATCTCAAAAGTTGGAAACAAACAATCAATTTTCTTCCATTACAAAGAATCAGCCAGATGGCGAAGCTATTCGTCATATTTTCTCCTATGTGCATGCCACGTAAGATTCTTCACGTCATTTGCATTAGCAAATAATCGATTAAACTTTGGGATTATTGGAAGATACAATAATACTTGGGGCACTCATGCAACTCTTCATACTATTTTCTGTACAATATATAATCATTAGGGCATGCATGTATTGTCCAGCATTCCAATCCCATCGAACACAACACCTTCTTCGCCTCATAATTATGGGTCGACAATATGTTACCTTTTGGAAGCATGTCATTCAACAACTCAAGCAATTTAGTGAAGCTTTTATCACTCCACCCTTTTTTTGCCTTGACATTCACCAATCTTAACACTACTGACAATAGTGTGAATTTAGTGCACCCCAATTACAAGGCTTCTTAGCATTACTGGACAAAGTGTCATACACACATGTGCTGTAACACTCCTTTAATTTAAAATAATATTCATATTAATTTAATTATTATGTCAAGTTGATGAAAACTTGAGTAATTTTTTTCGACTTTATAATAGAAAAATTGTAAATTTAACAAAATTTGGAAATAGAAGTGAAATGATAAAAATTGCTTATGTATATATATCAAACTATACATCATGGTTTGAGTAATACATAACAGTCAAAACGAAAACAAAAGTACATCAAAAGACATATACTACCTAGCCCAATATATACATCAAAAAGATTCTATACAAAGCAATATTTATCTACCCTATCCCTAAAGGAAAATATTATAAACTATATAAACAAATCTGGAGGAGTATCCTCTGACTCGTCCTCAGCATCATCAGACATTGTCGTCATCTTCAATAATTACGATCAATCATACAAGAAAAAAAAATGGAGTGAGGTGATTTGTTCTAAAAGCACTTTCACATGTATGGTAGGAATTAAAATGTAACACCTAGCCACTTTCAGGATCAGTGACTGTCCCCACAAACCATCACAAGATTTTTCAGCTTGCTTTGTCCTCACTCACACGCTTCCTAAGAAACTTCCTAGGAGGTCACCCATCCTAGAATTGCTCCAAGTCAAGCACGCTTAACTGAGTTCTTAAGTGATAGGCTACCAAAAAGTAAATGCATCTTGTTGGTATAAGTAGCACTTATTAATTCCTTTTAAGCTATCATCAACTGTACAGTCCCATACTTGCACAGTCTCTGGATCCCTCTCATTCTGGTGTGTATTCGATTCATTCATGTGCCCCTCCCGCTAGAAGCCTACCAGGAGCTGCTCCTTGTCCGTGCCTCATCTCTTTTGTACTGGCGATTACTCCCCGCCCTTGTCAGCATCCGGGATGTTACATAAAACACAATTAACGTAAGAAACCTAGGGTTTATTCTAAGTTATACTACACTACCCTAAACTTGGTATGAATCTATACTTCCCATTAGTGAGTAATTGTTCTTAACAGAACCTGAGAAGTGACTGAGAGTACATATACCTCATCAACATCATTACATGTTATAGTCCTCATCATCAATGAGAAACAAATATTAGTCAGGACTTCTATTTATAAAGGTAAACTCTCAAACAATCTCGGAATGTTGAGCAGTTGTCAGGATTATCGAGCTTGGTCAGGTGGATATCCCAGCTCATGGGTGCTATCCTAACAATTGGGACTTTCACCACTCGATGCCTACCCCAAGACCTCCTCAAATGGGTCCTGCCTTTCATTCCTCACTATACCAAATTGTAGCTTCTCTAACAGGGTGTCATGCCATTACATATCCCTTGCTTTACATTACTTACTAATCTATTAATTTCTAAATGTTCACTCTGGTCTTAAAAATTTGAGCACCAATACAATTTCTACTAATATCTCTACCTTATATTACAGAAATTTGATCCATAGATATCATTCACATAATTCATAATTCATATTAAAACATATAACCAATAATTCAATAAAAATAAAGACATAAAAATTAAAACAAAGACTAATATTTAAGAAATAAATCATAGAATGGTCAAAAATTTTCATAAAAATAATTTATAAGCTTAGAAAAATTATTAGAATTTTATTATGTATTTTTAGAAAATTTTCGAATTTTTTTGAAATTTAGTGTTTTTAAGTAAAATATGTCTACAGGTACTTATAGAACCCAATTAAAAGTACTAAATAGGCTTTAAAATTTATGAAATTTTTACCAATGGTTTATTAGTGTGTCTAGACCTTACCTGAATGATAAGAACTTTAATTGAAATTTCTACAGTAGTTTTCTAAAAATAAATTATAATTTTTTGTGCCTAGTTACATATTGTGAGATTCATAGTTTATTTCTTCTACTATTTTTACTAAACTAATTGAGTATTACTAAAATTTGGCAATATAACAATTTAATTATCTATTATAACAGCTAAAAATATTTTATCTAAATTTAGGTAGTATAACAACTTAGTAATTCTACTATAATTATTTGAATTTGAGCAGTATAACAATTTAATAATTATATTATAGTTGTCTAAATTTGAGCAGCATAGCTACTTAATAAATTTATTTTAATTATCTAAAATTGAGCAGCATAACTACTTAATAAATTTATTTTAATTATCTAAAATTGAGCAGCATAACAACTTAGTAAAAGTTTAAATTTAATACTAAACATTATAACATTTATAAAACTTAATAAACTTAAACATTAAAAGGTTTAGGGGAAAACATTTCCTACCAACATGCAAAGTAATTGAAATTTAGAACCAATCCAACTCCCCCCATTACCGCTAGGGTGGTTGTTAAAGAGAAAAGATTCATTGGTGCACAATTCCTAAAGTGGAAACTTGTGGAAGTTAATAGAATTTTGGTGATTTTTTTTTTGTATGGAAGATGGTGGTTATGGAGGCTGCTGTTGAGCTTTGGGAGAGGACGGGAATGAAGATGGAAGTCCCATGCAATGGCTATTTATAGAAAAAAAATTAGGCTTAGGTGTCCATGGAGGTATGTCACCCACGATGTAAACATTTCAAGTTTTATTTATTGTTTATTAGGGACACATATTCATGTAGGGGATGAATCACCCCTTTTCTAGAGCTGGACGTGTTCACCAGCTGTCCCCAAGGTTTCTCAGTGCAAATTTTATATGTTATTGGATTAGTCGGTACTGATAAAATCACCTAAAGTTGAAAAAAATAACTTTTAATATCAAAATAATTAATCTAAATATAAATATGAAAAAATGTATTATTTTTCATAAAAAAAAATTCTAAAATTTTTATTAATTTTTTTGAATTATATTTGTATATTTTGTATATTTTAAGCTTAGAAAATTCATATTAAATCCATTTTAATTCAATAAATCCTCAAATTTTTATGAAAATTTTTAAATTAAATATTTTACCTAGAAATGTACCAAAAATATTATTTTCTCCATTTTTGGATGTCAAACCAATACTGGTTTGGTTTATTTGACAACTAGGGATATTTTGGTTACTTTGCACAGGAATTTCAGAAAATTTTCAGAAAATTTTCAAAATTATATGTTAATACATATGACATGATTTTAAACTCAAATTGACATTTTAATGTTAATTGAATCTTTTTCTCATGTTAACCCTTAATATTGACAAATAAGGACAAAATCATCATTTTCTAATTTTTTCAGACTTCGGCTTGAAAAATTTATTAAAAATCAAAAATAGATAGCTTTCAATATTTGAGTTTAACCGTGGGAATCAAAAATTTTATATTCCTTTTCGATTTTTCAAAATTAAATATAGAATAAATAAATAAATAAATAATTAAGTAAAAATGAGGGTGTTACATGTGCTCACTAAAAAGCCTCTTGTCCAACATCCCGAATCATATCCTCCAATCAATCGTCCAAATGTACATCTACATTAACCTGTTCTGTTTGGGACACACTTAGAATGTTTAACAATTCACCATGCTATGTTCATATTGTATAACTTTAAGAAACCCATCACAGAGAAGATATTCCTGTATTAACTCAGCTTCTAGTCTTCTCCCATTATTATTAGGAACATTTTGTTTAGCAAATTCTAGAAACTCTTCAACTCCATTCCAATACTCATCACTTATGCGACTTGCATTCATCCAACTTCAATCTATAACTATAATCTGTGATACACATAAACATATATTCATGTATATAAATCTCACTTTTTTTTTTTTAAAAGGTGTGGTCCTATCCCATTTAGGAGGACATTTTTTAATATTTAATTGATACGTACATGATAAGTTTTATATCTTAAATTTGACAAAATTTTGGCCTCATCTCGCATTGGTCTCTAAGTACACAAAATAAAAGTAGTGTCATCAAATCCATCATAATCAAATATGCACCCAGAGACACAACATGAAATGCATTAAACCGAAATGTCATCAAATTTAAGATAAGACTTAACATCTACATATTAATCAAGTATACAAAAAAAACTTTCCAAACTGTTCAACCAGATAATTCAAGATTCAATACTACAATTAGTACTTTAATCATTGTATTAAATTTTAAATGGGAAACTAAGGTTCATTCATAATGCATAACTTGAATATAAAGCATATAATTAAACACACAATTATAAAGCATATAGTTATAATATTTGACAACAAAATTAAAACATGTCCTACTCCTACAAACATACATAACTTGAATATAAAACATAGTCATTTAACACACAATTTATAAAGTAAGCACCAACCAAAGGATTCTAATTAATCAATCAAATTGGGATTATTGCATACCCACTTATCTTTGTCATTGAAAAGCTTAAGGGGTGGACAAGTATCATATGTTGCTATTTTGTGATGCATGCAAGTTTAAGTTGTCATTTCAGTTACTAAGGAGGGTCTAAAGTTCTCCTTTAAAGGAGATATTGGAATTGCAAATATAGTTTGTAGGCAGAATACTTTTGTCGACAATTTTCATGACCGTACATTATATCTAATGGTCATTGTAGCATGAAGAAGTTATTGTTATTGAGATGAATGAGCTTATGTCCTTGACACTTTGCATTGCGATACATGGAATCTTTACAAAGAGTACACCATTTAATATATTTTTAAGCACATTGAGGACCGACAAATTGTAGTTTCTCTTTTAAGATTTTTTTTTTACCATTGTTAATAATATAATCAACCAACAAAAAACTCTAACAGAAATTTTGTTGGAGTACATTGAAAATGAGGACTAACAAACTATAGTTTTTCTCTTAAGATTTATTTTGACCATTGTTAATAATATCATTAACCCACAAAAAGCTCACTGTAATCATCATCACATAATCAGCCTAAGCAAGAAATAAGGAAAGAGAGAGAGAGAGAGAGAGAGAGAACGTATCGTGGTGGCTGTTGTTGGGTGCCTGGTGGTCAGTGGTGGGGATAGTTGTCAACAACGGTCCAATAGGCGTGAGCATATTCGTTGTCGTTCATGTGATTCTCACTCGACTCATACGCGTGGAGGTTGGTTGCCGTCGATGGTGATATCCTCGATGACTGTGACGGTGGTGGGTATCGTTAGTGACTATAATGGGTTGCTAATGGGTGTCATTGGAGCGAGGTGAGTTGCGTATACGTGTTTTGCACGTAGTGGTCTGCCAACAAGGGAACTTGGTTTTGACTTTTGTGGGGGATTTTACATTGGTTGCTGAACAACCGATGTAAAAAAGGACTTTTGACATTAGTTAATTTCTTTAACCAATGTAAAAAGTGTTTTTTAAAATCAATTGTTTAGTAATCGATGTAAAACTTTTGTTGTTTATTATAAAATTTCCATCGTGCTTTTGTTTTACATCAATTGTTAGAAAACCAATGTAAAAAGCTACTCCATATATGTTTTTTGCACTAGTGAGGATATGGGACACACACAACACCACAAAATATAAGCAACGAAAGAATAAAATTATATGTGGTTTGATACCTTTTGCCTATGTTCACAAAAAACATCTCAATTAATATTCATTATCTCAAATATTCACCCCCATTATATATTTTTGGACAAACTTGAGAAGCCTTCCTTTATATGATCCCTCTGTCACTTAGGGTAATGACCCCCTTTTCAGGCTTGGTAATTTCTTCTCATCTCAAGAACCACTGTTTATATATTAGCATCCTAATCTTAAAAGATGAAACAAAATCCAAAAATAAAGATAATATCTTTAAATTTAAACATCCTAAAAATTATATAATATTTTTAAATCTAAAGATTTGAAATTAAAATTTTGAATTGTTCTCCCAACAATTCTTCCCTCAATTAAAATTTCTAGACTTCCTCTTCAACTACCGCTGTCATGGATGCTCGTCACAATTATCTTCAATCATGTTTCTGCTCCGCAAACTTTGGTGTGTTCCCCACCATAGCTCCGCGAGTGTTAGATGATGACATTCCTTGTACTTGTATTGCTATTAGCTACTGAGCCACACCACTTGACTTTCACATCGCTAAGAAGACTTTCAACAAATGGATTTGCACTACCATTAGCTATCGAGACACATGCTTGACTTCTAGATTGCTAATAAGAATTTTGACACAAGGATCTCACATGAATCCACCATTAGCTTCATCAAGCTTTAATACTAATTTGACTGGTCACTAAACTGAATGAATCATCAACTCTAATACCACTATTAGGGAAACAAACCCCATTCACCCTCAACAATAAGGATATGGGACACAAACAACACCACAAAATATAAACAGTGAAAGAACAAAATTTAACAACATCTTAATTAATATTCATTATCTCAAATATTCACTTTATTACAAGTTTTTGGACAAACTTGAGAAACCTCCCTTCACACATGACCCCTTTTCTCACTTAAGGTGGAGATTCCCTCTTCAGCCTAAGTGGTTATTTTCATCTCAAGAACTTATATTTATACATTTAGCATCCTAATCTTTAAATTTAAAGATTAGATAATATCTTTAAATATAAAGATTTGAAATTGGAAATTTGAATTGTTCTCCCAACAACTTGGCCCTTCTCCTATTCTCCATTTCCATTATTTATTCAAATACATCTTCAAAACAAAAGGACTTATTTTAGGTTGTAAGTTGATCAAGGTGTATCTAGTGATAAAGTCATTTTTATATGAGGATGAAAGGAGTGAATATGAGTTATACAACCATATATGAATGGTCTAAATTTAATATCATGTCACCATTTAAAAAAGTAACGTGACTTTTTTAAAAATTTATATGACTTATATGTTTTAATCTTGATTATTCATAATAAGATCTAATAGTCAATATTTACTCTTATTCTCACATAAAAAAAGGTCATCTCATTAAATACACCCTATGTGTATATATATATATATATATATATATATATATATATATATATATATATATATATATATATATATGGGTGTGATCAACTTACTTTAAGAGTAATTTTTGGTAGAATTATTCCACTCAATAACTCTTGGTATATATTAAATTTTAACAATTCAATCGTTAAATTAAAAAATTTTATTGAGTAGATTAAGTCTTCAAATTTTTATAAAGTTTTAAGACTATTTGATACTTTATTAAATAAATTCAAATTAACGTATAATATAATTTTTTAAATTATAAGTAAATGTCAACTGTAAGATTAACTAACTACATATGTCTGATTTACCTAAAATTTGATGTGCATGATCGTTGAAATAATATCAAAATATTTAACGCCTAGATCGTTAAAATTTAATATATACCAAGAATTATTGAGTGAAATAACTTTGTCAAGAATTACTCTTGAAGTAAGTTAATTATATATATACACACACACACACTCTAAAGGAACATTGGGATAAGGATGTGAGTCTAAACATGAAAGTCACAATGTGTTCAAAAGGTGTTGTAACAGTAGGTGAAACAAAAATTTGATAAATTTAATGGAGTTGTCACCAATTTTATTTAAAATCTGGAAAAGTTGGAGAATAAAACCTTTATTTTGGAAAAAAAATTTATCTAAATGAAGAGTTTGGATTTGGAAGTTTTATTATGCATAAAAAAAGTGGTAGGAACTAATCTCACTACACCCTTAATACAATTACTAAAAAATAGTTTCTTTAGTTAATTGTGTAAATTACTAATAAACATTAAAATTAATTTTATTTTACCATTTTTATTAGCAACATAATTATGGAAATTAAATTTGTAAAGGTGATTACTTTTGAAATTAAGAAAGTGTCTATAAAAAGTTTATTATTTATTTTTTATATAAGGAGAAGTTTTTTGAAGATTTATTTTTAAGCTCAACAATAGTGATCTCTACTTCTATTTATTTAGATGTATAATTGAGAATTCAAAAGTTATGTAGTTCTTTAAAAATATTTATGGGTTGATTTATTTTAATTATTTTTTAAAAATAAGAAAAAATCATTATTTTTAATTTGTAAAGGTAGAAATTACTAAATTGTCATGACTTGAGTGTTCACTAAAACATAAGTTGTTTTGCAATGACCAACCAAGAAGTGAATCTGAAATGACTATTACTTAGGATCTAAGTTTTTAATTTTTTTTTATAATTAGAAAAGTTAGGGATTGTCAAGTCATGTCTTAGAAGTTCTCTAAAACACAAAATTTTCATAATAACTAAATAAGAAGTGGATTTGGCTATTATTATTATTATTATTATTATTATTATTATTACAAATTTTAGAAAGTTAGAATAATCAAGTTCTCATATCTCAGGCATTCTCCAAAATATAAGGTTCTAGTAATAACAAAGATTAAAGTAGATTCAAAATGATTATCATTAAACCTTTATTATTGTTGTTGTTTTACAAATTTTGAAAATTTAGAAATTACTAAATCATCATGTCTCAGGCTTAGTTAAAACACAAGGTTCTCGCAATAATCAAACATAATGAAATAGTTATTATTAAGAATCCATTCTTTGAGAAAATTCAATTTTAAGAAGATGATTTACTATTATTAAAATAGCATATTGTAATAAAAAGATATGTAGATTTAATAAGATAACAATTAAGTTATATATTGCAACAATAAATAAATAAATGAAGGACAAAACATACATATAATAATCTAGGTGCTATATGTGTTGTTCTCTAATTAGAATTAGAGTTTTATTTCGGTAATCTATGAAATAAAAGTTTACATTAAAAGATCATACAAATTATTAAGGTGAAATTCCAATTTTAATTAAAGAATAACAAAAATAACACCTACGTGTCCATAAATAAATAGACTTGTTGATTTTGGCCCTTTTTAAATATATATATATATATATACACACACACATAAAGCATGGCAACGCAATAAATATTCATGATTGGTTAGCACTTGTAGGAGTTGGCGTTGCTTTTCGTATTCCACTTTATCATTGTGGTTTGCAAATTTATTAAAACCAAGCAATGAATCCTTTTTGTATACAGTCAGTTTAAGTTTGAGATCTGTTTTTTTTTTGGTCTTTGGTGCATAGAAAAAGGGTTTTTTGCTATTTACACTCCCTAATTACTAAGTACATCCCCTTCTCCTTTTCTTGATATAAAATTTTACCTAAATACCCTTCATCTTTATTTTGAAAAGTAATTTCCAGAACCATATTTTTTCTAGAAATTACTTTCTAATATTGGAAGATGTTTCGGAAAGTGATTTTCGGAAACTATGACTTTTTTGAAAAACATAATTCTAGAAAACGCTTTCCAGAATTAAAAGATGTTATTTCGAAAAGTGATTTCCAAAAAGAATAACAGAAAATAAATCTGAGCACGATTACTAAACACACGCTTTTGCTTTTCGTTGACATAAAATCAAAAGTAAAATTAAAAGGACACAAACATTGAGAGAGGCATAAGTTGATATATAATTGTCTTACTGAACGCACACAAACTAAATGTTGAGAGACAAAGGTTAATAAATTAATGAATGCATGCTTTTGTAAATTGAAACGTATAATAGATGAAGTTGACGTTGGATGTACTTTGAAAAACAATGTGACGTTGAGGAAAACCTACAGTATCACGTAGAAATTTGATGAAAAGCACACATATCAATTTGATGAAAAATGTGGTATTACATAATTAGGATTTAATGAATGATGAATATGGGTGAAGATGGAAGTTCAAAATTAGAGTTTAAAGAATAATAAACATGAAGGTGTAAAAATAGGATTTAAAAAAAAAATAAACATGGGGTTCTAAAAATAGGGCTTAAAAGGGTATATTTGGTAATAAAATATATATATAAAAAATAGGGGTGAACTTAGTGAATTGGGAGGGATGTAAATAGCAAAAGCCTAGAAAAAACCACAACGGCCCAAACAAGCCATAAAGGCCCAAAGGAAAAGCAGAAAGTCCGAAAGAGTTTAAGTTAGAGATTAGATAAGATACGGTACTTTTCAATTCAAGGCCCAAGCAATAACTCCAAAACTTTCACAAATCCAAAATAATAAATAGATAAATGTGTAGATAAACTAAACAAGACTGATGAATCTAATTATTTGTAGTCCATCAACATTAGGCAATTTGAGTGGGCTTATTAAAACAAAAGTCCAAAACATGTTGGAAATCCGCCATGATGACAAAGCTATGCACAAACCAAAGGCTTTGGATATTTATACTTCTCTAATTAATAAGTATATCCTTCTTTCTTTTTTCTATATTTTTTTGTACCGAAATACTTTTTATATAAAAATAATATAAAATTTATTTTTACACCACATTTTTATTATTCTTTAAAATCCTACTTTTGCTTCTTCATTTTCATTATTCTTTAAATTTTATTTTTCCACCCCATCTTCATCATTCCTTAAACCCTATTTTACCACCCATCTTCATTATTCTTAAAACCATTTACATCTATTTTCTCCCATCTCTTTTTTAGTCCATAAAAAGTAATATAATTTTACTATAATTTCATTTCCTATATTGAATACAATGTTTTTCATTAAACTCAATACGTAATACTATGCATTTTTCATCAAAGTGATACTTTACCATTTATGTAAAAGCTTACACATGTCCTCCTAGAGAAGGAAGACTTAAGAAGTCGGAGAAGAAATATCAAAAGGAAATGAAAAGAAGTAGAACTTCGATGAGAGGAACTGCTGAACTAAATTGAAAATGTAAGAAAGAAGAATCAATTTTGAGTGACTCAGGAGAGCGGGTGGCAAAAGAAGAGAGGATAGCAGAAGAAGAGGGGGTAAGTGAAAAAGAATGTTTTTGAAAAAAAAAAAAAAAGGTTCCTTGACGAGATAAAGAAATTTTTTGAAAAAAAAAGAAGGAATAAAATAGTAAGGATATTTAGGAAAATTTATTAAAAAAAAGGAAAATGAGGGTGTATTTATTAATAAAGGGAGGGTGTAAATATCATTTTCCATAAAAAATAAAGACACAAGCATAGGCCTTAGTGCATGACATTCATTCCTGCCAAGCCCATCAGACATATTTAGCAATGAGATGTAATATGCACATAACAATTCTTACAACAATTTATATAATATTATTTTCTGTGTCTATCTTTTTCCATCACATCATTTATTACATTTTAAACTTCTCTTTCTTTTTCTTGGTTGTAAAATTTATTGTACAAGTATCATTTTTCTTCACCAATCAACATACATATGATAACCAAATAAAATTACTATATGTTATGAAATCAAATACAAAATAACCTGATTGATTCTTATTGGTTGTAAATTAAATAAAAAATAACAATTGCACTTATTATTTTACAATTTTTTCTTAATAATCTGAAATATTATTTTTGCATAAAGAGCACAAAAACAGTAGAAGAATGATATTTTTTACGAAATGTTTTTTTGTAGAAACGAAGCGAATCGTGAAAACAGTATGTGGTCCAGAATTTGGTAAGTCAAGACTATTTTTTATGAAATGGTTTTTGAGGAGTCATCTCAGGCATCGTGCTTCACTAGGAGCAACAATATGTGGTCGGTAAATCAAGACTCTTAGGTGCAACCGTGCAAAGAGTTGATTTGGAGATCATGTAATACCAATAAACTCCAATCTCACTAGAAAACTTTATGCTAGAATTTTGTAGATTAGAATGATTTAATTATTGGATTAAATTTTAGATTATTAGTATTAATTATAAAAATAAAATTTATGGTATTTTAATTGATATATATTAGTTGTCTGGACTTATGAAGTGAGGTAGGTGCCTATGATGGGTTGGATACTTACTTAATGTCAAAATAAGAATCTTTGTTCTCGTTTGGTAGTTATAAAATTACCACTTTATTAAAAAATTTTGTGTGATACAATATTGTGTAAGATCATTTCTCCTATTTTGATACTCGTGATTCAGTTGAGGTAATTAATAGACATGGATTTCATCTTCAAGCACACACCTATTAATCTTTCATAATTGTTATTATATGTTTATGAACATGCTATGACTGTTTATTAAATTCTTATCAATTAGTATCAGAGCATGAATTGATATATGTTATAACTGTCTTGTGTTATAATAACATAAAATTTTAGATCTTATCAACATTTGAATTCTTGACCAAAAGTGAACAAAATAACTTAGAATTTTTTCAACCATAGGACATCTGTAAAAATCATATGTAGCTTGAATTAAATAAAACGCTTAAGAAAATATCCCTAATATCTTTTTGGTTCGTTTTTTAAAAGGATCGAGTTTGAAACTCATCTTTTGAAAATTTTGAGCCTCAGCTTCTCAAACAAAAAGAAATTCTTGAGCCTCTATATTTTATGTATGTTTTTTGAAATTGATTTGGGTTATTATTTGGCCTTAAGTATACATTATAAACATGTTAATCTCATTTAATTAAGAGCATTTCAAATCAAATCGTTTTGAGCCCATTTCGTCACGCCATTCGTTTTGATCCAAATTTGATCAATAAAGTTAATGTTTTTTTAAATAGGTTGAGAGATTTGGTTAGAAATTGAAAATTGTTAAGAATCATGTGTAAATTTCATAGAAATTTTGAGTAATTTGAAAGAATTTTGGAAAATCCATTTCAAACTCTTTTTCCACGTCAACCGTACAATATAATTTTTTCCTTCGCGTCGTGAACATGTAACCTTTTAAATTAGTTTGGGGCTTTTGATCGTCCTTCTTAGAAGATCTAATTTGCAAAACTTCATCTTAAACGGTTGAATCTTGTGGAAGAATTTCACGAATCATCTTCCAGACTCCATGTTTACATCATTTTTCATTTCAATCAAAATTTCTCTGCAATCCTGAAACGAATCACGCAATTTATGAAGGGCTTTCATTTGTGATGGTTGGGTACCTATAGCCATGGAAAATTGCACGAGAGTTCGCGAAAAAATGGGAGAATGGTCAAGTATGTTTGTGGGTTTTTTCAACCCATTTCAAGGCCCCTTTTTGTGTCAGAATTGACCCCCACTCTTAACCAAACAGTGTGCAAGGCGTCTGGGGCCAATTTAGGAGTGGCAAAACAATTCATTTGTCCATTATTCATCAAATCCATCCACAAATAAATCTATTTAATTCATCCATTACAAATAATAATAATAATAATGGATTGGATTCAATCCATCCATTTAATTTTATGAATTGTTAGTGATCCATCTATTATTTTTTCAAAATCTATTGAATTATATTAAATAAAAAATAAAATTCATTGGATAAAAAAAAAATTAAAGAGACAAATGATTTGTCAAATTAGATTTTTTCCAAAATAATTTTTTTTTGTTTTGTAATCAGATTTTCATTAAAAAAAAAAACTATAAAATGATTTTTCAAAGTGAGATTTTAAACCTAGTGATTAGAAACGAGAAACCCATTTTGATAGTGGTAAAAGTAATTGTCTATTGTTACATGTAAAAATTCTCTTTTCTCTGATTCAATAACCAAGAATATTAGTTCTCTGCTCACTGATTCCAGCATACTGTGAATTACTAAATGATGCTTCAAATTAATGTAACAATGCTATCTACTGTTCTCAAAAATTGAACTCAACTAATACTAATCATCGTGTTATTTAAAATTGAATCTTCCTTGACCAAGCTTGGAAAATCAAGGTTGGGTATGTAAATATTGATCAGGCTCAGGCATGTGCATCTTAGTTAGACATGGACCATCGGGGAGTCGAGGCAAAGAGCTCAATGAAATGTTTTTTTCCATTGCCTGTCAACTGCTTTGCTAGAGGTAGAAGTAGAGATATAAAAACCAGGTGAAGGGTTCACGATCAGAATAATTTATGTCGTGATCCCTTTATGTTAAGATCTAATTTTAGTATCATTCTAGCACTTTCATTATGGAAATGTATGCCAGGTATGATAGCCTGAGGATTGCAAGAGATGCGTTCAACAAAACGCCTTTGAGTTGCTTCTATAATCAACGAATGCTACATGTATACATTTTTCTTTATATATATACATATACAATATAGGTAAGAAATCATCAAAAAGTGCTGCTAAAGTTGGCCTGGGAAACATGTTTGTTGTTGCGATCGGTAATATATCCGTATATTACAGCACTACCATATGAACTAACAAGTAACAACCATCCAAGGACCAAGATCGATGCTAAACAATCCCCTTTGCATTGATCTGATATAATGACTAATAGGCTAATACTTTCGTGCTAATTATCCCCTCTGAATATATGGTGACGATGTGGTATGTCTTGTCCTAAATATATTCTAAATAGATCAAAAGAAAAAGGTATTTTCAAGTGTTGTAACTTTATGAGGAGCTTAATAAGATTTGTTTAATTATCATGCAACAGGTTTTTACTCATACGAAAAGAGAAACATATATCGAACAAAAACTATTAACGTATAATGGTAGTAAACAAAACGAAGAGTGGAGAGAGAGAAGAGAGAGAGAGAGGGGAGAGAGGAGAGACAAGGAGAGGTTAGAGAAAGAGAGGAGAGAGAAAGGAGGGAGAGAATATTTTACAAATAAAAATTATTTATTTTTAAAATATATTATTTTTGTGGATGGATTAGATATCCATCCTTTAAAAAATTGTTAATAGATGGATTGGATTTTATTAGATGAATCTTAGATGAATTAGATTTTTTGAATGAATTAATGGATCAAAATGGATTATTATTATTTTTTTCCAATCCATTATAATTTGATTAAGAATTTATCTAATCCATCCACTTGCCACTCCTAGGGACCATTTGGGCCTACTTTAAATAGTTCTTGGTACAAATAAATTTATAATATTATTTTGTATTATTTGGTATTTTTCCAAAATTTTTTGGCACCCTTAAATATATAATATTAACTTATTTGAGTCTTTTGTGCCTTTTAATGTTGTACTCTAAGATTTTGGCTTTGAAATTTTTTTTGCATGTTTCTACTAATAATAAATAAATTTTAGGTTTAATTGCACTTTTGGTCTTCCAAGTATCGCAATTATGCGATTTTAGTCTCTCAAGTTTCAATTGCATGAATTGAGTTTCCCAAGTATTCAATTGTGCAATTTCGGTCTTTCAAGTTTTAATTGCACAAATTGGGTCTCCCAAGTATCGTAATTGTCTAATTTTGGTCTCTTTGTCAGTCTTCCATTAAATATTTAATGAATTTTTTTATGTGACACTGACAGCTGACATGGCAGATGATGTGGTGTTAATGGCTGACATAGCAGATGATGTGGTGACTGATGTAGATGCTAACGTGTTGGTGATGTGGCATGTGAAAATAGGAGAAAAATGGTTAAAATGTAGGAGATAGAAATCAAACCCTTCACCCCTACACTCTAATAAAATGTTAGCAAAATTCGTTAAATATTTGAAGATTGACGGAGGGACCAAACTCGCACAATTGCAATACTTAGGGGACCTAATTTGCTCAATTGAAATTTGAGACACCAAAATCGCACAACTGCAATACTTGGGGGACCCATTTTGCGCAATTGAAACTTGGAGGACCAAAATTGCATAATTGCAATACTTAGGGGATCAAAAGTGCAATTAAGCTTAATTTTTATTGCATTGTATTCTCTCTGTTAAAGTATTTTGTTTAATAAGTTAATTTTGGGTGATTATGTGATTTAAATAATTGCTTTATTTGAGCTTCTTGACATAGTTCATGCTTAATGCTTTTGTTTAATTTTTTTCATGCAAGCATGATTGTTAATATTTTGAATAATTCTTATTTGACCTATCGTGAAAACAAATACACAAAATTTATGTAATTTGTGTGATTTATATATGTTTAATATTGTATTAATGATAATTATACCCTATTAGTGTATTATTATTAATGTGATTTGTGATTAATGATGTATTTTGGTTTTACTTGTGTTAATTTTCTTTTGGTATCAATCGATGCTAGGATTTTTTGTGGCATGAGTTTGTACATTGCATTTTTTGTTATATTTCTTGTTCATTTTGGTTTAAGACCCTTAGGTAGGATCAAAGTGGATAGGAAAACTTGTATACTGGGTGTATTATGTTGTGCATATTAAAGCAAATTTGTTATATATTCAGTAGTTACTATGCTCACTTTTGTGATAACTTTGCATGAGACCAATTTTAAGAACTTACAGGAATATCTGAATTTGTGTTTGGCCAATCTCAGATTGACTTATCTTTGAGGGAAGCAAAGTCTCTAGCTCTTACTGCTGAGTTTATTATTGCTTAGATGATGTTTCATGAGAGATGGAAGCACTCAAACATAGTGTTCTTAATAGTGACAAAGTACACAATGGTAAAGTCCATCAAACAGAGCATTTCAGAGAATCGTTGTGCCAAGACTTTTTTGAAGTCCCTTGATGAAAAATTTAGGACTTTTGGTAAGACTCAGAAAAGTCATTATTTTTCCTATTCAATAATGCCATGTATGATGACATTAGTGGTGTTTGCGAGCATATGCTAAAGATGGTGCATTATTGTAATTGATAATAATTACTTGATCAGAAAAATCCTGAAGTCAATACCTTCTCAATTTGATGTTCTTAAGACCTCTTGTAACATTCAGAATCATGAATGAACAATTGATTATTAGACTATTGCTATTATTACTCGAGAGGAGAAGTTTATGAGAATGGTAAGTCTCATATTGCTCAGTTTGTTGCTAAACCCTATAATGATAAGTTTGTTGCTTCTACATTTGATACTAAGGATGTGAAAAGGATAGTAATGAGAAATTTAATAATAGTTAGAAGAAGACAAGGAATGTAGCTAATGATGGTAGAAAAACTTGTATCTGCTGATAAAACCCATTGTGGATTGAAAATGGATAATTACATAGATACCTACTTATTGGTAGGGCGAGTAGTAAGGTACTTGTACTCACGAGTGCCCATATTTTGAAATTATTTAAATATCCTTAATTATATATAAAATAAATTGCTCTAATTTATTTGTAGTATAAATATAGATTTCAAATTATTTATTTTAGTATAAATATATGTTACAAAATTATTTTTTTAGTATAAATATATGTTTTAAAAATATTTATTTTTATTTTTATTTTATTTTTTACTTTTTGTTTAAAATATTATATTTTAACAAATATTCACAGATATCCATAGATATCCATAAATATATAAAAATTTGTGAATACTCACTTAATAGATACTCATGTAAGTATGGGAGAGTATGGGAGAACTACTAATCGTACCCACCCACCCCATTGCCATCCCTAAATGTAGCTTAGCTTAGGGCCCGTTTGGGGTGGTTTTGGGTTGTGAGTTTTGAAAATTTCAAAACTACAACCAGTTTTTAGTTTTTAAAAATTAGTTTTAGTTTTAGTTTTTTTTTTCTAATTTTTAGTTTCAAAATAAAGTCACTTTGAAATTTCTTATTCTATTAAAATTAGTTTAAGGATATGTTTGTGTGGTGACGACAGTGGTGGTGGTGGCGACAACAATGATGGTGGTAGCGGTAGTGGTGGTGACAACAACAATGATGGTGGCAACAGTGGTAATATTGACGGTGATAGTTGTGGCGGTGCGACACTAACGGTTGTAGCGAGCAGTTGTGGCAGTACCGGCGGTGATCATGGCAGTGCCAATGATGGTGGTGGTTACAGTGCCTGTGGTGGTGGCGGTCAAGATGGTAGTGGTGGTGGAGGTGATGCCGATGGTTGTGGTAGTGGTGACGGCGATGCCAGTGGCCGTGGTAGTGATGGCGGCGATGATGGTGATGGTAGCGGTGGTGGTGGTGGTGATGGCAGCTGTGGTGATGGCGACAACAGTAGTGGCGGCGGTGGCAGTGATGGTAACAATGGCAGTTGTGGTGGTGGTGGCGAGAAAGGCTATTGTCAAATATAGTGATGAGTATTTTTTTTAAAACTAAAAACCAAATTTTTAAATCCTTTTTTCTTGGTTTGAAAATGAATGTAAAAGTGTTTTGAAATTGAGTTAAAAATCATTTCAGCTCCATTTTATCCAAACACGTTTTGTTTTGAAATTGCATTTGAAAACCAAAAACCAAAAACTCACAACCACTCCAAACGGGCCCTTAGTTTTTAATAGTTATTTTTTTTCGTTAAATAGTTTTTAGGCTTAAATATGTTTTTCACCCCTATAATTTCATCATTTTTTGGTTTTGGTCTCTATAATTTTTTTGTTTGGGTTTTGTCCTTACTTCCTCCCATTAGTCTCCATTAAAAAAAACTGACGTGACACTCGATGACGTCATTAAGGATTAAAACCAAAAGGTACATATTTGTAGGGACTAAAAACAAAAAATATTATAGTGATTAAAAGTAAAAAGTGACATATTTGTAGGGACTAAAAATAATAATAAAAATTACAGGATTGAAAAGCAAAAAGTGACATATTTGTAGGGATGAAAAAAATATTTAAGCATCAAAGCAAAAATTAAAATAAAATAAAGGTTTAAATATTAAAATACTTTCTATCTCCATTTTTGTACCTTCATTTTCTTAACCTCCCTCTACCCTCCTTCTCCAAGCTTTATCCTTTTTATTTGGTTTGAAGTGTGGCAGGCAAGGGTCCGAATTCTAATTGTCTAGTGGCTTATGGAATGAACATTTTTGAACTGAGATTGACTTAATCCAAACTCTATAACCCTAAACTCCATGGACGAGGAAGGGGTATATGCAAATGCACTCTAATGCTTATGTTAGTATAGAACCTCATTCAAGGTATATTGTAATAAATGCATATACCTTTAACAATCACACTTGAGGTATATATAGTTGATGAGAATGAGTTGGATTTCCATTTAGGATCCATGACCTAGGGGTGGGATCCATGGCCTAGGTTCAGACCCCTTTAACACATGGGCCATGGACAAAGGCACCTAGAATTAAAGTCATCTCGTGGTACTCCAAGAACAGCATATACCTTAAGCGTCATTGTTACAGGTATATGCATTTATGACAATATACCTTGAGTTTAGTTCTTTGCTAACTTATGCATTAGAGTGTCTTTGTAGATATCCCCCTTTGTCACCCATGGAGTTTAAAGTTGTGGAGTTTGGGTTAAATCCCACTTCAAAAATGTCCATTCCATAGTTTGGGCCACTAGATGGATAGAATTCAAACCATCATCTGCCACATTTCGAACCAAATAAAAGAGATGAAGCTTGGAGAAGGAGGGTAGAGGGAAGGGAAAAAAGAGTGATGTGAAGGTGAAGATAGAGAGTATTTTAATAGTTAAACCTTTCTTTTATTTTAATTTTTAATTTGATGCTTAAATATTTTTGTGTCCTTACAAATGTATCACTTTTGCTTGTTCCTGTATTTTTTTTTTTTGTTTAGTTTCTACAAATATGTACTTTTGCTTTTCGTTCCTAATGACGTCATGATGATGTCATCGAGTATCACGTCAACAAATGATGATGTCATTAAATGTTGATGTGAGACTTGATGAAGTTATCATTTGCTGACGTGATACTAAATGACATCATCGTGACATCATTATGACGTAATCAACATCAGTTAAGTCAAATTTTTTGCAACAAAGATTGACAGGAGAGACTAAAAGAAAAATGTTAGAAAAAGATAGAGACGAAAACCAAATAAAAAAAATTATAAAGACCAAAACCAAAAAGTGGTAAGATTACAGGGATGAAAAATATATTTAATCCTAGTTTTTATCATATTATACACTTTAATTAAATTATAAAATATTAATACTATCCAACACACAAGTATACACACTTGTTAGAAGTGATGTAGCTTCTACTAGAATTGGTAGTATTATTGGTAAAGGTTGTGCCATAATATCACAAATTTGCCAGGAAATAAGTGTGAAGCTTAAAATTGAAGAGCCTGTACCTTGGCGAGATGAAGAGTATGGAGACTACTAACGACAGATTGCGATATGGTTCTGTACAATTTGGTTTGCATGCGACGTGGTAGACGACGACGAAGATTGGGTGATTTGCATTCAAATAGTGTTCGAATCGTATGAATGATAAAATGAAGAAAATTAGACACGTGACCCACGAAATGTATCATAACTTCAAAGATGCCACCGCGCGCATCAAATTGAAAACGGTGGAAATGAGTCGATGACCCCGCTTTTGTCGTTGATGTTTCCGGAAATGGGAACTACGTTTTTCCTTTCAGATTCTCCCCGGTGACTCTCCATTGTCGCCTTAGCAAAAATCATAATTCGACGACATTTCTAAGGTTAAAAAATTATTATTAGAATAACACTAAAAAAAGTTATTATTAAAGTAAGAAAAAATAAGTTATGCACTAACAGTGTATAGTAAGTTTGTTAACTTTTATAATAATTGTCTTAAAAATAATATCAATGGTGATTTTTAATTGATTGACAGTGTAAAATTTTTACACTAACAATGCATAATCATTAAATTCTTAAAATAACTAACATTGTATGGTATGATTAAGCATGTAAGTATACATTCGATCTTTAAATAGATTTTTGTATTTTGATAGATTAGTTTCTGATTTTTGGTAAGAGATATTTTGAGCAACAAAAATAAATAAATATTAATGTAAATAAAAACTTTTGAAATAAAATTAAGAAATAATCAAACCAAAACATAACCTGGATCTTTAATTTTTTTTTTGGTGAATTTTAAATTTCTCTTTTAGTACACTAAAAAAATCTCATTATTTAGAAGTAGAGACCAAAAATAATTTATAAATATTCTTCTTTTTTAATCTATTGAGTTGTTTTTTACACTGTATTTGATAGGGAGGAAAGAAATAGAGAGAGAGAAAGTATATAGGAAAGGAGAAGAGGAGTACGTAAGAAATAGAGAAAAAGTAGAGGTTGTTTAGTTTGAGAGAAATAGAAAAGAAATAAAGTGAAAATATACTTTTTAACTTTTGGGTATTTTGAATAAAAGAATAAAATTACACTTATATCCTTGTTTATTTGACCGTGTTATTTGTCGAAAAAACATATTCGATTATGTTACTCACATAATCGAAAATATGGCCATAACAGTGCCATATATTCGATTATGTGATTACCATATTCAAATATATGTAGCGCCATACTACCAAAATGTGTGTAACTTTTCACACACATATTATTACATATTTGAAAATCATATTATATATATATATATATATATATATATATATATATAATTATTTATATATTTATTTAATTTTAAAAATCGTAATTTGGATTTTAAAACACATATTTGATATATGTGTTTTACATATTCGTTCTCTTCATCCCACAAAATTGTGATTTTTGAGCTACAGACAAAGACAAGAGGAGCTCGAGCTCAACACAGACGATAGAGACGAGATGGATTGCTCGACGAGGATGGAGAAATAAAATAAAAAATGAAGGGGCATTTAACGGAAAATATAACTTATTCGCAAATTTGGGGGGCCAAATTCAATGTGGGACTCACGAAATTTAAAATTTTCACACCTATTTCCGCGCAACCAAACGTGAAGAAATTTATTACTTCTCTTCTTTTCATTGCACTTCCACTCCTTTATTCGCTGTCTCCGCGCTACCAAATGGAGCGTTAAGTTGGAACAATTTCTTTTCAAACTTTTTTCCTCTTTTTTTTTTCCTGACCTTCCCTGCTACCTCTGTAACTGCTCTTAAAATTCGGCCGACAGGCAGATGCATGGGTGTGGATGATAGAAAATTTTAACAAAATGTTATAAAAAAAGGAAGTGGGCTCCAAAGAAGCGACCTGATATATTGCCTATGCAAATATGCAGTTCCTTTACCATGTTTCACGTGGGCACTCAATTAATGATATGTGCTTAGTGTGTGTTTGAGTGAGCGTTGATAAAATTGATTTTGAACGAAATCGATTTTGTAAAATTGATTTTGTTTAAAATTGGTTTTGAAGTGATATGATTTATGTTTGGATGTTTTTACTCTAAAAACAAGTTAATAGTCAAATTCAATATAAATTTTTTGATCCAATACAAAAGCTACCTAAAGTTGCTTTAACCTAAAATCAATTTTAGAGTCCAAATCAATTTTCTAATGTGAAACCAAACCTGTAAATATTTATCTAAAATCACGTTAACTGGTACTTCAACGTGATTCTAGAGAATTAAACGTGAAACCAAACATGCACTTAATTTATTTCCTGTATTGTGGAGGGCCCTAGGCCCCAAACAAGCACTACACACGGATTCTAATTCTACATGGAATTGAGACACCCGTCTAGGTTCTAGTGCATGATAGCCAATAACAATTTGGGGGAGATCATGAATAACGTTGTTGGCTTTTAAAATAGTTTGCAAGCCAATCATCTAGTTTGTTGCCTTCCTACATGATTTGGTTAACCTGTACGTAGCTCCTAATCTTTATTTTTTCAGAGTAAGGGTTATTACGATACATACATACATACATATATTATAAAAGAGAGAGAGAGAGTAAATTTATTTAGTGTATAATTAATTTATCATAAAACATGTAAGAATAGTTAGCTAGCATATATGTTTTTCAGTGATTATCATATTGAAAAATTTACATCAAATTTATATTATAAATATTTAATATTAATCATTAGAAAATAAATAATAAATAACTGTATAAATAATATATAAGAAGAAGAAGAATAAATGATAATAAGCGTATAAATATTTCGTAAACCAATAGATTAGTTTTTATTTTTGTTTATACTTTGATATGTTATTAGCACTTGATCAACATTTGTCAAACTTTTGTCATGGAGGTCAATTAGTACTAGATCAAAAGATTTTAAATATCCATTTGTCTACTCGTATTCGAATTCAGCAACATGTTTGGGGGTGCAGGACACGTAATTTATGGTAAAACAACTATTCGGTGGCTGCAGGTATAGATAATTATGTGTTATTTCCTTCAAGCAGCTTGGTGGGAGGCACAAGACATATACATATACCTGACTATGGTCTCTGGGTTATTTCGGATAGTCCACGTCTTATGATGTCTTATTTAGCTAGACTACTTTAAATTCATTTTGTTGACTTAAATCTTGTGGACCTTCGTTGATGCATACTAGTTGAAAGGGTGTATGACCAAGCATTTACACAACATGATTTGTTTGCCATGGCCATCCACGAGAATCTTGAAACCAGCACAGAAGCGCACACACACAGATTGGTTAAAGTTAGACTTTCATATATATTATATTTTAATTTTAATTGCTATTCTTATTTTCTAATCAATTGAATAGAGTTAGACTTTTTCAATTAATGGAGTAAATTTTAGTTATTAGTGAATACTTATATCTCATGGAGATAAAAGTTATATAAAAAATTATCATTATATAAAATATGAGAGGTAAATATATTCAAAACAAATGAAATATTTACATGAAAATGTATGAGACTTAAAGGTAATATTTACATCACTTTAAGAAAGATATATTAATCTCAAAGATGATCGATTTCAATCTATTAACAATTACTTTGGTATAATTGGTTTGTAATTAACATTGCATAAAGAGATAAACTTAAACTGATTTAGAAACTCAACTTTCAACTTTTGGAATAAGACAAATATAAGATGCACATGCTTAACTATAAAGATACGAGTATATTATTTGAGTTTGTTGAAATTCCAAATACGTTAATTTTCTCTTCAATTAAAAAAATTGATTTGTGATGAAGAAAATAAAAAGTTCACCTACTAAAAATATTATTTATAAAGAAGCGTTCCAAAAGATATAAAATATATTTGCTCTTTCAAATTTAATTTTATTTTCTTTCATGTTAATTTTTTATATTTGAAAAATAAGGACAAAAAAGAATAATCTCTACCATCTAATATATAATATTTATCTGAAAGGCATCCCATTGTATTTTAGTTACATTGTATAAATTATTTTGTTCAATTATATTTTAGCTTGAAGGTAAATCAAATTACATGGATGATATTTAAAAATAGAAAAATATTAATCAAATAAAAAAAATATTTTATCATATCCTTTTCTAGGAAAGTAATATGAATAGAAAAAAAATGTACATGCAAAAGAGAGATTCTTGCATAAGAAGAATAAGATGCAAAATCGTAAAAAGAGACTCTATTTAATAGATAGAAAGAAAAAACTATATGTATATATTTTCATATAAATGGGCAATATGTTACACAATTACCACATATTTTAAGCATTGACCATTAATATTTTAACTTGATTTTGTTTAACTCTGAGTGAATTTTTTTAAAATTTCAATGTATTACTTTTTTTTTTTTATAGATTTTATGATTTTTAATTTGTAGGTGTTATTTTAAATATTTTGAATTAAATTAAAAATAAAAATAATCTTCAAATAAAGAATTTATTCAATAAAGTCTGATTGATTAAAATTTAAAATATTATTATCCAAATTTAGAATTAAAATAAGTTTATATCATATCATCATTTACTTTAACATGTGTAATACTGTGAATTAAAATATTTTATTTTAAAAATTAATTTTATTTTATATCATGTTAATTTTTTTATATTTCAAAAAAAAAAAAGTCTCTGACATCACGGGTAAAGCAACTAGTTTCAAACAATGTATAAAAAAAATAATAATAATTCAGTCTAGGAAAATCATTGGATGGTGCAATTGAATTTCATTTTGACCGACATCAAGTCTTCCTAAAAAGTAGCACAGAGACAGAAATGTGTAAAAACGGAAGAAGCGAAAAGTAAAAAGGGCGGGGGGGTGTGGGGGTGGGGGAGGAGAAAAGAAAGGGGGCAATGAAAACTTAATTTAATTTAATTATAAAAACCTTATGTATGATATGAAAAAAAAAAGTGTAATACTAACTTTATGTTTGTTTGAGTGTAAATAAGAAGGAAATGGAGAGAAGAGGAGTGATATAAATGAAACTATCACGTTTTATTATTTTTTAAAAAAATACCAAAAAACGAAAGAGAAGTTTTTAATTGATCTCACATATAAAATAATTTCCTCCCTAACTTGCCATAAAACAAGGGAGGGGAATGTTCGTTGCATTATAATATTTTTGCTTTACTTTTTTTAAAAATTAAATAATTTTTTATAATATAAAAAATAATAAATAATTTTATATTAAGGAAAGAATAATATAATGAAAAGTTTAATTTTTTTGGTTAAAGAAGTGTCAACATTTAATATCTAATAGTATGTCAAATAAAATTACCTTTGAAAAAGAATATTCATAGAAAACAAAAGAAGTTTAAATTTTTTGACTTAAATTAATTTTTTTAATTAGTCTAAAATTTTTATATTATATTTATTTTTAACTATTTTTTCACTCATCTAAATAAATAAATAAAAATTTCTCTACCTTTTTTTTTAATTTTTATCTATTCAAATAATATATTTTTTCTACTTTATTTTTTATTCCTGCTATTCTTATTTTTTTTGCTTTTTATTTGACCTTTATTTCCAATTTAAAACAAAACAATGTATAAAAAGTGCAGTTTAGGAAAATCATTGGAAGGTGCAATTGAACTTTATAATTGACCGACCTCAAATCTTCCTGAAAAGTTTCAGACAGACAAAAGATGTAAAAACGGAAGAAGCAAGAAGAATAAAATAAAACGAAGGGGAAGGAGGGAAGAAAGGGCAAAAAAAAAAGAAAACTTAATTTAATTTTATTATAAAATACCTATGTATGATTTCAAAAAAAGGGGTAATACTAACTTTTTGTTTGAGTGTATATAGAAGGGAAATGAAGAAAAGAGGAGTAATATAAGATGAAACTATCACACTTTATTATTATTTTTTTAAAAACTAGGAAAAAAGAAGTTTTTAATTGATCTCACATGTAAAAAAATTTCCTCCTTAACTTACCATAAAATGAGGGAGGGGAATGTTTGTTGCATTATATTATTTTTTTGCTTTACTTATGTTAAAAACTAAATAATTTTTTTATAATATAAAAATAATAAATAATTTTATATTAAGAAAAAAATAATACAATAACGAATAGTGTTTTAAAAAAATTGTCTTTAAAAGAGAATACTCATAAAAAACAAAATAAAATAAAATTTTGAATTAAATTTATTTTAATTAGTCTCAAAACTTTTTTGTATTATTTATTTATTTTTACCGATTTTTTCCTACTCATCTAAATAAATAAATAATTTTTCTACTTTTACTTTTAATTTTTATCTATTCAAATAATATATTTTTTTCTACTTTATTTTTTTTATTTCTATTAATCTTTTTTGTTTGTTTGTTTGTTTCTTTTCTCTTTATTTAACCTCTAATTCAAATTTCAAACCGTGTAAAGAAAGTGCAGTTTAAGAAAGTCATTGGAAGGCGCAATTAAACTTCGTCATTGACCGACCTCAAGTCTTCCTGAATCAATCATCCAGTCGTTTAATTTGGTATAAGGGAGTAATCAACAAAGCACATAAACCTGAAAGACAAAGTCATGGACAAACAGCTGCAAATGGCTGTGCATTCAAAGCAACTGCTACTTGTTGCGTTCCTTATTGCAGCAACTAAAAGTCAACCCATATCAAAGCCAGACTGTCAAACAGATTGTGGCAACGTCACCATTCCCTTCCCATTTGGCCTGACCGAGAATTGTTCCTTGAACTCCTCATTTCTTATCACTTGCAACCACACCCTTTCATCACACACCCCGTTTTTGAAAAATAATCATTTCTCCCCAGGTGTGCGTGTGCTAGACATCTCACTGGACGGCGAACTAAACATTTCATTGCCAGTAGCCAGAGATTGCATCTATTATAGTGAATTAGTGGCAACGGGTTATTCGTTCGACCTGAGGCCTTTTCACCTATCATCCACGCGAAACAAGTTAACTGTGGTGGGAGGTAACACGGTTGGAATAGTAGGGCCGACAAATATTTTTGAGCAATATAGTGCATGCGTGTCTTTGTACGATTCTGAGTCAATAACTAACAGGTCATGCTCTGGCATTGGTTGCTGCGAGATTCCAATACCACCAAGGCTATCCAACTTCTCTTATTTTTCTTTTCCTAATGTCTTCAACAAAAGCATTATTTGGCAAGAAAACCCCTACCCATGTAGTTATGCATTCTTGGTTATAGATGGAGAATACCAGTTCTACACCACTCGTACTGACCTCCTCAACCTCAGCAGCGACACCACGTTTCCTGTGGTTGTGGATTGGGCAGTGGGAAACAACAAGTGCCAAGATGCTAAGAGTGCTTCTAGTTATGCTTGTAAGTCGGACCATAGTGAATGTTACGATGCAAAGGTGGGACAAGGTTACCTTTGTAACTGCTCAAGTGGTTTTCGGGGAAATCCTTACATCTCGGATGGTTGCCGAGGTATGTATATATTAATTAATCATTTCTTATTTCTTGTTCTGATTACATTTTGCTTCATTTGTGTAATTATTATCGAATACTAGTGTAAAACATCAATAACAAATTATAAACATGCTCAACGTTCATTTCTTTAAGACTCCCTATCATTGTGAAAATAGAAATCACAATTAATTAATTAATTATTTTTAGATGTTAATGAATGCGAGGAATCCAACGACTGTTCTGAGGACACAAAGTGCGTCAACTCTCCTCCTGGGAGCTATAGTTGTTCTTGTCCAAAAGGATATGAAGGAGATGGGAAAATTAATGGAACAGGATGCAAATTTGGGACTAACCGCATAATCATAATTGCTTTGAGTGAGTATGTTATTGTTTGCTGGAATTACAAGAAATTATATTCTTGACTAATCATTCATAACATAAATATAATCCTGAAAACCAAGTTTACTACTACAATAAATATTGTTGATAGAAATTTCATTTGTTAAGAACGATATTAATATATATAAGCTATGAATTGCTTTTGTGAATTTAAATTCATATCTTCAAGGTGCATATAATTCAAGTTGCATTAGAACCAATGCCCTTATTTGAATAATATAGCATTTTAATTTTTATCACATGTGTCATTGAGAACATAAAGTCAACACATGGATCAAGAACAAAGACAAAATAATTTTGTTTTCACTTGTTTATGTCTAGGTGTGAGTGTAAGTATCTTAACACTTCTCGGGGGAACCTTTTATGGGTATTGGACATTGAAGAAAAGAGAGATCATCAAACTTAAAGAACATTTTTTTCAACAAAATGGTGGCCTATTATTACAACAACAGATAGCCAGGTATAGTGGGTCAACTGAAATGACTAAAATCTATACTGTGGAGGAACTAAAGAAGGCCACCAACAATTTCAATGAAGGCATGGTCCTAGGCCAAGGTGGCCAAGGAACAGTTTACAAAGGAATATTACCTAATAATAGAGTTGTAGCAATAAAAAGTCCAGAATTAACAACCTAAACCAAATTGAGCATTTCATCAATGAGGTCATCGTGCTTTCTCGAATCAATCATAGGAATGTGGTAAAGCTCTTGGGATGTTGTTTAGAAACAGAAGTGCCCTTGCTTGTTTATGAATTCATTCCCAATGGTACTGTTTATGAGCATCTTCACAATCAAAGCCAATCTTTAAGACTTACATGGAAAACAAGATTGCAAATAGCAATGGAAACTGCTAGGGCCTTGGCATACTTGCATTCAGCTACCTCTGCGCCTGTCATACATAGAGACGTGAAAACTGCAAACATACTACTTGATTACAATCTCACTGCAAAGGTTTCTGATTTCGGAGCTTCAAGGGTTATTCCTCTTGATCAAACTCAGTTAACCACTTTGGTACAGGGGACACTCGGGTATCTTGATCCAGAATACTTCCACACAAGCCAGTTGACAGAGAAGAGTGATGTGTATAGCTATGGAGTTGTCCTAGTGGAACTACTAACAGGAAAGAAGGCACTCTCTTTTGATAGGCCAGAGACTCATAGAAACCTTGCAGTGCACTTTCATTCTTCAATGAATGAGGGTCGATTACTTAACATTGTAGATAGCCACATAATAGATGAGGCAAATGTTGAGCAACTAATGGATGTTGCCAATATTGCAGTACATTGTTTAAGGTTGAAGGGGGAGGAAAGACCCACCATGAGAGAAGTGGCAATGGAACTTGAGGGAATAAGCGTTGTGGAAAAGCACCGATGGGAAAAAGTCAATTTGTCTTCGGAGGAGACTGAAAAATTTATCAAAGCAACACCATCATCCTTCAGTATTGTAGATGGTGCTGAAGGAAGAAGCATTCATTCTGGCTCTGATATTTTAAAACGGATTTCCTGGTCCTTGAGTGGTGGAAGATGATTAGCTGACATTAATTGTAATATTATCATTATTCACAAGTTTATTGTTACTCAAGACTAGACGCTAATCTATCTTTAGAGTAATTGTTATGTTCTATGATGTATTCACCTGTTGCATTGAATACGATAATGTGACATTATGTTTGTGATGAAATGTTGTGTGGTATGTAAGATACTATTTCTATAAAAGTATCATTACTATTTAATTAATTTATATAGGATTTTGTGGGTGGTTGATTAATGGTTTCTCAGGTTATATTGGTTTTACAGTTAATTTTCATGTGGAAATTGTGGTTGTGATGAAATCTTGCATGGCATGTGACATGCTTTTTCTATGTAAGTGTCATTACTATTTAATTGATTTATTAGCTAGGATTTTGTGGGGACTTGATGAAAGGTTTCTCAAGTTATATTGGTTTTACAACTAATGTTCATGTGGAAATTGTGTTTTGTTGGACTTGGTAATCTTAGAAGAGAGTTTATCAAAATTTACTCTTCAGATTCTAAGAGGATTGTTCATGGAAATCTAAATCGCTTCCATTTGTATAGGGATATTACGGGGGATATTTTCTTTTAAGCCTAAATTCGGATAAAGTTGTCCCCCTTGTTCTTCTAATAAGGGTGCCACAAATTCCAATGATAAACTTCCTGATATTCTCGTCATCAGGCTTTCCTTTCTATGTAAACTTAATTCTAGTATAGTTCACCATGAGTTACTATTAGTGTCCTTTTTATTTCTCTTGTACACAACTATATTAAATATATCTCCATTGTGATATCAAATTCTATTATATATTAATTCACATATAATTCAATTGCTTTCACATTAGGACAAAGTGAAGCAACCAAAAAGCAGAAACATTATCAGCTAGCAAAGGAAAGCACTTAAGCGTTCACAAGAAACACTCATTTTTATGTCATGCCAAGTGCTTTTACAGAGTGTTCGTTGTTGCACATGTGTTGAAGACTGATATCTTTGTCTTATAGCACTTTTTAGTCAAAACTTTGTAAGCTGGAACACTAAAGTTCCCCAGAATATTTTGCCACTTTAGTTGATGTTGCCCCTTGAGATATAGACATAAAATCTTCCGCCTAATGTGTTTCAAAAGAATATAAATAAAAAAATAAAAAAATATATATATATAAAAGTTATTAAACTACCATAAAGTGTTATTTCACACCCCACATAGGAATAATATATTCAACCTTTTGTACAGGCACAAACAACACAAGCAGTAGATTGCCTTTGGTTTGAAGTGGGAGTTCAGTGCACATGAAACTATGGAGGTCATAATATGGAAACTATAATCCAAGATAGGGAATTATGTCAGGCCAGATTATTTCATTTTGAAGGGAATTAATGGCAGGAAAAATAAAATTCATTTGAAGATATGTTGGCAGCAAAAGAGTTTTAGGAAATCAGAAACGTAAATGGCTTTCATTCATAACAGCAAAAGTGTGGTTTCTGATACATATATTTTACAAGAAAACAGAACAGCAAGTTTCTACCTAACAGGTATAGGCTACCTGCACAACACAATTACAGACCCTTAAAACACTCTAAAACGTATGGGTCCTTGTACTTTAGTCTGAAAATACTCCAACTACTACATAAGACATAAATAAATTACATATCACAAAAATACTGGTGTACATCATAAATTTCAGCAGCATTAACACTCCTCCTTGAAATTTTTGATGGACACTCCAAGTAGTTCTCTAAGTCTTTCAAATCTTGCTCTTGGAAGAGCTTTAGTCAGTATATCAGCAACTTGAAGATCAGAACAACAATGAATTAGCTTGATTTCACTATTCTTGACAGCCTCACGAACAACATGAAATTTCACTTGAATATGTTTAGTCTTCCCATGTTGAACTGGATTTTCTGCAATGGCAATTGCTGATTTGCTATCACAAAAATCTTCGTGGCTTCCAATTGCTCTACTCCCAAATCAAATAGAATTTTCTTCAACCAAATGGCTTGGTTTGCTGCTGCAGCTGCTGCTACATATTCTGCCTCAGTAGTGGATTGAGCTACAATTTCTTGCTTCCTTGAGTTCCAAGAGAACATGCCAGAACCTAAAGAAAAAACATAACCAGTAGTGCTCTTCATGTCATCAAGATTTCCAGCCCAATCACTATCAACATAGCCTATCAAACTTCCTTTTTCACTTGGCTTGTACCATATTCCAAATTGAGTAGTGCCCTTCAAGTATCTAAGCACCCTCTTTGCTGCTGCAAAATGTGTCTCACTTGGACTCTGCATAAATCTTGAGAGTAAACTAGCTGCATACATAAGATCCGGTCTGGATGAAGTGAGATAAAGTAGACTTCCAATAAAACTTCTATAAAGAGAAGCATCAATTTTTCCAGCTCCATCTTCCTTGGAGAGTTTCAAATTCTGCACCAAAGGAGTAGGGACAGATTTGCAACTTTCCATTTTGAATTTCTTCAAAACTTCATGAGCATACTTTTCTTGATTCAGAAAAATTCCATCTTCAGATTGATGCACTTCCAAGCCTAGAAAGTAATTCATTTCTCCTAAGCTTGACATCTGAAATTGATTTTGCATCTCCTCCACAAGCTGTTGCACTTCTTGTTGATTATTGCTTGTCACTAGCAAATCATCAACATACAAAGAAATAATTAAAGAGCCACCATCCAGTAACCTTTTCACATAAAGAGTTGCATCATTTTCACTCCTCCTGAAGCCTTGACTGCAAAAGTAGCTATCAATTCTGCTATACCAAGCTCTAGGAGCCTGTTTTAGCCCATACAAAGCTTTATGAAGCTTATACACCTTGTCTTCACTCCTCTTCACAGCAAAACCTTCAGGTTGAGCTACATAAATTTCTTCAGTAAGGTTGCCATTCAAGAATGCAGATTTGACATCTAAAGGCCAGATTTTCCATTTCATTTGAGCTGCCAAAGCTATAAGAATGCGAATAGTGTCCATTCTTGCTACCGGAGCAAAAGTTTCTGTGTAGTCAATCCCAAGTTGTTGAACATAACCTTTAACAACAAGTCGAGCCTTGTATTTGTTGATGGATCCATTGGGATTCAATTTTACCTTATAGACCCATTTAACTCCAATAACATTCTTGTCTTTTGGTTTGTCTACCAGCTGCCATGTCTTGTTATCTTCAATGGTGGTCATCTCTTCCTTCATAGCTTGGTTCCACTCTTCAACCTTACTAGCTTCTTCAAAGCTGGTAGGTTCAAGTAAAGTAACATTACATCTATGATAAATTTCTGAAAGAGGTCTAGTGCCTCTTATAGCAAAATCATCATCAACCTCTTCTTCTTGGTCTTCATTTGTGCTCTCTAAAGAAGGCAAAACTGAATGCCTTTCCATTTGAGAAGTCTCCCAATTCCAATAAGCATCTTCATCCACCTTTACATCTCTACTAACAAAAACTTTTCTTGAATCAATTCCATAGACCTTATAGCCCTTAGATTTTGAGCTATAGCCTATTAAATTCCTTTTTCAGCCTTTTCATCCAATTTGCTTCTTTTCACATCTAGTACATGAGTGTAGCAAGGTGAACCAAACACCTTTAGATGTCTAATAGATGGTTTAATGCCTCCCCAAGCCTCAATAGGTGTCATTCCTTGTACTGCCCTTGTAGGAAGTCTATTTTGGAGGTACACAGCAGTGTTTACAGCCTCTGCCCAAAAGACTTTGGCAATTTCTTCTCAAATATCATGCATCTAGCCATCTCAAGGACTGATCTATTTTTCTCTCTGCAACTCCATTTTGTTGGGTGAATAACTCACTGTAAGTTGGTGCTCAACTCCCAAATTATCACAAAACACATTAAATTCTGCAGAAGTATACTCCTTCCCATTGTCAGTTCTAAGTTTCTTCAAAAAACAACCACTTTGAGCTTCAACTAGGGCTTTAAATTTCTTAAAAACAGAAAAAACTTCAGATTTCTGCTTAAGAAAGTAAACCCAAGTCATTCTTGTAAAATCATCTATAAAGAGAATAAAATATTTGCTGCCATTCAATGAAGTAGTTTCATAGGTCCACAAACATCAGAGTGAACTAACTCAAGCTTTTCACTTGCTCTCCATGTGGCTGAATTTGGAAAAGGCAATCTATGTTGCTTACCAAGTTGACAGCTTTCACATACTTCTGAACATACTTGAATGTTAGGCAAATCTTTGACCAACTCTTGTTTTTGAGCAAACTGAATGGATTTCAGATTATAGTGACCAAATCTCTTGTGCCATAGCTTAGAATCAAGTTCAGTCTTGCTAATTTTGCACTCATGTTCAGTAATTAAATTCCAGTTAATAGGAAAACTTCTTTTTCTCATCTCTATTTCAAATAATTCATGACCATCAACATCAGTGACTATACAACTTCCTTCTTTAAATAACAAGCAATAACCAGTTTGCATCATTTGACCCACACTCAACAGGTTTTGATCAAGTTCAGGCACTAAAAGAACATCAGAAATACATTTGATACCTGTTGCAATATGAATTCCCACAGTTCCTTTACCAGTGATGGCAAGTTTGTCTCCATTTCCAATCTTTACTGATCCTTCAGCTGGTTTGAACTCAGAAAAAAATTCTGGTTTGCTTGTCATGTGTTGAGTGCAGCCACTATCAATAAACCAAGTGTTTTCATCCTCCGAACTCCTTATATTCTTGGCCATGAACAATAACTCTTCATCATCTTCAGTTTCAGTGACATTTGCCTTTTGAGGGGTTTGATTTTGTTGGTTTTGTTGCTGTTGTTTCTGCCTACAAAACCTCTCTATATGACCAATTTGATTGCAGTATCTGCATTTGATTGGTGGTGGTGTCTTCCCTTTGTACCAGCAATCACTCTCCTTGTGACTGGTTCTTTTACAAATTCCACACTTTGGAAATTTTTCCTTCTTCTTTGAATCTTTTCCAGAATGCTCTCCAACAAACTTCTTTTCTCCTTTCACTATTGGACCCTTTCCTTTATGCCTCACTTGTAAGGCTGATTCTGTTGCTCCCTCTTGTCTAAGAAGTCTTCTTTGTTCTTGAGCTTGAAGAGCATTTATAAGCTCTGTCAAGCTTATCTTGGAGAGATCCTTAGATTCTTCAAGTGAAGAAATCTTGGATTCAAACCTTTCAGGTAGAACCACCAAGACTTTTTCAACAATTCTGCTGTCTGGAAACTTTTCCCCCATCAATCTGATTTGATTTACAACTTTCATCAACCTGGTCATGAAGTCCTTTATGTTTTCAGCCTCATTCATCTTCAAGGCTTCAAACTCTCTTTTGAGGTTAAGAACCTGCATTTGCTTGGTCCTCTCATTTCCAAAGAACTCCTCCTCAAGCTTCTCCCAAACTTCCTTTGCTGTATCTAAATTTGAGATTCTCATAAAAATATCATCATCCACAGCTGAATGCAAGATGGTAAGAGCCTTGGCTCTTTTCGCAACTTGCTCACTGTGAAATCTCATCTGAGCAACAGTGGGATTTTCTTCCAAGGGAGGTGGTTCAACACCAGTTTCCACCACTTCCCAAAGATCATAAGCTCTCAGCTGAGCCCTCATCTTCACAGCCCAGATTTCGTAATTCTTTCCTGTAAATACAGGAGGTGCTGGTAGTGTAACATTGTTGGAAGCCATCAAGAAGGTTGGGTATTAAGAAAACAGGTTGAGTTTTCTTGGTTTCTTCTACTCTGTTTCTGGTTTTCTCTCTTTTCTTGGGTTCTCTCACAGGTCCCTCAAGATCAGAAAAGTTCTTGATACCAATTGTTGGCAGCAAAAGAGTTTTAGGAAATCAGAAACGTAAATGGCTTTCATTCATAACAGCAAAAGTGTGGTTTCTGATACATATATTTTACAAGAAACAGAACAGCAAGTTTCTACCTAACAGGTATAGGCTACCTGCACAACACAATTACAGACCCTTAAAACACTCTAAAACGTATGGGTCCTTGTACTTTAGTCTGAAAATACTCCAACTACTACATAAGACATAAATAAATTACATATCACAAAAAATACTGGTGTACATCATAAATTTCAGCAGCATTAACAAGATAGAGGCGCTGACGCTAGAGTCGCCTAGGGGGAAATTGTTGGTTCTGTAGTTGTGCACTGCAAACAAGTTTAAGGGAAAAATTGGAATCATTTTTTCATCATTGCATCTCCCCGTTGTAGCCATTATAAGGGTAAGCACACATGCTTGTACTATGCATATACACTTTCATCTAATCATCTAGGCATTGAGGTGGATAGAAGAAGCATATCTCATACTAAGGACATCGGATCAAATCTTTGCTTAGTCTTTCTTGATTTAGTTGTTGATCGGATGTAAGAAAACAAGTGATCTTGCAATTGTCATTGTGTGTACTGTGCCCCCCTTTGTTCCCTGCTGAGTACATACTAATTACTATAGCATTAGGGAGTTTTAGGAATCATAGTTGGATCATTGAATGAACCAAAGATAGGAAAGAAAGAGAAATTATTAGGTAGTCCAAGACCACTAAGTTTCTATGGTCCCAACCAATATTTATATAACACATTCAAATTTTACAATTTACGAAAAAGAATTAATTACACTTGATTACATGTCATGTGAAGATTAATGAAGACCATGGTGGTCCAAGACCACCTAATAATTTCTCGAAAAGGAAAGACAGCTCTTGATAGGAGAATGGAAATGTATTTCCATTATGAATTGAATTAGACTCTAATACATTATAGAGTAGTAAATCATGCATTTATAGGGATGGAAGCTAACTACAGATAGAACAGCAGAATAATGCAGAATGAGCTAACAGAACTACTGAACTACAACCGACTAAGTCAGGTTGTTACCACTGCTAATTGTCTATGAGAGATGATGCAGAAAGTTCAACATTTTGCTTGCCTTGCTGCTTCAATGTGTGCCAATGTCCTTCATTTTCTATGTGATTATGTGGTGAAGTTAGAATAAGATTTATACCATAAAGAAACCCAAACATGAATTTTTGCCCATTTTGAAAAAGAAAAAGACAAAGAATTAACGTTTACAACCAGACTTTATCCGTCGTTGGTTCATATAACACGCAGTAGATTTACATTGTTTTAATTGCTAGCTCTCAGGTAAAGGAAATCACAACTCAGCTTTAAAGTACTTATAGCAGATGTCTAAGAGCAAAGATTGATGAAAAACTGGAACTTCACCACCCAGAAAAAAAACTATATATGAATCTATGAATATACGTAGAATGACCAGAGAATGTTATTTCAGAGTAGTATGTGAAGGCTAAATAGCCACATGCAGCCTACCATAGATGGTCAAATCAAATACTGACACGTTTAATATTGTGTGTGCCACGTTAGAAATGCACCGGTCTCTAAAGAACACCTTTGTTAACTCAAATTTGAGTGTCAGTATTATTGGTACTATCTAAGAATTTCTTTATGAGAAGAGCTGGACTGTGTGAGATAAAAAGTTGTTCCCTCCTCTTTATGCAAGCCCACTGACAAACACGAGTTACTTTGATAATACCTACTTACCAAGAAGGTTGAAAATTTGAAATGGTTCTATATATTAAGGAGAATGTAGCCAATAACGAGGATATTACATGAAACAAAATAAAGCAACCTTGACTTTAGAGTTGAAATGCTTCTCAAGAGATTTTACTAGTTATTAATCCTGCCAGTGTTCATTCTAAATTATTCTCATCGATAAACTTATCCTGTCCACTAAGGAGTTGTTACTTAATTGTTTTTACAAGAGACTATCTTCAGACCCAGATCAACAAATCTACGAGCATGTGATTCTCTTGCAAAATTTGGATGCTTTATTCAAACCAGCGCTCTGTAAAGACTGCACTCTTTCACCGTTAAGACAGAGCTACAGGACTATAATTTTAATTAACATTAGACCTTTCCATCTGATGATGGAAGACTACCAGTTTTGGAGGCTGTGGAAGACGTGGCAAACACGGAGTTTGTGCCTCCAGATGGAGAAGAGGAAGGAGAATGTAGCTTCTTGGGAAGCATCTGTTCCCATTCCCAGCAATCCTTAGGCAATCTTGACCCTTCTGATAGAACAACAAAAGCAAGCAGAGTCAAGAACAATAACTAGTGCCTCCAGTAACCTGACATGATGATGATGAGTACTAGTGTACTACTATTGCTCCAACCCAGGAACTGCACAGAGCCTCCCTTTGCCTTAAAATAGAGAAGCTTTAGGTGGCTTCTAGCAGCAGACATGTTCAGTAATGTACGGAGGCTGCCAACTTGTTTGGTTGGGGAAGGATGCGTAAATGGCAGACAGTAAATATGGTATTTGATATTTCTATGTTGTTAAGCAATCCGTGACGTTGCTCTCATTGTGTAATAAACTAGTTGAATCTGAGTGTGCATGTGTCAGAAATTTTATGAATAAATAAATAATCAGTTTGACCCCTTATTAGTTGGATGCTAATAGTTAATTCACTGCGTCTTTGTTAATATTTCTCTCTTTCTCTAATCTAAGCATTCTGTATTTGGTACGTGACAAACTTATCTCTCAAAGTACAGAAAATTCACCTCAAGGTACCCAAATCTCTTTCACTTAGAGCAACACACTTTGTATGATTTTATAATGATATATCTTTGTTACCAGGTTCGTGTTCTAAGTTTATATTCAAATGATGCATTGATCCGGGCTAACATTGAAACCACAATATATTTTTGTCACCAGTATAAGAATTTTCAGAGAAGTCCTTATACTGGCTTAACTAAGACAAAACCTAAAACCTAGCGAGTTTTATTATCCTTAAATTATGATCAAGCAGCTGCAAACATGAGGAGAGTGCTCCTTTTCAGTAGTTTCTTTTTCTTTTTTATTTCTTTCTTCTGGGGACAAACTTTTTAGTAGTTACGTAGTATATATAGCTTAAAAGTTAAACTGGTTTAATTAAGGGAAAAGTTGGTACATATGATATGAATGAATGAATGTCCACTGAGAGAAAAGTGGCTTGACGCTTTATATGCTGTTTTCCCGACAGCATGGTGTATTAAATATATAGGAAGATAATGGCATTGGTGGTGCCAGTGATCGAAATGTGGATATTTTTTTAAGATTAGGTCAGCGTTATTGCATCCCTTTGATCAGTTAATAGTTAAAGCCTTACGTACCTATTGAAAACTTTTCTTAAAATTAATTTACACTAATTAAAAAAGTTAATTAACATCATTTAATTTTATTAATCTCATATAAAAAAATAAATCTTTTCTTAAACTACCGATTGAAACTTGATGTCAAGTTAAAAAAGATCATTGGAAATATAATCTCAATTAAATGAAGAGGTATTTTGGAGATGAATTCATTAAGGAGGGTGAAATTAGTTGAGATACTTTGAGACCAACACATGAACTTCTATTCTGCTTATATTCCATATCTGAGGGAATATCTTTTAGTTGAAAGCTTTAATTCAAAACTCTTAACCTAATTTCTTAAATTAGTATGTGTTTGATAAAAAGATAAATTTGTACCTTATAAATTAGTCAATTAATCAACTGGTAATTGGATTAAGTAGTAAGTCTTGAGTTTGACTCTAAATATGTGGACAAAATTCTTATTGAAATGCTAGTAACATCATGTCATGAATGTTCACAATTACTTTTCGTAAAATATACCTATAATGTAAATTAAAAAACTTAGTTGACTAGTTTATTTGACAAAAATTGTATTACTTGAGACATTTAGTCATTAGGAAGTTTTTTCAAAAAAAAAAATTACTTTAATTCAATCAACTATTTTATTAACGTTTAATTTTTAATTTTCAATTTTTCTAAGTCCAGTAGTTTTTTTTAGTTTTTAGTTGGTTTTTAAGCTAATTGTGCCAAATAGAGTCTTAAAAGTATTTGGTAACAATTAGTTACTGAATTAACTAATAAATGTAAAACGATTCATGTTTATTTATATAATTTTTCATACAAATTCTATTTTTAGACAATATATATATATATATATTTGAAGTAGCTATAATTTTAGTATATTTTGATTAGTTTTGAACTCTTCAAATTTTTTTAAAGATCAAATATTTTATTAAAAATTAAAACAAATAATATAAATGGTGTAATAGTTAACATAAATCATGTGAAGGTAAAGGCAAAGGTGAAGGTGACAGTGACGGATTTTCCTAAAATAAAAGGAGTTAACGGAATGATTTATTTATAGTATATAAAAACTCACTGCAGCCTATGGGTTGTGGCATTGACATCTCAATCGTCCAATTAGGTTGAACTTCAATTTCATTTAGCTTTATAATTAGAATTTTTGTATGAGTTGTTTTCATATAGACTATATATTCTCTTTGATTTATCTCTTTCATGTCTTTTAAGTAACTAACATAAATATGGATTAAGAGTTACAATATATATTTTAGGTACATTTATGCACCATATTAGTTTAGATTATGTAGTTTAAATGAACATCATACTCTTCATGTTCTTTCATTAAAAATATTCCAAAAGAATATTAGTGAAATATGTTCAACTTATTAGAAATACAAAACTAACCAAAAAAATATTTGTCTCTAATTTAAAAGCATGATAAAATAACTAAATCCTTTCAAACATATATTGTAATAATAGTCATAAGAAAGATAAAAGAAAAAAGAAAAAAGCTGATCATTTGCAAAATTCAATCATAAGAAAGGATGAAATTTCTATAGATTCAAATTGCTATCAATGGTTTTTTTTACTTAATAAAAAGTCAAGCGCATCTATTTTTGTTCTTAAATCGTTAATCTAATAGATCTTCAATATTCGTGAAAAATAAATATATTGGAAATGGGAAAGCCTTAAAATGATTTAATTAATGATGAATACTGAAAACCCAATTCAAACTATGATTAGAGAAGAATGCATTAGAGATTTATATTAGTTTATTCACTTCAAATGTGACCTATATTCAATCCCTAAGCTGCATTTAAGAGTTTTTCGCTATAAATCAAAGTATTATAGCAATAGGCATTTTACACACAAGGAAATCCACCCTTGAGATGCCTCACTCTGAATCACTTCAATCTACTACAAGGATCACATACCTTAGAACACCACACGTATCACAGACCCAAAACCACCTAGGGAACCCCCTCCCTATAAACACAAAAGGGATATCACACTCTAAACAACCTAGGAATACACACCCTAGAAAAACCACAAGGATACCACATGCTAGAAACATAATCAAGATATCACCCTTTCTCATAAAACAAGAAAACCAAAAGCAAAGTCTCACTCTTAAACAATCAAGATAATCACAATTTGAAGCGCACTATGACTATTAATTCAACGAGAAAAGCTCAAGAGAGTATAAAGTAATTCCTAAATATATTTTCTCAATTCAATAATTTTATGTTTAAAAAAATTCCTTTTTATAATAGAACTTTAATTAAGGTAACTAGGAAATTTGATTAATCAGCAATCCTAAAATTAATTTTAAAATTCTTAATTGATTGATTAAAGTCTTTTAATTGATAAATTGATTTGGATAAATTTATGAAAGATACCAATTTCAAATTTAAAATCCAAATTCTTGTATTTTCGCAATCCTTGCTAATAATCAATTGTCATCAAGTATAATCGATTATAAGCAAATTTATCATCGCAAAAAATTGATTATCCCAAAGGGTGATTCATTATCTTGTGACGCATAATCAATTATCTCTAGATTTGTATGAAATATAAGATTTTCAATATGTATATTCAAGAATTCTATTTTAACATTTAATCATATATTATATAAAACCCATTCATCCAAAGTCATAGGTTTTTATAAAACATTCTCAAGAGTTTTATTTTAATTATTTATATTTTCTAAAAAACACTTTTATCCCAAGTCTATAATTCATTCAGAAACTATGTTGGCTTAAGTTTAAAAATCTTTAGTTTAATTCTATATTTATTTTGGTAAGCCAATTTATTAGAAAACTTAGATTAAGTTATTTGTATATTTAAAACCTTTGATCTTTTAGAAAACCACTTATGATTTTAACTTTAGGAAAATTTTGGTTTAATTTTAGATTTCACAAATTACCTTGATGAGTCAATCATAATTAGAATTAAGCGCCTTACAAAAGTAATCCTAATTTTGTTGTCTTGTCAAAACCTTTATACCTCAATTGGTGGAGGTGGTTGTTAATCAAATGGCCAATATAACTCAAAAAGGGGGAATTAAGTTATTTCAAAAACAATTTCATAAAGCAATTACCTCAAATCATGAAGAATAAAACCTTGAAAAGAAATGAAGAGAAAAGGCCAATTTCAATTCGTTTAACAGATATGAGAGTAAAATCATAGTAGATTAAACAAGAAAGCAAATAAAGCAATCTAAGAGTATGGTTATAGAAGAGTACACCAAGATTTATACTGGTTCGGTCACCAATTATGATCTATGTCTAGTCCCTAAGATTTACTTGAGATTTCTCTACTATCAGATTAGAGTTTCCAATGTAGCAGACTTTTTATATTCAAGGAAGCTTACCTTGACAACCTAACCTAGGGGACGCTCCTTACTGTTCACTCTAATCACCCACTAGAGATCATACACCCAAGGATATCACAATAAACCCACCTTGTAAACCTGAGAGAACTGTAACTCTCAGAGCCTAGGAAATACCTCTTTCCTAAAACCAACAAAGGAAACCTACCCTTGTTTACAAAACAAGTCAAAGTTATTTACCACTCTCAAAGTGGAGATATCATAAATTGAAGCTCTAATGATTCACAATCCTCACTAAGCACTAGCTCAAGAGAAACAATATACCTTAATTACTGTTAGTGTTTTCTCTTTGCCTCTTAAAAATTGTTTAATGAAAAACTTTCTTTTAATAGGGATTCATAGGATAAAAGCTTTTTATTTTCAAAATCTCTAAGATAAGATTTGATAAGAAAAGATATAGAATTGATTTTAAATCAAATCTTTCACAAGTTTGATTTTTGCTTGTTGCAAAACAATTCCAGCAAAGGAGAATCAATTCCTTCGTGTAGAAATCGATACCTTCAAAGAGGGAATCAATTCCTTGCAAGAAATTAATGCTCAAAACTCAATTACTTTATTGGATTTGATTTCTTTGTGTTGGAATTGATTTCTATAATAGGGGAATCGATTCCTTTGCCAGTTTTAGCTTGAATGCAATTTTTTACTTAAACCCCTTTTTCTTTTATTTTTGACCTTTTGAAAATCAGTTTATATTTTTTTGTTTTATCCCCTTGAGTTAGACTTAGTTACAATCATAAAGTCTTACATGAATTCCTAAGTGTCTAACTCTTTCTCTTCATCAATTCTTCTTATCTTCGGCTTTGTCTTCATTAATTCTTTTTGTTTTTGGCATTATCTTCATTAAAATTCTTTGAATAGCAATAACAAGAGGTCATGTCAACAATCTCTTCTTTTTTTATGATGACAAACCAAATTGTGCTCTTGGTGTTTATTAATGCCAATGCTTGTTATTTTGTCAGTTTTGCTCCCCCTGAATTATTGCTTTGATTGATCTTGAGCTCCCCCTGAATTTGCGAGTCTTTAAATTGAATCTCTCCCCTTTTTTCAATGCTTTACTTTGCTCCTCCTATAGCTACCTAAAAAACAAAAACACACGACCTCTCCCCTTTTTGGCATTGTAAAAAAAAAATGTCTTTAAAACAAACCATAAAATCAAAGGCCAGGTTCAACCATGCACAATTTTATAGGAAAACAATGGGAGCAATCATATAAGTACATAAGCCACAAAAAGTCGACTAGTAAAGGGGATGAAGAGGGATAGACTACAGCCAATAAGAGCACATAACAAACTGACAAATTATGAACACATCCCAAAAACCAGGATGCATAATGCCTATGTAAAAAGATTAGCAGTAGAATAGGTGAAACTTGTAAATTATAAAATAGTAACAAGAGATCAACTGTGAGCAAATCCAATTAGAGGCTCGGGTCCCTTAAACTTAATTTCCAATATCAATTAGATACTCATCTCCCATTTTCCCTCAAAGTGTTTAAGGGTTAAATTTTAGACATACTTAAGTTCTCTGAAGCACTAGCCTTTCCATTGGCTTGAAGAGTGACCCAATCTCCATTATTTATTTTGAATGCCTGTAAGAATCATAAGGTCTTTTCATTTGGTGGTAATGGGGTTAGGGAGAAAAAACATCAAGGTGAGATAGAGAAAGGAAAAGACATATAAAAAGCTAATAATATAACAATTTAGAGTACCCCTTTAAAGTATAAATGAAATAGTGGAATTTTAAAGCCAATAGACACATTTAGAACCAAAATTTTACTTTTCATTTTTCTTTCTTTTTCAATTTCTCCTTCCCCTCTACCCCTTCTTTTTCTTTGCTCTTTCTTTGTTTTCCTTTTTCTTTCTCTTGCCCCTATAATTATTCTTTTTCTTTTTCAAGGGCTTTTCATAATTTCAAATTCACAAAAAGAATTTTCACCACTTTATGTTGTCAATCATACTTTAAAAAGGTACCATCAAAATAATTCAATTAGAAAATAGGGGCACCCAAGAAAATTATATTCGTAGTGAAAGTGACTCAAAATGGGTAACTAGGGGAAGTAATGATACAAAGTTTGAGGCCAAAAAGAATACATAATGTGCCTTAATCACTTTTAAGCAAGCATACAAAATATCAATTTGTCATGAAAGGGTTACAGTGCAAGTTCTAGAAGATATAGGCTTAGAGAAACTATCACACTTATAAAGAAAATAGGGTATATAATGTGATGTAAAGTATACACGTTAGTTAGGTCCAAACCTCACATTTAGGGACAAAAAATCAATAATGGAATTTACACTAAGGGACTTTATGTTAATTATCAATTTGCTTATAGATTAGTCTTGTTTAAAGTTTAGTGCAAGCAGGATTCACTCAATACTCCCAATTCACTTTGAATATGAAAGAAGTTTTCCTTAGGTAAGGCTTTAGGTAATATATCAGCCAATTGATTATGTGTTTCTATAAATTCAAGCTAACAATCAAACAGGATCCATAATGAAAATGTCAAAGATATATTAATTGAGAAATTTAGGCAAGCAAACATCCATCAGAATAAACATCATAAGATCGAATTAGAAGGCTACATAAGTGTTTAAGATAATAATCTTCGTCAAAACCTATAGTTGATCACAAAATAATAATCCATCAAGGAAATCTAGAATACAACTAGTCTCACAAGCAATAATGCCATAAAATCCAACATATATGGATAATATGTTAAAAGTCTTAAATACATAAAAAGTCCACAATCCTACATAAAGCCTTTCTCTTCCTTTCTCACACTAAATGTCGAAAAACATATGTCAATGATAGAAGTAAGCGTATCAAGGCATAATAGAAACCAATGCTAAGAAAAATATGATGTCATGTTCAAAATGATAAGTAGGAAGCAGATGCTTAATGGTGAATGCCATAAACTATATGTCATTATATCATAGAAGGCTTTGGCATATCTAACATGGAGACCTTTATCAAAAATCATGTAACATCCTACTAGTTAGTATTATAATCAAGAAGATACTAAGCATAACTAATAGTGAATAATATATGTCATAGAATTTATAAGCAAATGACAAAAATATCTAATCCCTGAATAGACCAAGATAGTCCAAACACAGTTAGAAAGTATGTATCAAGGATAGAAATCATATAAAGGCATAATAGACATACCAAGCATAAAGGCATAAGACATCCTAGTAGATGGTCAAAACAACCCATAGTAAATGCCAAAATATATATCATAGTAAGCATAAGCATAAAGGCACATATCAAAAATCACATGACATCCTAACAGATAATACAAAGGACCAAAATGTTTTAGTATAACTTAGAGAGTCCTAATAGAAGTCATAAAATCCTAAGGATAGTCCTAAAAAGGATAATGCATAAGAGCCCATAAAGTCCTAAATGCACTGAATAAATGACCTTGGATATGATCTAATCCAATGATAAGTTAAGAACAAATAATGAACGAATGGAATAAGAAATTATTTACCTCAAGTCTTGCACTGTAATAGATAAACTTTATAGAAATTCAAGATGCGATACCACTTGATGCTATGAAGTGTGTTTTGTTATTCTCTTATGTTTGGTGCATAGAATTCCATTTTCTTTATTGTTTCCATAACTTTACTACTCCCCTTTAATGCATGCAAGGTGTTACTCTCCCATGACATTATCTACATTCACAACAAATAATATTTTTATCCCTTTGGGGTTTAGATTTATCACAGGCAATATAATAAAGTGAAAGGAAATTTGAGGGAAGGGGAAAGTCTGCGATGGCTAGGGCTTCAAAAGCCCTTTTCAAGCCTTATAAATGCAAGGAAATCAATTCTCCTAAAGGGTAATCGATTCTTTTACTCTTATGCCTTCAAGAAGTCCAACAAGAGTCAAGGGACTCAATTCTCCTATGTAGGAATCGAGTTTTAGCAAATAATCACCACAGGAGAATCAATTCCTTTCAAGTAAAAGTCGATTCCTTGTCAGAGGAATCCATTCTGTCATAATTGCTTATTCAAAAATCAACAATGATTTATTTTCTATCCTTCTCTTGCATACATGTATATTATTTTTAAACAATATTTTCAAAAGCCTAAACCTGAGTGTTTGTTATCTCTATTTTATCATCTAAAATCAAGCTATTTACATTTTTAAGCATAAGGTTGATGAGCATATTAAACAAAGTGTTAATCCAATCCTACTTTATCAATGTGCATACTAAATCAAACAATAATCACATCAAACATTTGGAACATCAATAACTTATCCAACACACATAGTATATAATCAAAGATTATGCAATCACATGATTCAAACAACCAAGTAGAGCACATGAAACTAGTTATTTCCATAAAGAATCAGTTAAGGAGGTTGGTCATAAGGATCAACATTTTGAAAGATTTGAACATCCAATTAGCACGCACACATGTGGTCAAATATATTTACCTTACCAAACAATAATATTTCAATAGAGTTGAAACTAAAGGTGAAAATAGTCAGATTAATGACATTATGCAATGTTGTCCTAGTTTCGATAGAACCATAGAATTTACCTAAATATACCCACTTTTTAAAATTTTGAAATTTTCTTCAACTTTCCTTAATGCAATATCCTAGATGCAAATTTAAGAAAAATAATGATTCCAACTTATGCATTCCTAATTTTTTTTTTTTTAATTTCCTAATAGTTGAATGCGTGACTATGATATTTACTTTTAATAAAATAATGATAGTGATCAAAGCATACTTATGAGTCCTAACAAGAATGATGAACATAAAGATAATTTGAATAGGAACAATAAAACTTGTACTAAAGATAAATTTTTCAAGATATATTTTGAATCCATATGAAAATCATAGGCTTTCTATAGTATTCATCACAGGTAAGAGCAGAAGTAATAATATTTTTAGATTTTAAATCAAATTCAACATTAATAGGAATAGAAATCTCATTCTCAATAACATTCAAAATATCCATATAAATAGATTCAATATAAATCTTCATCCTCTCTTTTTACAATAGTTATATCTATCACCATTGAAGGTTGGAGCATGATTAATAAAGTCACTCTCTTATGGAAAAGAGTTATTAGAGGTCATTTTTCTCTTGAAGCTATAAAGCTTGTACCCAAAAGTCAAGCTCTGATACCATGTTAATCAAATGGCCAATATAACTCAAGAAGGAGTGAATTGAGTTATTTCTAAAATGATTTTGCAAAACTACTACCCCAAATCATAAAAAATAAAATCTTGAAAAGAGACGTAGAAAGAAACCCAATTTTTATTCATTTAACAGATATCAGGGTAAAATTACAACAAACCAAACAAGCAAGCAAATAAAGCAATATAAGAGTAGGGTTAGAGAATAGTGCACCACAAACCCCATCAACATCAGTGGTAACATGTTTCTAGTGGTTGGGGATTGGGCAGTGGAGAATCACACGTGCCTACATCCTAAGAACAATGCTTCAACTCGTGTGTCAGTCATACCATAGCGCATGTCACAATGAAAACGTGCTTTTGTGAAATTAATCCAATGTTCATTAATCCCCCTCCAATTTGAACATACGTAGGCCTATATAAATAAACAGGAAAAAAGGGAATTATAAATAGTTAAAACCTTGATCAGCAGCATAGTGTTCCCCTAAACTAAACAAATATTCTAAACACTATATATATTTAGTTTGTTTTTCATTTGTGAAATTCAGAACACAGTTTGATTGTCTCCTTCCAATTTATAACTCAGGTTCTGCATTCCTGCTAGCAAGAATATTATTTTTCGATTCTAGCTTGAACACTCTTGCGTCCTATTCAGGTATTATTTATTTATTTTTGGTCATTTAATAAGTTCCTTTCTGTTTTAATTGGAATTGTTTAGAAACTTGTCTGTTCAAATTTTGATTGATTATTACATGTATAGTGGATTGTGTGCATCAAGACTTGATTCCTTTACTGAGTTGTCAGTATATAATAATGTATTGTTCATCACAACCATAATGTGTATTCAAAGCCAAAACCAGACTGCCAAACAAAGTGTGGCAACGCCCGCATTCCCTCCCCATTTGGCAGGACAAAGGATTGTTCCTTGACTCATTTCTCGTCGCTTGCAACCAAACTCTATCACCACACACCCCATTCTTGAATAATAATAATAATCAAAACGTGCGTGTGCTAAGCATCTCACTCGATGGCAAACTGCACATTTCATTGCCAGTAGCTAACAATTGCCTTGTTAATAGGACTAACAAATTAGTGATTGAAATCGACGAGTGGGACTACGACTTGACTCCTTTTCACCTGTCATCCATGTAAAACAAGTTAACCGTGGTGGGCGCTGATACAAGTAGAGTAGTAAAGCCACAAAATGCTGAGATCCCCCCTAGTGCATGCGTGTCTTTGAATAGTGATGATCTAGGATGTAACAAGTCAGGCTTTGGCATTTTTTGTTCTGAGACTCCGATACCACAAAGACTATCAAATTTCACTTATTATTCTTCTGCAAGAATCTTCGACGACCCTGGCTCGCGCTACCCGTGCAGTTATGCACTTCTGGTTAAAGACGGAGCCACCAAGTTCTCCACCACACAATCCGTCAACATCAACATTCAATAGCAACATGTTTACAGTGGTTGTGGTTTGGGTAGTAGGGAAACACACGTGCCTACATGCTAAGAACAATGCTTCAACCTACGTGTGTAAGTCAGACCATAGTGCACGTCACAATGCAAACGTGCTTTTGTGAAATTAACTTCATGTCTTTAAGGTGATTTTCAAACGATTCAAGATGCCTTTAGAATATATGCCCTTCAAACTAAACTTGCCAAGCCATCAAATCATGAAATATATGAATAGTATGACATTCTAAGTCATACAACACGTCATCAACAACATAAAGTCAACACATCAACAAGAAAAGAGACAAAAAAAAAATTTGTTTCCACTTGTCTATGTTCATGTGTGACTTTTTGGGGGAAGCTTTTATGCGTATTGGACATTGAAGAAAATAAAGCACATCAAACTTAAAAGAACAATTTTTTCAACAAAATGGTGGCCTATTATTACAACAACAAATACCAGGTATAAAGGGTCAACTGAAATAACTAAAATCTTTACCGTGGGAAAACTAAAGGAGACCACTAACAACTTTGATGAAGGCATGATTCGGACAAGGAACAACTTACAAATGAGTATTTCCCCGATAATAAAGTTGTAGCAATTAAAAAGTCCAAAATTAGCAACCTAAACCATATTGAGCATTTCATCAATGAGGTGATCGTGCTTTCTCAAATCAACCATAAGAATTTGGTATAGCTTTTGGGATGTTGTTTAGAAACAAAAGTTTCCTTGCTTGTTTATGAATTCATTTCCAATGATACAGTTTGAGTGTCTTCACAATCAAGGTCAATCTTTAAGACTTACATGGAAAACAAGATTGTAAATAGCAATAAAAATTGTTGAGGACCTTGCATAGGTACTTTCATTCTGCTGCCACTACACCAATCACATACATAGAGATGTGAGAACTGCAAACATACTACTTGATCACCAATAATACATAGAGATGAATTAAAAAATATTATTATCCATATTTAAAATTGAGATAATTTTGTATTGTATTATTATTAATATTTTAAATATATAATTTTACAACAAATTAAAATATTTTATTTTAAAATTAAATTTCATTTTATATTTGTTAAATTTTTTATTTTAATTTTTAAAAAAAGAGAAAAAAAACCCAGGCATCGCCCGGGCAATACACTAGGTATAATAAGAAGGCAAACACACCCGTTACCTATCAGGACTAGCAACAAATATGAAATAAAATAGAAGATCTGAAGAAGATCAAATTCAAGGAGTTAAATATCAACATATTGCAAAAATAAATAATGATGATGACAAAAAAGGGAAACAAGGCGCACCAAGCTGCACTATTGCCAATCAGATACGAGGGGTGTCCGAAATGAAATAACAAGGAGAGAGGGATCCAAGTAAAAGTCAGAGCAAAACAGCGTTGCAGCACTAAGGCTTCTACACATGGCTATATGTTAAAAAAAAAAGATCAAAATATACCAAAAGGAAAAAGGGTGTTGAGAATGCATACAAACATAGAAGAAGAAGAAGCTGCAGTTGTGAATCAAATTAAACGACTCGATGAGATGCGTCACGTTCAATCTTAGACACTGTTGTGGTCTGTCATGCATTTCCGGTGCGGGGAGTGTATATGTGCCTGTGATTCCGTGCAATGTGTGTGAAGGTGATCGTGTGTGCGTTTGAATGGGGGAAGGGGTTACTTATTGTGGCTTCTTTTTGTCAAAAGAGTGATGAAAAAAATTAAAACGAATGAGAGAATGATCATAGGGTGGTTCTTTATTTTTTCGTATGAGGAAGGAGAGGTGCCACTGTGTGAGCTATTTCCGTGAATAAAAAATGAAAGATCGTGGCAAAAATAAATATGGTGCTCTGTGAACGTTAGTGTGTGGCGTGAACAGTGAAAGGGTGTTGTGTGGTGATGTGAGAGAAAAACAGTGATGGTGCTCTGCGTGTGTTGTGATTGAAGGAAAGAAAATAAATATGAGTGTGGTGTGCTTCTGTGAGGGTGACTGGGTGAGTGTCTTATGGGAAAATCAAACCAGAATAACTTCCCCCAATGCCACAGTTTGAAAAAAAAAAAATCCCGATAGGCCACACTTCTCCGAAATTAAATCCGTAAATGCCATACTTTCTCAATTTGTTGGATTTCGGGTTTAGGATTCCCGATTTCTCAATTGGGTTTCCAAATTTTCTTTTCATACCAGTTAGAAATTCGGGTTTACATAACGTAATTTCTAAACTGGTTTTTTTTAAAATAAAACATTGTTGTTTTATTAAGTTGGAAAATAAATTTAATTAATTTGTTGATTTTAAGTGTTAATTTTGATCTAATTGTTAAAAAAATCTACTTTGTAATTATAAAAAAAATACAATGTTATTAATGCCAACTTACATTATAAAAAAATTAATCAAATTATCAAATAATTAAGGTAATTAATTCAAATCAATAAATTGGAAAAGATGACAATTGTGATAAAAATAAATTTAACAAATTACAATATAACTAGGACCAATTAATTACGTAAGTAGTGTCCAGTTGTACATAATGATGGTCGTCGATTTCTTGGAGGGTTTCAACAAGGTCGCCCTTGTTGTCACATTTGTTGTTCATCTTCAACATTTTGCTGATCTTCTTGCATTGCCTCGTCTAAATTTAAATTTATATTTGGTGAAGAAAATGACTAATAATGTGTAAAATTGTCGATGTACGAGAAAAAAGAACTGCTAGCTTCATGTTTGTGCAATGATGAAACGCCAAATGACTACATGTTTTATAGATAAGCATGAGCTGATGCTAGGATTTGAGTTAATTACCTTAATTATTTGATAATTTGATTAATTTTTTTATAATGTTAGTTGGCATTAATAACATTGTATTTTTTATAATTAAAAGTGTTTTTTTAATAATTAGATCACAATTAACACTTAAATTCAACAAATTAATCAAATTTATTTTTTAATTTAATAAAACAAGCAATATTTTATTTATAAAAAAAAGTTTAGAAAATGGGTTATGTAAACCCAAATTTTTTTCCATCTGGTTTGGAAAAAAAATAAAAATTGCCGAAACCAAGTTGAGAAATCGGGAATCCTAAACCCGGAAATCCAACAAATTGAGAAAGTGTGACATTTACGAATTTAATTTCGGAAGTGTGGCATATCGGGATTTTTTTTATTTTTTTTTTCCGAAAGTGTGGCATTTAAGGGAATTTATTCACTAAGCCAGAGTGAGTTAAAAAGTTCTCCGCCGGGAACGTGAGTCTGACATTTTACATAACACGTCTTTCCTTTTAAGTGTATAGCAGCTGATCTCACCCCATGCCATATTCATAAGACGTCTTTCCTTTTAAGGGAATAGTGCATAACACGACTTTTTGCTCCAACCCATATTCAATGATGAAAATGTCCCGTGCCATATTGTAGAAGTAATGCTTTGTACCACGTTAGAAAAGGAATAAAAGCATCTAATCCGCGTGCTAATTGGCCACGCCCACAGCACTTGAAAGACACAAAACAAACCATCCATGCTCGAATTAGAGAGTGGGTGAGGAGAGAGTTTGTTATGTCACGTGATTGTCTCTGTCAATGGCCCTCCCTTTCCCAGGAAACACCGGATTTTTTAAATCCAAACACTAGCATTTTTTTCCAAAATGGAAATAGAATCTGATACATCGATCCTTTGCCACCAGAGAGTTCAGTTGATGGGGACCTCTTCTACTCTTCTATTCTATGTGCCACCATGGTAGCTTTCCTTTTTGTGAAAAGGAGATCCGTAGATTGTAATCTGATAGCTTCGAGTGTGTTGGTATGGTCCCTTTATTCCACATTTGAACGAGCTTTTGGCAATCCCACTCAAAAACAGCTTCCAATAAACACAGTTCTACAACCAGCCGCACTCCAAAGCTTCTGCTATAGACGGTTCAAACAACGTGTCACTATGTGACGTTGCAGATGCTATCACTGCAGTGCACCCTCATGATTTCGTGCGATTAAGCCCCACCCGGTATCAGTGCACCTGCCTACGAACATCAAGAGTGTCTAATTCAGTAAAGCAATCATAGCAAAATAGCAACTAAGGCAACTATCCTTGGCTATGAACATCAAGAGACATTGTAGCTGATTTTATTTTAATCTTTCTTGTATTTTTTTTATATGAGAAAATTGGTTATGCACTAATAGTATAAAGCAGTTTTATTTTGTCATCCAATCGTAAACTATCAAAGTTTGTTAACTTTTACAATAACTATCTTAAAAATCATAATAACGTGTTTTTTGATTAGTTGACAATAAAAAATTTTTTAAAAAGATTTTAATGTATATCGATGAAGTACTAAATAATTTTATGTTTATATAAAATTTTGTAAATATAATTTATATGATAAGAACTTTCAATCTGATGATAAATTTTAAGATAAAATTATATAACAAAAAGTTATGAAATAGTGTAATAGTTAGTGTAATTTATAGTAGTGTAATTTAATCTCTCATTATATACATGTATAATATGAATTCTTATATGTTTTTATAAATAATCAATCCAACTCAAGCATAATTAAGTTGTTTTAGGTTAGACTATTAAAAAATAAAATAAACTTGATTCAATCTAACCCAAACTTAATTAATTAATTTGAACATCCCATGAAACTTAACTGAACTGTGTGACGTGCAGATCTACGGAAAAAGATAGATAAGTGAAAAAGAAAGAAAATTCATAAGCAAAGTTTCCTTGAAATGTATAGGAAAGTAATTGTCAATTTTCTTAACCAAATACGAAGAATTAAAAGTGACATAGCTTGCCCTTATCAACTTTGTTTAATATAAAAAATTGCTTATTTAGGTCTTGTTTGGTTGTAGAGAAATTGGGAAGAGGAGAAGAGAAGAGTGGTATCCAGTAAATTCTCTGTCACCGAAAGAGGAGGGTTTTTTTACAAAAAAAACGTGGGCTCCATATAAAAAATTTTCATCGTTGAAATGAGGAGATTGTAGTAAAAATCGTACACAAGGACTCTTCTATCTGTTATTTACAAAGTAGAAAATCAGTTTGGTTGAATGGCAAACCGATTTTTGTCCCTCCCTCGTTAATACAACCCCCCCCCCCCCCCCCCGGTTTTATATAATAATAATAATAATAATAATAATAATAAATAAAAATAATATTAATAATAAAAATGAATAATAATAATAGTTAAAATAAAAATAATTTCACAAATTAACTTTCTTTTCATTTTTCTTCTATTTCTTTTCAATCAAACAACCTTAACTTTTACTGTATTTCTCACCCATGTCTCTTCTCTTCTCTTTCCTTCTTTTTTCTCTATTTTTTTTTCTCTCTACCAAACACACCCTTAATTCTTCGGTTGGTTCTATTTTAAATTGCATGTTACATTGCAAAAAAACAAATGGAATTAAAGAAGGAAAAGGACGTCTCATCAAAACAATTTCTTTTTTTTTTTAAAAAAATTCTCATCTCATATGATTGTTTAATCCTTTTTGATTTTTTAATTTCGTCCATTTTATGAGAAAAGAATGGCCGAATTACATTATAGCAAAATAGCAATACTTGCACTAGAGTTGAGCATATATGTATGTATATATATATATACATATATGTATATATCCATATACATATATATGTGTATGTATGTATATATGTATGTATATGTACATATGTGTGTGTGTGTGTGTGTGTATTTATGTATGTATGTATTTATATATATATACATATTTATGTATGTATGTATGTATACATACATACATACATATATACATACATATACATATGTACGTACAAGGTTGTCAAACTCGAGAGTCTACGTAAATTCGTGGAACTTTCATAAACTCGACTCGTAGAGTTGACTAGTAAACTCGTTAGAGTTTACATAATATAAAAATAATATTAAAAAACCTATTAACAAAATATATAGTAAACAAAATACTCTTAATACAAAAATAGTTCAACATTTTAACTTCATAATAAGGCAAAATTAGCAAATTACAATATTAAAGTGTGATAATACATTAGTACTAAATAAGATCAAACTACATAAATGACTAAATCATATATAAATTCATTAAAAACATAAGTTATTAGAGTGAAAACATTTGAAAAAGAGTTAATTTCTTCATATCATTTGATCTCTGGTAAAACATTGTCATTGTGAAGTCAATGGAGGACAAAAATTACATTTAATTTCAAACTCGCTAACTCGCTTCTTGACTCAAGAGTTTATTCGAGTTTACATGAGTTTAAAGAGTTTATCCGAGTTTACCCAAAAAAGAGTTTAATAGCGAGTTAACTCGTTTTGTTTACCCAAAATCTTAAGAGTTAACTTGAGAGTTTGACAACCATGTGTATGTATATATATGTACATACATGTATGCATACATACATACATACATACATACATGTATGTATACATATACATGTATGTATGTATGTATGCATACATATACATACATACATACATATATGTACATGTACATACATACATATATTATACATACATATATATACATACATACATATATATACATACATATATATACATACATACATACATATATATATATATATACATATATACATATATGTACATATACATACATACATATGTATGTATGTATGTATATGTACATATATGTATATATGTATATATATATATATATACATACATATATATATGTATATATGTATGTATATATATGTATGTATGTGTATGTACATATATGTATATATATATATATGTACATACACATACATATATATGTATGTGTATGTACATACACATACATATATATGTATATATATGTACATACACATACATATATGTATATGTACATATATATGTATATATATATATATATATATATATATATATATATATATGTATTTATATATATGCATTTATGTATATATACATACATATATGTACATATACATACATATATATGTATATAAACTACATCATCAAGCTTATGTTTACAATAGAATAAGTTGAAATTATAAGAATTTAAATATTAAGGAAGGAAAATGAGCAAACAAAAATTAAATATTTTAAAATCAATATTGATTTGACATGATTTAATATGTTAAATGTGATATAAAAGACAAAATATTTATCTTTATTTATACTCAATTATACTAGACTCTCAATCATAATTAAACAAGTAAATAAATCATGAAATATTAATAAAATATGAAAATTAATTTTAAGTAATTACTTTAAGGTATAATCAAGATATTATTTATTACATTTTTTATTTAAATTCAATTCAAACGTATTACTTGAGTTTAAGTAACTTTATACTACGAGGTTTTTTTATGCTGCAATAGAACTTGTTCTCTGTTGGTTCATCATTATCTATATGCCATAAACAATAATTTCGTTCAATTATCGTTATTTGCATATTTATTTATGCTTGTGCGTATATAGTTGCTGCAAGCTAGCAAGCAATATTATATATTATGTTTAATTTCATGTAGCTTGTGACATCTTTTGTCTTTAAATTTGTAACTTGATGGCCCACGAATCCACGATCCCCAAAATGATCAATGTTACGTCCTTGGTAGGCCAGCCTTACGTAATCGGCCACAAAGAGCACATTTAGTATAGTATATTTGACGGTAGTTCTAACTTCTCTTAACCCACTTGTTTTTCTATTTGTCTTTTATTTGAAAATGGGTGGAACTTGTTTTGGTTTTCGTTTGTGGTATAATAAGGCCGGAACTTGCTTTCGCTTTTGAGCTCTTAGTTTTGGATTGATATCCTATGAAAAGACAACTCTATTCATTAGAAACAAAAGATCAGATAAATTTATCATATTGACAACGAAACCAAGAGTTATTGACGGTCTCAAATTTTTGGCTTCAATAAGTAAAAATGTAAAAGTTGTGTTTGATCTCTACATTTTTTTTAATAAGAGTTCGTTCTTCTCTTAACAGAACGAAACGATCGAGAGAGAAAACTGATTCATTTCAATTAATTGTTGTGTACAGTATAATAGCTTCTTGTATACAGCAGAGATTATGCCTAACAATCCTAACTAACTCAACAGAAAGCAATTGCTACTACTAACTAACTTAGCAACTATTGGGCCTGAGATTGGGCCTACATATTCTGTGATAGCCCCCCACAAGTTTGGGTGTAGATGTTTAGAAGGCCCAACTTGGAGAGATTGGTCTCAAACATACAAGGAAGTAAAGGTTTAGTAAACACATCAACCAATTGGCCAATTGAAGTAATTGGGATTAGATGAATGAGTCCTGCTTGTAACTTGATTCGAACAACATGACAATCGACTTCTATATGTTTAGTTCTTTCATGAAAGGTGGGATTGGATTGCGGGCAATGTGAATTGCAGACTGATTATCACAATAAACATTGAATGGTGTTGAGAAAGAAACATGAAGATTAGTGGAAAGGAAATAAAGCCATTTCAGCTCACAGATGAAAGAAGCAAGGGCTCTGTACTCAACTTCTGACGATGGCTTGCTTTTTGGAATGCCAAGAAATTAAGGTGCGACCAAAGAAAATACAGAAACATGTGATAGAACGATGAGTGTTGGGACAACCAACCCAATTCGAGTAAGAAAAGCTATGAAGCTTGAATTCATTTTCAGCTGGGAAGAAAAGTCCAAGACCCGGGGTACCCTTGAGATAATGGATCACCCTTGATGTTGCCTGAAGATGAGCAGTGTGAGGCTGAGCTACAAATTAACTTAATTGTTGAGTTACAAATGCTATGTAAGTATAACAAACTACCAATAAGGTGTCGATAAGATAAGGGATCAGAAAGTAAGTCACTAGTCGCATCACTATCAAAGAGTTTGCAAAAGGCATCCATGGGAGTAAAGCTAGGTTTTGAACCCAAAAGACCAGAGTCACCAATCAATTCTAGACAATACTTGCACTAATTGAGGATGATGCCTGTGTAAGATCTAAAGACCTTAAGTCCTAAGAAAAACTTAAAAGCTCCTAGGTCCTTGATGCAAAAAGCAGTGTCAAGATGTTGTTTCACAGTGGTGATTTCAATCATGTCATTTCCTACAAGTACAATGTCAACAACATAGACAAGTAAAGCAGTAAAGGAGTGTCAAAATGTTTCACAATAAGTGAGTGATCAACATTGCTTTAGGAGTAGCCAAGGGACCAAAGAGAAGAATTCAATTTGACATTCCACTGCTTGCTGGCTTGCTTAAGGCCATAAAGCGATTTTTACAACTTGCACACTAGATTTTGGTTAGCTGAAATGCCTGGTGGAAGAGTCATATACACTTCCTCATGGAGGTCACCATGAAGGAAGGCATTATTTAGATCTAGATGGTGTAGATACCAACCTTTTGCAACAACTAAGGCAAGGAGGAATTTCACTGTAGTAAGCTTGGCAACAAGACTAAAAGTCTCAAAATAGTCTTTCCCTCAGTTTGCATGTAGCCTTTAGCGACCAAACAGGTTTTGTACTGTTTAATAGAACCATCAGCATGATACTTGATTTTATATACCCATGTGCAGCCTATTGGGTGTTTCACAGGAGGAAGCTCAACTAATGACCAAGTCTTATTCTCCTCAAGAGCTAGTAATTCAGCATCCATGGCTCGATTATAGTATTCATATTGTGAAGCCTCTTAGTATGTAGTAGGTTTAGTTTGGGAAGAAATAGAAGCACAAAAAAAAAAAAACATTTAGCATATGAAAAATAGTGACACAAAGGATGGGGGTATTACCTGAATCAAAGGAATGATTGGTAACAGAGGAAACATGAAAACCAATGTGAAAATCCTTTAAATAGTCAGGTGCTCTCCTGGTTCTTTAGTATGTTCGTTGTTCAAAAGGAACTTGTAATGATGGTTGAGGATCTGTTGTAGGAGGTGGAATGTCATTTGGGAGAAAATTAGCATTGAAAGGAATAAAAGAGTATTGAATGGTAACTTGTTTTAGTCTTTCATTAAAAAGATGACCTAACTTAAATGCCATATATCGAAAACTTTATTAGTGGTGTTGTTATTACAAAATAAAGGTATAGAACCAAGACCTACAACTTGTAAAGAACCTTGAGAGTCTATTTAAACCAATTTATACAATCCTTCATGTTTCCTAGCTGTACCAACCATCTTCCATGGCTAGGCCTACAAAATAGTACAATGGGAAGCACAAAACAAAACAACACAGTCAAGGCATTTGGTTAGCTCAATGACTGATATGAGGTTAACATTAAATTCAGGAACATATCGAACATTTGATAAGACTAAGGTGGGTGATGACAAATACAGAACGAAATCGTACCAGATACATAACAGAATTGCGATTCCGTTATATATTATGTAATTTTTAAATTATTTTTTATTTTAATTATTTATATGAATTAAATAATTTAAATAATTTGTTTTTTAAATAGTTTTTTATCTTAATGAATTAACTAATTTAAGTTATTTGTTTTCAAATTATTTTTTATTTTAATTATTTATATGAATAAAATAATTTAAATAATTTATTTTTTAAATAATTTTTATATTAATTGTTTATATGAATTAAATAATTTAAATAATTTATTTTTAATTATTTTTTTATCTTTTAATAATTTATTAATTTTAACTATTTTTTTTAGAATATTTCTAATTAATAATATCGATTATATTTTATTATTAATTATTTACTAATTGTTAAACTATTATTACTGCTTCAAGTTCATTATGCCACGCATGACGTTTTGTGTCTCTCGTCTTATATGAGGCCTTTTGCCAAATGATGCACCAAGCATATCTAGGTGTCGACCGCTGACCACATTTACACAAGTGGGCTAGCTAGACAGGCTGCAAAAGCTAGGGAGCAAGATAGACAACAACAGCAACATGAGGAGGAGGTACATGCTAATGTTCCTAAGCCAAAGCCTGAGGTACAAGAGGCAGAGGTACCTCAAGCTGATTTCGCTGATCACATTGTTGGACCTTTATTTGGAGGAGGTCTTGTAGACTTGTCACTGCTTAGGTTCTACCATGTTGTAGGACATATTTGGCTTGGGCAGCCCCGCCCTGAGATCAAGATGATCAACCATGTGGATAAATATTGTTGATGCCTACACACATGCAAGTGGCAGAACTCGTGTAGAGTTCAAGTCTCGCCCCACTTATATAGACATGGTATGTTGCTGCCAATAAGGGCATTATATATGCCTTTGTTGAGCAGTGGCATAAGGACACCAGCTCCTTCCACCTATCATAGGGGAGATGACCATTATTCTAGATGATGTGTCATGTCTCCTACACTTGCCTATTACAGGCAAGGCTTGTGATCACGTCTATTACACTCGCGATGATGCCATTGGGTTATTGATGAGCGAGCTAAGCATTATGCATGTTGATGCACATGCTATGATAGCGAAAAGAGCTTACATGATGTTGTTTGGCTAAGGGAGACATATGGCGCAAGCATCGTTGTTGAGGAGACAACATTCGTTGTGAGAGCATATCTGCTATATCTTGTCGGTTGCACAATATTCGTCGACGAGAGCTCCACACATATGCATGTTTGCTATCTAAACCTCTTCCACAATCTCCAGTCCTACGTTGGATATTCATGGGGTTCTACTGCGTTGGGGTACCTTTACGACTAGCTTAGCATTGCTAGCCTCGGATTTACAACATAATTTGGAAGATACATGAGCCTGTTGATGGTATGATTTTGTATTTTAGGTTTATAATTGTTTAGGGTTTATTTTGCTTATGTGATTTATTTATTAATTGCCGATTATAGACGTGGATCTATGAACACTTCCCCACTGCCACGGATAGAGAGTCGACCATCCCCTACTTAGAGCAACTTCCCTGCCTCTATTGGTGGAAGGCCATGAGGGGCACCGGTCTTGCACTTTCGACCAGGTAAGTGCTTGATTAGTTGCAAATGGACAAGGCGATCTTGCTTTACTCAGGCTTCATCCAATGCGGTACCTATATGTGCATCCATCTACCAAAAAAGGTCCTGAGGCAGTTTGGCTATAGCCAAGGGATCCTTCGCCCTCCGCCTGTTGAGTACCCATCGTTTACCAACTAGTTTGAGGACTGGGAAGGTTGAGAGGTACACGTGGTGGATAAAGGAGTGGTTGTGCCACATGAGGCTCCATGGACCTGTGCGGATGGCTTCCTTAAGTGGTTCCACCACGTTTCTCATCCATATTTGATACCTCCTATGGTGGGAGATCCTCTACGAGTTCTTATGCCGTAAAAGCTTGGGCTTGATCAGCCTATGATGGAATTTTCGTCTAATGACACATTTTTTAGTAAAAATTTGCATTTCTTTTTCTATAGGCACAATGGGAGAGAATTGTTGGCATTATGGAGCACATGTTGCCACTGAGGGTGGTGCCTTAAGGCAGGGACGGTGATAGGATATTGTGGGAGGCATTAGCCATTACTCAATTAGGCATAGCCTCCAGGTGCACCTATCAAAGGAAGAGGCAAAGGAAAATGACCACTTTCAATGATTGATTTTTTATTTTTGTTTATTATTGTTTGATATCGTATGTATGGATCTTATTGTATATGTTTTTAGATTTTGTAGACATTCATGATTTTATATATGTTACACTTATTGCTTTGTTGGTATTACATTGTTACAATTATAGTACACGATACAAATAAAAAAAAACAAACACAACATAAATAATATTATTTGATAAAATAAAGCCACTTCTACATAGATTCGATGCAAATACAAATAACAGTAAATAAGGTGCATTGTTATGGTTCACTCAAACTAATGGTTGCTTGGTTGTTGGAGCTAGTTGACACCTTAAATTCACGCAAGCACGCAATGATCTCTTTGGCGGTTCGTGGTCGACATAGACAGGCAATGATCTCTTCTAGAGATCTACCTAACATAGTGTACAACTTAATTAATGCAAGTCTAGAAAATTTGGCAAGGATGGACAACATCCTTTCCACATCCTTATCATGTTTAATGCCTATAAGCATAGCCATCCCCTAAAGATATAGGTTGACAATAATGAATATTAAGTATTTTTCTACTATTTCCAATCGCATCATGAATTTTTTTTCTTCAAAGCAGTAATCTTCATGTCCTTAATGACCTTAAGAAAAGCAGGACCATGAGGACATTAAAATAAGATCCCTTAAGATGTTATTATCACATGACCATCGTAATACACCACAACAAGGAATCCATCCATCTTCAAAGAAGAAGAAACAATATAGAATGAAGAGGGCTGCGAAGAAAGGCAACGGTAAGTGCTTCAAAGCACACATCTCTTTTATACTAATGCAGATACTGTTCACGGGTTAGAGAATGATTAAAGGCTTTGTCTTGTGCATCAGAAAAAGAAACGGTCAAGATTGTACCAACTAAATCAAAGGTCTAGATCACACCAATTCAAGTGCGTGTCTTGTTCACGCATTAAAAAATATTTCAAAGCAATGCCTTATGCGTTAAAAAAAAGGTCCAGATTGATTACACTGATTAAATTGAGGGTTTAGATCACACCGATTGAAATGCATGCCCCATTCACTTGTTAGAGAATCATTAAAAGTGATATTCTATGCTTTAGAAAAAGAAACGATCAAGATTGTACACAATAAATGAAGGGTTCATATTGCACTGATTTAAACGCATTCCCTGCTCACGTGTTAGTGAAGCATTAAAAGATGTCTCTCAAAAAAATAAATGAATTTAATAAATATAAATAATTAATTTCTAAATACATAACAAAAATGCATTTTCGTTATGTACAGATAGGCGCAGCTCCCTCTACCATAATAGAAACACGTTTCTGTTATACAAAATCACAACAAAAATACGTTTTCGATAGGAAATATTTTCAGAATAAAAAAATAATAAACAAAAATTGAAGTAAAAATAGCAAAAACTGGGGTAAAAATAGCAAAGCCCTAACTCAAGTCAAATCTCTAATAATTTCATGCAAGCTTCTCAAAATGGGCCTAAAAGTCAAGTTTGGCCGAGTTAGGTTATTTTTTTTTATTGGTATTAACTAATCATACATCATTGTTCCAAAGTCACAACTGGTGGATGAGAAAAACAAAACAAAACAAAATCACAACTAGTGCTTTAGTATTGGATGCTATATTCTGAGTTATATTATTCATAAAAAATAAAAAAATATTTTTTATAATATTATTTTTTAATTTTTTCTATCATATTAATTATCTTATTTATATTTATTTTCACCTCTTTTTCTTGATAAAATTTTTCACCTTTTTTTATTGTATAAAAATTTTGTACAAATACAATTTTTTCTTGTGCAAATGAAGGTTGTCATTTGGGTTACAGAATAGTACCGTTCCCATTTAGTCATAGGAGAAATAAATTTCCACACTTACATTCCTATGGTCATCATTTTATAAGTGTAATAACATTTGAAATTAATATCTTGAACTAGAAAAGAAACCCATCACTTCACAGATTTATGCATATACGCTTTTCACATTTTTTTTTTCATACATTTACGTTTTTAGTAAAGAAAATGTCATTCTTAATAGGAAAAAAAAATTAAAATAGCATGAACTTTGGCTTGTATCTTGTGAATTATGATGCGATACTTTCTTGTAATTGTATAGTCCAAAATTATTTTTCACTGCACAATTTGCACTCTATTTATTTTAAAGTTAAATACTTACATTCTAGCATGAGCAATGTATAGGATAAATTTTTATTTTTATAATTAAATTTTATAATAAATACATATACATTATATTATAATTAAAATTTATAATAAAAAATATTTTTAAACATATAAATTATATTATAAGTTTATGATAAATAATTTATATTGTGATTATATCTTTTAAAAAAATATTAAAATTTAATTTAAAAATAAAGATAAAAATAATATATTGAAGGAGATAAAAAGTTAATAAAAATTCTTACAAATGCCCTCATCGAAGAAAAACTCTTATAAACTCTTTGTTGAAGAATGACTACTAAAATTGTTCTCATTCAATATAACTATTCTAATTTTTATATGTGAGAAAGAAAAGTATTAGCAACACTCTCTCTAACTCTCTGTAACCCTTTCTATCTAACATTATCTCTATTATTGATTGAAATTTATTGAAATTACAAATTTTGGTAAGTCTTATTTCTCATTTAATGAGTAACTTTCCTAATTTAAAAGTGGAACCTATCAAAATTTGTGATTTCTAATAAATTTCAACAAATAGTAAAGAAAGTATAAAAAAAAAAGTGTTAGAGAGAGTGTTGTTATACGAGAAATGCTAGCAACACATTCTCTACTTATTAACTAAAATTTATTGAAAATTATAATTTTTTGTAGGTTCTACTACTTATCTAATTAGTCTCTCTCATAATTTTAAAGTTTTTAATAAACTTTAACAAATAATAAAATGTGTGTTAAAAGAAGTTTGTTGCTAGCACTCCTCTATAGAGGATTTATGCAAAATTTTATAGTTATGGTAGTGGGCTAGCAGGCAGCTACGTAAAGTGCATATGTATCTCTTGTGAATGATGTTTGACGATAATCCAGCGGTGACAGTGGTCGACGTAGTTCTATTGGATGGCATAGTAAGGGGATCGACTATTGAGCGAAGGGTCCAATCTTGTCCAGTCCAACATGGCCAATTTTGTTGGACCAAGGCTGCATACGAGGTTATTGAGTAATAAAGAAGTGGAATTGGAGAATTAAGGGTCATCGCCGCCTGCTATTCGGCCTTGGAACTTGTTCTTGTCTCAGTTTATGACTATGGCCGGTGCTGTGGGTAGCAAGTCCTTCATTGCGTCTGCCAGGATAACGGGCGGTCCCTCCCTATGAGGTCATGTTTGGATAATGTTTGTTTCTTTCATTAACTGAACATATTTAATTAATAATCTTGCCCTTAATGTTTGGATAACGTTTTTTCACGTCGAGTGCTCTGAGGTTTTTGTAGTCTTGTTTGACACACACTTTGCGTCTTTGATTGATGTCTTAGCATTTGGGGTTCTGCCGTTAGAAATGCTCATTGGATAAAAGGTTGCTGATACTTTTGCAGAAGGTGATAGCATGATCCGAAATAGTGTTGTTGAAGAGTGAAGACCATTGAAGCCAATGTGGAACAAGTAAGCAAGCAGTACGTAAAACACACTTCAATTTTCATGAAATTTATGTAACCTGAATCTTATCAGATAAAATTTGAAGATATATTTTAAGAATTGGGGGCATCACATACCAAACAACTCCATTAAAAGTAATTGACTCATTCTGTTACAGTGTTGCGTGAGAAGGAATAGAAGTTGTGATCAATAAATGTAATCCGAATCCAGATTGTACCATCCGGATCTAGCGAATCAGTCGTCTAGGCCGAACAGACCAAGGATGGCCGACTGAGTACACCTCGAACCAGCATAAAACAGGTAAGTAGGACATGGGCTCAATAGAGGAAACTAGGCAACAAATCCATGGGACAAGAATGAAGATATTCCGTGATATAGGTAACGAATATCTGATAATAAAAAGGAGACAGGTGCACACTTTTGAACCCTAATTTGAAGCTTTGCCCAAAAAACCCAAAGGAAACCTGCTTATCAGAGGGCCTCTCCTGACTTGAGCATCGAAGTGTCTTTGCAGGTACTCCCCCACCACCCTGCGTGAGGCTAGTTCAGACGTGGGAGAGGAGGAGCACAGTAGTGGGAGTCAAAGCTTGAGGAGGAGCAACTTTTTAGTAAGAACATTTGGCGCCCACCATGGGGCGAGGTAAAACTATTTCTCGACCACTATTAGAAGGAGATGGTGAGAACCAAAAGCATGACGGCGAATGACCAAGGCAATGGCATGGGGCCGTCGTTGGAAAGCCACCCCCTGATCCAGGCCCTGCGCTAAGAGATGGTGGACATGCAGCGAAGGAACGAGGAGGAGATGGATAGGTTGCAAAAGGAAAATGAAGAGATACGCGAACAGCTGGAAAGGGAGAGCCAGCAAGGGCGAACCGCTTATGAGTAGATTGAAGAATCGAAGCACCACACCTAGCAATCTCATGCAGAAACCAGTCGACAACCAGAGGTGCACGCAAAAGTACCTACAGATTCGCGACTGAGGACCCTGACCGAGTCGTGCCTCCACTTAGTGGGCGGGATAGTCCGAAGACACCCGCTCGTAGACGACATCATGGAGACCCCCTTACCCCTCGAGCTGGAAAAACTTGAATTTGGACCGCTATGATGGAACGGCCGACCCTGATGAGCACATCGATGTATATACTACCCAGGTAAACTTATTCACAAACGATGACGCCCATTTTATGTCGAGCTTTCCCGACCTCCCTTAAAAAGGAGCCTTAAGCTGGTACACTCGACTACCGCCAAACTCGATTGACTCCTTTACTACTCTTGTTGCGAGGTTTGGGGCGCAATATGCAACAAGTAGGTGACACCACCTCATGTCAGTCACCCTGGTGTACCTTAGGCAGGAGGATGATGAGCCTTTGCAGATGTTCATGGAATGATTCGCGGCAGTATCGATAAAGATTAGAGACCTAAACCCGAAAGTAGCACTACACTCCATGATCATGGCCCTAAAGCCCGGACCCTTTTCCAACAGTCTATACAAGAAGCCTTTTATGGATATGGATGAATTTTGAGCCCGAGCTGTGTAACATCTCGGGCGCTGACGAGGGTGGGGAGTGATCGTCGGTGCAAAAGAGATAAAGCACGGACAAGGAGCGGCTCCTAGTAGGCTTCCAGCAGGAGGGGTACATAAATGAATCGAATACACACTAGAATGAGAGGGATCCAGAGGCTGTGCAGGTATGGGACTGTGCAGATGAGGATAGCTTAAAGGAATTAATAAGTGCTACCTATACCAACAAGATGCATCTACTTTTCGATAGCTCATCACTTAAGAACTTCATAGTTAAGCGTGCTTGACTTAGAGAAATTCTGGGGTGGGTGACCTCCTAGAAAGCTTCTCAAGAAGCGTATAAGTGAGGACAAAGCACGCTGAAAAGTCTTGTGTTGGTTTGTAGGGACAGTCTTCAATCTTGAAAGCGATCAGGCGTTACAAGCTGCGAGTTACATCCAAATGGAGGAGATGGCGGAGTTTAGGGACCAAGTCCGAGAAGGAAAGTCAAAGAAGGCCAGCGACAGCAAAAAGTCAAGATCAGGTCGGGAAAAAAGGTAGAAGGTGGAAAGGAGCACCCTCGGCCCAAAGTACAACCATTACACCCTGCTCACTGACAGTCAAGCCCGTATCATAGAAGAAGCCTGCAGCGCAAAGTTACTGTGGTTACCGCCGAAGAGTCGCTCCCCTAAAGCTGCAGACCAAACTAAGCACTGTCGATATCATGGGAACTATGGGCATTCAACGGAGGAATGTTGGACCCTCCATGATAAGATTGAGGAACTAATCCAAGCCGAACACTTATGGAATCATGTCTAGAGGACGGCGGCCCATAAAAGCCAAGACGGAGGCCTAAGTAGGCACAGGGGTTGAGAGGAGGAGTGAACTGAAGCACAGCCTGCGAAGGAGGAAGGACAACAAAATCCACGCCCCCTAAGAGGGCTAACACCCGCCTGAGAAGGGTCATCAATACAATAGTCGAAGGGTTCGCTAGGGGATGGTCAAGCAGCTCTGCCAGGAAGTGTCACTTGAGGGCAGTACAATCGGTGAACATTGTAGGGAAGCCCTTAAAGACACATCCCCAAATAACCTTCACGAACGCTGATTTTAAAGGGGTAGATCCCAAACAGGACAACCTGGTCGTCATTACGGTAGAGGCTACCAACTTTGCCATACGAAAAACATTGATTGATCAAGGAAGTTCGACCAACATCCTTTGTGTACACACATTTAAAAAATTAGAGATTTTGGAGCATCTAATTCAGCCCTATCCAGAACAGTTGGTGGGATTTGCTGGTGAGCGAGTAAACACTTGCAGATACATTGACCTACTCACCACGTTCGGGGATTAGAGTGCTTCCCGAACTATAATGGTAAGATACTTACTAGTGAATGCAGATACTTCATACAATATTTTGATAGGCCGGCCGGCCCTAAACTAACTGGGAGCAATAGTTTCCAACCTTCATCTAGCGATGAAGTTTCCCATAGTGCGGACTAGAAGACGGCTCGTGAATGTTATGCGGAGAGTTTGAAGGTTGGCAGGAGAGAGTCCAAGCTACAGGGTTGGCCCATATACACAATACACCCCTTCCAGCCTAATGAATCAGTCGAACTTGATCCCCAGGTTGAGGAACAAAGAGCGAAACCTACTGAGGACGTGCGGAAGTTCCAGCTGGGCGGGCACCCCGACCAATGCACCCGACTTGATCTCAACTTACCAGAGGAAGTGTTGGTCAAAATTGCCAATGCCCTCAGCAGTAATGCAGACTTATTCACATGGACGGCAGCCGACATGCTAGGGATTGATTCGAATTTCCACTCACAAACTCGCTGTGTGCTCGGAAGCACGACCGATCGCCCAAAGAAAAAAAAGGATGGGTGAAGAGAGAAGACAAGTGGTAGAAAGGGAGATGGCTAAGTTAGTAGAAGTAGGGTTCATTTGGGAAGTAGAATACCTGACTTGGTTAGCTAATGTGGTGTTGGTAAAAAAGGCGAACGGGAAATGGCATATGTGCACAAATTACACTGACCTCAACAAGGCCTACCCTAAGGATGCCTATCCACTGCCGAGCGTCGATTGGCTAGTCAACGATGCCTCAAGATACAAACTTCTAAGCTTCCTAGACGCGTATTCCGAGTATAACCAAATACCCATGTTTCCGCTAAACGAGGAAAAAATAGCTTTCATGACAAACAGATCAAACTATTCTTATTTAGTGATGTCTTTTAGCTTAAAAAATGTTGGAGCTACCTACCAATGCCTAATGGATAAGGTTTTTGCATGACAGATAGGCCAAAACCTGGAGGTGTATGTGGACGATTTGGTGGTGAAATCTGACGACGCCAACAAACACGCCGAGGACTTGGAGGAGGTATTCAGCCAAGTCAAGCGGCACAACATGCGACTGAACCCGGAGAAATGCTTATTCGAAGTACAAGGAGGCAAATTCCTGGGTTTCATGTTGACCCACAAAGGAATCGAAGCTAATCCCGACAAGTGACAGGCCTTCATTGAGATGAGGAGTCCCTAAAACATCAAGGAAGTTCAAAGACTAATTGGAAGACTTGCATCCCTCTCCTGCTTTCTTCCACGGGCGGAAGAGAAAGCGCATCCTTTTTTCAGTCTTTTAAAGAAGTCGAAAGCTTTTCATTGGGACGACGAGTGCAAGTCGGGGTTTAAAGAATTCAAGACGTTCTTGGCAACCCCACCTATCTTAACCTGGTCGGTGCTTGGACAGGACTTACTTCTATACCTAGCTGTATCTGATCAAGCGGTTAGCTCGGTCATCGTACAAGAGGTGAAAGGCCAACAAGTCCTAGCATATTACACTAGCCGAGTGTTACAAGGAGCAGAGATCCGATATTAGGTCATTGAAAAATTAGCTTTAGCACTGGTCGCAGCCGCCCGAAGACTCCGACCATACTTCCAAAGCCACTAGGTGGTAGTAAAGACTGATCACCCCATCTGGCAGGTGCTGAGAAAGCCGAAGCTAGCAGGGAAAATTCATTATATGACCGAGAATAAACAAGAATGTCGTCAAGGAACACAACGAAAATTTTATCCAAGAAAGGGCAAAAAATATGATTCATATAGTCCATAAATATGGTGGGAGCATTCGTCACTCCAAAAGGCATCACTACGTACTCATAATCCCATACTGAGTCCTGAAAGCAGTCTTCAGTATATCTTCATCCCTCACCCTTATCTGATGGTATCCAGATCTCAAATCTATCTTTGAGAATACCTTTGCTCCCCTTAACTGGTCCATTAAATCATTTATCCTTGCCAATAGATATTTATTCTTGATCATAATCTTATTCAACTGCCTGTAGTCCACACACAACCTTAGACTACCATATTTCTTTTTCATTAACAATACCAGCGCTTCCCAAGGAGAAACACTAGGTCGGATCATCTTCTTCTCCAACAACTCCTCAACTTGCTTCTTTAACTCAACCAACTCAGTTGGTGCCATTCTATAAGGAGCCATTGACACTAGTCCCACTCCTGGAACCAAGTCTATAGCAAACTCCACTTCTTTTTGCGGAGGTACACCAGGCACATCCTTAGGAAACACTTCAGGGAATTGTTTCACCACTTCAACTGATTCCAAATCTAGATCACTCTTAACTTCTAGAAAAGACAAGATCATATACCCTGAGCTCTGTCTTGCAAAGAAATCTAAGCTTGGGTAGCAGAAATGAATTCAGTACTAGGAAAGATCAAAGTCTTTCTAGCACAATCCAATAAGATATGGTTGGAAGACAACCAATCCATCCCCAAAATCACATCCAGATCCATCAAGGGAAGATAGATCAGGTTCACCTTATACCTTATCCCACTCACTGCTATCGGGCAATTAGCACAAACCACTGATGTCACTACAGGGGTAGCAGTCAGTGTAGAAACAAGCAAATCAAACAATAAAAGACAGGTAGACAATTGTAACCTGTCCACACATTCATAAGAGATAAAAGAATGAGTAGCTCCAGAATCAAACAACACTGATAGAGCATTACCAGCTATCTCACACTCACCCCAAATAAGATCATTAGAACGAGCAGCTTCTGCTCCGCTCATGACAACACACGTCCAGTTGCTGTAGGTCTCGCTGCCCTTGCAGCATTCACGGTGGATTTCGCCTTCACTGAAGCTATGCAATCTCTGGCTATATGTCTAGGCTGCTGACATATGTAACATACATGACTCTTTAGAGGGCACTAACTCATGTAATGTGGTCCTCCACACTGGCAACATCTAACCTCCTACTGTTTGGTTTAGGGTGTAACAAAAGAACGACTCTGGGAGCTAGAAGTCCCAAATTGCTGAGGCCTAAAGGATTGTGACTACTCTGAGGTCTGCCATAAGGCTTCCTCTGCTGCCCTCCTCTCTTGGATGCAGATGATCCACTGCTCTGAGTCCTCACCACTCGAGTGCCGAAGTCTAGTCTCTCCACTATCTTTGCTTTCTTTACCAGAGTAGGAAACTCTCTGATAGTCATAATGATAATCATCCTCTTCAACTCATGCCTCAAATCTTCTTCAAACTTGTGGCATCTCCACTCCTCTATAGTCACCTATAAGTAAAACCGGGCTAGGTACTCAAACTTGCCAGAATACTCACTCACAAATATGTTCCCTTAGTATGACCTCAGGAACTCCATCTCCTTCGCATGCCTTGCGCTTGTTGGAAAATACTTTTCCAGGAAATGCTCTCGGAAACTAGCCCAGGTGACAGCCTCACCCCGAGCCCCCATCAGTTGTTGAGTTCCTTGCCACCAATACTCTGCCTCACCAACAAGCATATACGTGGCATATACAACCTTCTTGTCATCAAGGCAAGCCATAGCCCTAAAAATCTTTTCCATCTCTCGCACCCACTGGTCAGCTGCATCAGGATCTAACTCACCCTTGAACTAGGGTGGGTCACACTTCCTAAACTCGTCCAACCCTTGAAACTCGAGAGGCACAGCAACACGAGCAGCTTCTGCAGCAGCTCGAGACATCTCTAGTAGTTCCATGGCAGCTTAATGCTACTAAGCCATGGCGGTCTGTTGTTGGGCTATAGCAGCAACCATCGCCTCCATAGCTCTGGTTATTTGGGAGAAATCAATTGGAGGTGGTGGTGGCGGCTGGTTAGACCTCCTCATTAGGATTCTACAAAACCAACCACAACAACACGCATCCACTATCCAAACATGATCGCTTCGCTCATGGAAGGATCCACACCTAGCAACATGTCATATACATGCAACACAAGCATACTGGACCTATTTCCCACAGGCCAACCTAAAGACACAACCAGCTCTGATACCAAAAAGTGTAACGACCCTCTGTCTCTACAATACTACTCGCATTCCTTGTACATTACCCATATGTTTAGTTATTAACATAAACATGATTATATCACAATTCATAAGTATAAAATATATATAAATCCAATGATACAATATACAAGTAAGATTCTATACAATAACAAAACTTCCTATAGCTGGTCAACTATACAATAGAGACATTGAAATCAAAACAAAGGAAAAGAACTTCCAGAAAAGCTTCACCTAAAAAGAGTCTCCAAAAAGTTTCCATCTGAGACATCCCTCATCTGCACTAAGAAGCTGGATCTGCGGACGCCTCTCCCTCTCCTCCTGCGCTAGACGACGTGATCATCACAGTCATAGCACCATACAACAACCATACCAAAACAAAAATAGCAAGGCAAGGGTAAGCTTACATAATAAAACCAATGTATGGTATGAAATCCAACATAATCAAAATCATCAATCACACCAGCATAGAAACCAAATCTGCCCAGAAATGGGTTTATATACATTACAGTATAGCACACACACATAACACACCATGCTGTCAACCCCATATATCAATGTATGAATGACATGACTCTCAAGAGATTTCTATATTCCTGGCGATCAGCCAGGTCTTATCCCCTACCATGGCCATCTAGCACTATTCAGGAATTGCCAAAACTTTGATCAGTTGGATAAGCTTATGATTGTCATGATAAGTGTATGTGGGTGGTGGTATATCGCGACACAAGGCCTGCACTGCCTTGACCCCATGCGAGATTACCCATCCACTCATCCCCTAGGTTCAGCTTTCAAACACCACTTCTTATCCAGGCACTAGGTTGGAGGCCCGATTGAGCCGCAACTCCGTTCACCCCCAACTTCCATGCCTACCCGCACACAACTTGAGGCTTACACAACCTCAGCCAACAACATATGCATGCCAATGCATGTATCACCACAACAATCATGTGTATGTGTGTGTGTGTGTGTGTGTGTGTGTGTGTGTGTGTGTGTGTGTGTGTGTGTGTGTGTGTGTGTGTGTGTGTGTGTGTGTGTGTGTGTGTGTGTGTGTGTGTGTGTGTGTGTATCAACATATCACCATATGGCCTACTCAGCACCACCTGTGGTTCAACAATCACCATTAACCCTAAATCAACCCCATGCATGCCCAAATTGGCCTCTTGCATGTTCAACAAGTAAAACACTGTCCAAGCAACACATACCTTTTTAAAATTCTTACACAACAAAATAGAATTACACACTCGCTCAGCAATCCATATGCTCACTCAGCGAGTACCTTTCATATAAGGAGCACACTCTCCCTTTTGAACGTTCTCGCTCAATGAACTCAACTCCAAAGATACTCCCCTTCTCTATTCCCAGCTTCTCGCTCAGCGACAACAAGGGTCGCTCAGCGAATCCAACTCTCCCCTTCACCCCTCGCTCAGTGAACAAGAGTGTCGCTTAGCGAATCTAACTACAAAGAGCCATTCAGTCTCTATCAAAATACTCACTCAACGACCCATCAGTGTCACTCAGCGAATGACCTCTCCAGAAAATAGCCAAGTCTCTAGCACTATTCTCGCTCAACAAACATAGGTGTCACTCAGCGAGACACTTACAACAGAGAGCCACAACCTTCAAGGCTCAAATTCGCTCAGTGAAGACAGGTCTCGCTCAGCGAACCTCTTCAGCACTCTCTGTAACACTCATCCTTCACCTAGCAAGAGTGTGACTCACTCAGCGAACCACATTCTAAAAAATTTCCAGAATTCACATCATCACTCGCTCAATGAAGTAATTTTCGCTCAACAATTCTCCACTTTTCTTCACTCACTCATCCCACCTCAAGAGTACTCGCTCAGCGACAATGATGGTCGCTCAGCGAACCTTCAACTCGACAACCTTTCTCCAGTTCCAAGGCACTCTCGCTTAGTAAGGCCCTTAGTCGCTCAGCGACTCCCTTCGAACAAAACCCAAAATCTGATCTTACCTCTCATTCTTACTCCAACCTCACTCAAACAAAGCTCAATTAGTTCCCAATACATTTAGGATCAATAAATTCACCAGAAATTTTCAAACAAAACCATAGATAATTGGAAATCATCAAAATTCAAGTCAAAACCCATTTTTGACATATACTTCCACATAAATCCAATCTAATTAGTTTTCAATCAAAACCAAGCCAAGAATCATACTTAACAGTAACAAAACAATCAACTTACAATCAAAGTAAGCTTCCCTTACCTCTAAAAGTCTCCGAATTTGAATATTTAGCTTCCTTGAGAATCTTCTGTCTTGAGCCAAACTTTCAGGAATGGTTCTTTTTCTCACCATGGTCGCTAAACTAAACTCAAAACTCGCCTTATGACTTCCCAAACTCAAGAAATCCTAGAGAGATGTAGAGAGAAAATAAGAGTAGAGAGAGAAAGAAAAAAGGAAAATGAAAAAGAAAACCCCCTTCCCCTACTTATATACCTCGACCTCGCAGAGCTCACACACGGACCCTTGGCCAACTAAGGCCCATGACTCCCCAAACCATTTCTCTTATCTCAAAACTGATTTAACTCAATTATTTTTCTCTCAAAACCCAAAATCTCACTCATAACATACCCACATTGGCTCAACTACATATCTCAAGTTTCCTAAATTCAAGCCAGTATTTCAAACATACAACACATAACCATCACCACATACAACAAACCATATACCAACAATTCAGTTATTTCTTTTAATCACCTAGATCACCTATCAAATTTCCACTTTTTAGTTATTAAAACACTTAATCATACATTAGGAAAAAGGGGTGTTACAATCCTCCCCAACAAGAAAAAATTTTGTCTTCAAAAACCTTCTTACATGGGAAGAGATTCAAATACTGCTCTTTAATCTTCTCCTCCAATTCCCATGTAGATTCTCTAGTTACATCATTCCATATCACTCTCACTAACTGGATATCCTTGCCTCTTAACTACTTTGTTCTTTTATCCATGATCCTTATTGGAAACACCTCATTGGTCAAATCTTCTCAAATTTTCACCAAGTTCGGTTCTATGCTATGAGTAAGGTCATACACATACTTCCTCAACCGAGATACATGGAAAACATCATGAATATTGGACAAGAAAGGTGGTAATGCCATCTGGTACGCAACATGTCCAACTCTACGAAGGATTTGGTAAGGACCAAGAAACTTAGGAGTAAGCTTCATAGACTTAATCGCCTTACCAATTCTAGTCATCAAGGTGATCCTCAAGAAAACATGGTCGCCTTCCTTAAACTTAAGAGGCCTCCTTCGCTTATCGACATATGACTTCTGGTGACTCTAAGCAATTTTTATGTTCTCTTGAATCTTCTTCATCTTCTCCGTCGTCTGCTGTATCAATTCTGGCCCCATAAGCATGTTTTCTCCACCTTGATACCGACACAAAGGTGTTCTGCATCTCCAACCATACAAGACTTCAAATGGTGCCATTCCAATGCTCGCATGAAAACTGTTGTTGTAGGTGAATTCCACCAATGGAAAAATCTCATCCCAACTCCCAAGGTGATCTAACACACATGCCCTCAAAAGGTCCTCCAAAGACTGGATTGTACTTTCTGTCTGACCATCTGTCTGAGGGTGATATGCAAAACTAAGCTTCAATTTGTACCCAAAGCCTGATGCAAACTCTACCAAAATCTGGAAGTAAACCTCGGATCTCTATCGGTTATAATGCTAGAAGGCACTCCATGCAAACGTACAATCTCCTTGATATATATCTAAGTTTATCTCTCCAAGGAATACTTAATGTTAATAGGCAAGAAGTGAGCACACTTCGTCAACCTATCAACAATGACCCAAATAGCATCAACACACCGTGTTGTTCTAGGAAAACTCATAACAAATCCATGGTGATGTTATCCCACTTCCACTCAGGTATCTCTATAGTTTGCAACGTCCCACCGGGTCTCTGGTGTTCTATCTTGGCCTTCTAACAGGTTAGGCAAGCTACAACATACTCTGCCACATCTCTTTTCATACCCGACCACCAAAACATCTTCTTCAAATCCTGATACATTTTGGTAGTATCGGGATGCAAACTCAACTTACTCTTGTGACCCTCTTCCAAGATAAACTTCTTCAACTCAGGGTCTTGTGGCACACATACTCTGCCTTTAAACCTCAAAACCCCATCTGCACTTAGGCTAAAGTTTATTGCCTTATCTATGCCCAACAATTCCTTAGTCCTGCAAAGACTATGATCCACTGATTGCTTCTCCTTAACCATTTCCAAGAAATCACTAGCCACGGTAATCATACCATAGCTGATATGGTCAGATGATAACTCCACATATAAGTTCAAATCTCTAAACTTCTCCACCAACTCCAACTCCTTTACCATTAAGGCTGACATGTAAACAGTCTTCCTACTTAAAGCATTAACTACCACATTTGCCTTGCCAGGATGGTACATCAGCTGGAAATCAAAATCTTTCAAATATTCCATCCATCTTCTCTGCCTCATGTTCAGCTCCTTTTGATCAAACAAGTACTTTAAGCTTTTGTGATCACTGAACACATCAAACTTCGCATTATACAGATAGTGCCTCCATATCTTTAAAGCAAATACCACCGCTGCCAACTCCAAGTCATGAGTAGGATAGTTCCTCTCATGAGTCTTCAACTGTCTAGATGCATAGGCCACAACCTTTCTATGCTACATCAGCATACAGCCCAAACCTTGATGAGAAGCATCACAGTAAACGTCAAAAGGCTCACTAGGATCAGGCAACACTAAGACAGGTGAAGTAGTCAACCTCCTTTTCAACTCTTGGAAATTATCCTCACAAGCTTCTGTCCATGCAAAAGGTTGATCCTTACGAGTAAGTTGGGTCAAAGGCACAACAATTCTTGAGATACCTTCTATGAATCTCCAGTAATACCCAGCCAACCCAACAAAACTCCTGATCTCTGTAGCTGTTTTCGAACGTTCCCATCTCAACACAGTTTCGACTTTCTCAGGATCAACTACAATCCCTTCAACTGAGATGACATGGCTTAGGAACTTCACTTCATCCAACCAAAATTCACACTTGGACAGCTTAACATATAGTTGTTTCTCCTTCAAGATCCCCAACACTATCCTCAAATGTTCTCCATGCTCCTCATACGACCGGGAATAAACAAAAATGTCGTCAATGAACACAACGACAATTTTATCCAAGAAAGGGCAAAAAATATGATTCATATAGTCCATAAATATAACAAGAGCATTCGTCACTCCAAAAGGCATCACTACGTACTCATAATCCCATACCGAGTCCTGAAAGCAGTCTTCGGTATATCTTCATCCCTCACCCTTATCTGATGGTATCCAGATCTCAAATCTATATTTAAGAATACCTTTGCTCCCCTCAACTAGTCCATTAAATCATTTATCCTTGGCAATAGATATTTATTCTTGATCGTAATCTTATTCAACTGCCTGTAGTCCACACACAACCTTGAACTACCATCTTTCTTTTTCATTAACAATACCGACACTCCCCAAGGAGAAACACTAGGCCGGATCATCTTTTTCTCCAACAACTCCTCAACTTGCTTCTTTAACTCAACCAACTCAGTTGGTGCCATTCTATAAGGAGCCATTGACACTAGTCCTGCTCCTGGAACCAAGTCTATAGCAAACTCCACTTCTTTCTGCGGAGGTACACCAGGCACATCCTTAGGAAGCACTTCAAGGAACTCTTTCACCACTTCCACTAATTCTAAATCCAGATCACTCTTGACTTCTAGAAAAGACAAGATCATATACCCCTAAGCTCCTTCTTGCAAAGAAATCTAAGCTTGGATAATAGAAATGAATTCAGAATTCTCCATACTAGGAAAGATCAGAGTCTTTCTAGCATAATTCAACAAGATATGGTTGGAAGATAACCAATCCATCCCCAAAATCACATCCAGATCCGTCAAGGGAAGACAGATTAGGTTCACCTTATACCTTCGCCCACTCACTACTATCGGACAATTAGCACAAACCACTGATGTCACCACAGGGGTAGCAGTCGATGTAGAAACAAGCAAATCAAACAACATATGACAGGTAGACAACTGTAACCGCTCCACACATTCGTAAGAGATAAAAGAATGAGTGGCTCCAAAATCAAACAACACTGATAAAGCATTACCAGCTATCTCACACTCGCCCCAAATAAGATCATCAAAACGAGTAGCTTTTGCTCTGCTCATGATAAACACACGTCTAGTTGTTATAGGTCTCACTACCCTTGCAACATTCACGGTGGATTCCGCCTTCACTAAAGTTATGCAATCTCCAGCTATATGTCCAGGTTGCTGACATCTGTAACATACATGACTCTTTAGGGGGCACTGACTCATGTAATGTGGTCCTCCACACTAGTAACATCTAACCTCCTGCTGTCTAGTCTTAGGTGTAACAGAGGAAGGACTCTGGGAGCTAGATGTCCCAGACTGTTAAGGTCTAAAGGATTGCGGCTGACTCTGAGGTCTTCCATAAGGCTTCCTCTACTGCCCTCCTTTCTTGGATGCAGATGATCCACTGCTTTGAGTCCTCACCACTCGAGTGCCGGAATCCAATCTCTCCACAATCTTTGCTTTCTCTACCAAAGTAGGAAACTCTCTGATAGTCATAGGGATAATCATCCTTTTCAACTCATGCCTCAAACCTTCTTCAAACTTGCGGCATCTTCACTTCTCTGTAGTCGCCTCTGAGTAAAACTGGGCCAGGTACTCAAACTTGCTAGCATACTCACTCACGGACATGTTCCCTTTGTAATACCCCAAATTTTAAGTATTGGAAATGAACCACGAGGTAGTTTTTAGTTAGACCCTTCCCATGTGTTATTAGACAAAAAAAGTCTTAAGAGTTATTGTTATATTTCTTATTATTACTGTTCCTATTATTATTAATATTATATTTATTGTTGTTGTTGCTATTATTATTATTATTATTATTATTATTATTAGTATTATTGTTATCGACACCTTAGTATTAGAAATTAGTAGGAATATTATCATAAAACCCAAAAGAGCATTTAGGGCAAAATAGAAGGCTAAAGCCTACTAAGCCATATACCCACCCACATGTTATAAGAAGAGAATAGAGAAGGAGGGTTAGGGTTAGGTTTAGCCGTCACAAAATAGAAGAAGAAAGAAGTTAGAGAGAATGAGGAGAAAAGGGAGAAAAGGAGGAAGAAAAAGAAAAGGAATAGAAACTGGAGAACCCAAACCCTTGAACTCAGCTTTACGTGCTCCTAAAGGTGAGTGCTCTCTCTCGTATTCTTCCTTGTCCTTTATGTTGTTCTTGTTCATCTATTTACCTTTTCCCCCTCCTTATGCCTAAGATTAGGGATTTGATGGGTTTTGAGGGGATGGTGAGGGAGTAAGGAGTTTATAGATTAGATAGTCTTTGGGCAACTTTTCTTCAAAACTTGATTCTGCTTTCGCACCAAGTGCGTGGACCCACTAGGCGGGGTGCAACACCCGCTGGGTGGGTTCACTGTTGGTGTGACCGCCGAGCGGACCTCTTGTCCCACCGAGTGGATACAACCTTTGTTATTCCATTTTTTGTGCCTATGAACTCCTTTTTACAGTTGTTGATTCATTATTGCTTCTTTTCTTATGCCTCATTAAGTTTATACTTGTGATTGTTATTTACCTTGAAAAAACTGAGTGTGATATGAACTTATGTCAGTGTTTCGTGATAAAAGCCTATGAAAAGTTGTAAGCATTATATGTGATCATGTATCATAACATTTGAGTTATGTGATGAGGAAAGTATGTAGGAATCTGGTTGGTGGAGACTGTGATGGGTTGTCTAACCTTAGCCTTGGGGGTTTCCAGTTGGGAAAACTCCAATGGTCCATGTTGATCCCATGGAGCCGGGGCATACTAGCAAAACTTGGTAACCCTGACTAATCACCGAGGGAGATCACACTAGTTAAGGGTGCGAAAACCGAAGGCATCGGTACCGATGACGCTTCTTATGGCCGTGCATTTACTCCTAGTCTACTTTTCGAAAAGTTTAGGTTGGTACCACATGTGCATGAGCAGTGGTTTAGGAACATAGCATGCATATGCATCTTGTTATGGTGTGATATGTTAAACTGTGCTACGTTGTAATTGTGTGAAGTCTATGTGACCTTGTTCATAAGCGATTGATGTAATGTGTACACGTATGAAAATGTAATTGTGATAAAGTGTCAGGATTATGTATATGTGCTCATGTTATGCATGTATGTTATGCTTGTTTGATGAAACAAAACGATGCGTATGTCTAGTTACTAGGTAAAAGATGCCAAATAAATGTATGTTTGTAATTAGAATTGTGTTTGCTACCTCAAGGATAAGTGATAAGCTAGGCCTTAAGACAGTGTTGTGAGGGTTCTAGTTGGATAATAATAGTTGTGAATGAGATAGAGAAAGAGTGAATCCCCACACAGCGTAATAGAAAGGTATAAGACAAGTAAGAGAGAACAAAATGAGGGTATTAAGGTGAGCGTTAAGGGAGTATCAAAAGTGTTTTAGAACGTCTGTGACCTTAGACTTGACCCCTAGAGAATAACCTTAAATATCAAAAGGAATAAGAGTAAAATCTAAACATGAAGGGTTTAAATTCTTAAGAGGGTTTTGGGTAAGAAAATATAAGTAATGAAGATGAGTTCTTAGGTTAAGAATGAGATAGTAAAGCAATATAATAGTTGTGAGAATGAGAGAGCAGTTAACAGGGAGTATTGACTGATGAAAGGTGTAGACTCGACCATAAGTGTGAAGAATTATAAGAGACCTAATAAGGCTAGGCCATGAGAGATAAGTGATAAAGGTTGTCCGAGTAGAAGAGTCTGACCTAGCCATAGAACCCTTAGAGCACTTACTGAGACATTATATCTCACTCCTTTAAGTTTCCCCTTTTTCAGGATACAGGTGAAGACATGTACAAATGGAGCTTGGAGTCATGTGCAAGAAGACGTAATCTAGTTTATAGTATGTTTTTGTATTTTCCTTTATATTTTGTACGACACCTTCGGTTGATAGACGAGTGGTATTATTCTTATATGAATATAATTGTATTTATGAGTCGCTTCAACATGTTGTTTCTATGTTTTTAAGTCTTTCCTTTTTTGTTCTTAGAAATCTAGGCTTAGTTACGGTAATACCCCGTAGGGTGTTACACCCTTGGTATAACCTCAAGAACTTCAATTCCTTCGCATGCCTTGTGCTTGCTGGAAAATACTAAATTAATATGAATTGTATTTAACATGAATGGGTGTTATAGTTGGCATACTCACTTCATCAGAAAAATTTATACCTCAACCGAAGTCCATAACGCATATCCAACAATCAATCAGCAAGTGTTAAGACACATTTATAGTGAACACAAAACGGAATCACATTTTCGTTTTGTAACCTAAAAAGTTACAAAACAGAAACATGTTTCCATTTTGTAATTAACTCATCGGTGAGTAATTTTTTTTCTTCAATTACAATTTCAACAGAAACATGTTTCCTTTGTGTAACTTACACAACAGAGATGTATTTCTGTTTTGTAATTTTTGTAACTGAAGGAAAAAAATTACTCACCAGCAAGACGACGTGGTGTGAACTAAAGGTATCAACAACAAAACAACGTGTTTTCAGTGTGAACGAAGAACTCTGTGTGAGCTCTGTCAACAATGATGGCAACAAATAGGGTGAACGGAGAAGAAGCTAAATGTGTGAATAGGTCAACGAAGAGACAAAGACGAGTGAGTGAACAGGGGAGTGGGTTGAGAATAAGAACAAAATAGACATTTCAATCTTTTTTCATAAAGTAGGGGCGAACTTAGCGAAATAAGGAGTGAAAATAGCATGAGCCTAAAAGAAAGCAACAAAACGTGTGCTTCAGCCCAATTAAGCATGGATGGCAAATGAAATTAAACGGTTGGTTTAAAACCAAAAACAAAAAATAATAAATAAAAACATAGCTAAAATGTTTTCAGCTTTGACCCAATTAGAACAAAAGGGTAAAATGAAATTAAATGGTCAATTTGTGCATAGGTTAGCTCAAAATTTAAAACAAATAATAAGTAATTCTTCTATGAATATAAATGAGAATAACTATTTTAACGATTTATAAATCCGTCTTATGGAAAAAAATTGTTTGAAGCCATTATTCTTTTGAAGTTATTAAGTTTACCCAAGAGTCAAGCTTTGATGTCACCAGTTGCTATTCAACTAGCTAGTTAAACTCAAGAGGACGTGAATTGAGTTTGTTAAAAAAAATTCACAAATCAATTTTCTAAACTCATGAAGGATGTATATGTTAGAATAAGCGAAGTAATTCTTAGAATCAATTCAATTGATGATGAACACTATCATCCAATTATCAATTTTAACAGAGACAATAATGAATATAATGATTAAAATAAACATTGAAGATGATCAAAATTTGAAGCACACGACTCTTAATTCAATAGAAAAGACTCAAGAAAGCATTAGATAATTCTCAAGTATTTTTTTCTCTCAATTCAATAATTTTAGGTTTACAAAACATTCTAATAGGATGAATATGTGCCACTTTACCATTGTTGCCACTATGCCTTGTACCACTGTACTCTGCATGTATTAAGCAGTCTAAGACTTTTTTTCTGTGGATATTTTAATTAAAAAAATAAAGAACAGCGATTGGATGAATATGTGCATTGTGCAAGACTAACAATCCCCATGTAAAGGATTCATACAATAAGTTACACAAACCAAAAAGAAAAGGAAACTCTAACTCGTGATGTCAAAAAATATAAACTAAATAAAATTTGATTAAATTATTCTATAAATTGATCAAATTCCTATAATTTCATTAAATTTTCAAATAAGTCTTTATAGTGCAAAAAAATTATACTCTGTAAATAAAAATTCCTGTATTTTCAATAAATTTTTGACAAAATTTCTATACGGTTAAAGATTTTATATAAGCCTTTATTCGGAGGTAATTATTAAAATTTCGTTAGTTTTTATAAATCATAAGGGTCTACTTGAAGACTTAGATAAATCATATAAATTTAATTCCAAGATAACATAATTGAATAGTTCATTGTAATTTATTAAAATGTTTAAATAGATCCTTATAATTTAGTAAAAGCGTTATTAACACATAAGAACCTACTTAAAATCTTTAGAAATATAAAGGCTCTTGTTAAAAAAAACTTTTAAACTATAAAAACCTTTTTTTGAAAATTTAGAAAACCATATAATTTCAAATTTTAACCATAAGATTATAATAGAAACTTACCTCCTTGATCCCTACACGTAAGAGTCCAGTAATGGGTCCAGAACAATATCTATCCAGGAATACGTTGGCGCGCTAAAAGGATGGGTAAATTGTCTGCACCACCAAAAAGTGCGGCCTAATATTATATAAGTTCAACATATAATTTAGTTTATATATGTGTCGTGAATTTTTAATTTGGTCTTTATATGTAAAAGCTTATTAAATTAATCCATATATATATTGTAAATTCTTAATTTGGTTCCTGTCGTCATGACGTCGTTTACACATTCTTAATTTGATCTCCATACATGCAACGCATTTTTAATTTAATCCCTATACATGCAACGCATTCTTAATTTGGTTCATATACATGCAACGTATTCTTAGTTTAGTCCCTGTACTATAAAGACCAAATTAGGAATGCACTGTATGTATACGGACCAAATTAAAAATTCGTTATACATATAAGGAATAAATTAAGAATTTGTATGTAACAGGAACCAAATTGAGAATCCACGACACGAATAGGGGCCAATTTAATAAGTTTTTTCGTATAGGAACTAAATTAAGAATCCGCGACATGTATAGTGACTAAATTATTTGTTTAACCTATTATATATATTATATATTTTGCATTATGTAGTAAAAATTATCATACAATTGAGTTTTATATTAATGACGTATGATATAAATATTCATACAATTTTAAATGAGTTTACCATTTTAATATTATATAAAAATTAAAATAGATGTCATTATTAATATATTTAATAACAAAAATAACTTTATATTTAATAGAAAGTTATTTAAGTTAATTATAAAACAGCTTTATTTTAAAAATACTCTTTCTAATTGTTTTATATAATTTTATAAAATAATAATGTTAATAAGTATATTAAAAAAGAAAATATGTATAAGAAAAGGAGAATAAAAAGGAAAATGTTCATAAGAAGAAGGACATAAAAGAAAATGTATTATTTAATAAATAGTAAAAATTTTCCAAATTTGGTATGTCTTAATAATGTATAGGAAAACCTAGACTTTTTGGACAAACTCGGTGTATCTTCTAGCCAAAAGCTAAGGACTACTCCCTTGGAGTACTGAGATCTATTAATTTTCAAATTTATATATTATAAATTTGGTGAATCTATTAAAACACAATAGACCATTCACCCAAAAAAAAAAAAAAAACAGAACAGAACAGAAATGTTTGATTCGTTTTAAAAATAGAATAAAATAGAAACATGTGATTAAAAAGTGTGGCATTTTGATTCATTAAAAGAGTGGAACCGAAGAGAATAGAACAAGACACAATGTTTTTTTTTTATTTTGTCTCCTTACTAAACAATACCTTAGAATCTTACCAATGAATGTCTTAAAGATTACTGATTATGAAATTAATAAAATAGAAAGTTTTATCAAAAATTATGATGGAATTGCATTAAAAATTATGGTAAAGTGTTTTAATAACTTTTCTCTATAAAAGTTTTCATTTTTAATTCTTTAACTCATTTTAAGAACACTTATAACATTTTCCTAAAAATTAATATAAATTCTCATCCTTACACAACAAGTTACTCTTTTTTCCTACTCAGACTTACTTTTTAGTATAAACTTGTCTTTGGTTGACAATAACAAAATTTTTTATGTCAAATTCATGTTAAGCCCACGAAAAATTGCATTTGGTGCTTTTTATATAAAAATTCTTAATAAAAAATTACTTTTTTAAAATAAACTAAAATTAAATATACACTCATTATTGTATACTGCAAAACGAACGAACAAATGATTAAAAAAAAATACTGCAAAACCAACATGTTAATTGGTTTGGTTTATGTTCAAGGGTGTTTTGGTACCTCGAACAGGGTGGACACTTCGGGTGGCTCCAGCGAGAGTGGCAACACCTGGTTGTCACCTGCAAAGACACTCTAATGTCTAAGTCGGTGTCTGTCAGAGGTGAATAATAAAGCTTAGATTTGTACCTGAAGGCATGTAATGCCTTATATAGCAGCAAATTGGTAAGTTAGTTACCATGGGCCTCGGGCCACGTGACTAGGCCCAAAGGGGGTCCAGAACAGTAGCCCCCGAAGTCAATGGCTCATGTTGACACAAGCACCGGCTTGTTCTTTGAGTCACGTGGCTTAGGCTTTCACTGTCACATTTGCTTTCTTCCTGCAGATGTTAGTTTAAAGTGAAAAATAAGTTTCGATGTTACCCGACTTCTCGGTTGAGCTGCCGCTTTTTGCTTTGCTTTGCTTTTATACCTGAAATGAATTTCTCTCTCTCTCTCTCTCTCTCTCTCTTTATATATATATATATATATATAGAGAGAGAGAGAGAGAGAGATATTTGTTATATATACTTTTTGCCTTTGATGTACCTGATGAGCCTTGTACATATTCGACAAGGTAGAAGTCTTTCTATCCTGGCTGGAGCGGTCTTCCTACCCCGGCTAGAGTGAATCCACGTACACGGGGTAGTTCGCAATGGCTTTTCTTCTTTTTAGCAATCTTCCTATTCCAGCTGAAGCGAATCCACGTACACGAGGTAGTTCGCAATGACTTTTCTTCTTTTTAGTGATTTTCCTACCCCGGCTGGAGCGAATCCACGTACACGGGGTAGTTCGCAATGGCTTTTCTTCTTTTCAACGATCTTCCTACCCTGGCTAGAGCGAATCCACGTACACAGAGTAGTTGCAATCTTCGTCTTTTCTTTATTTTTCCTTTTGCCTTTTGTTTTTGACATGCAAAATAATTGTAAATGATTTTTGTCCATGCTACCTCGGAGGTTGGTCATAAGTCTGTTTTAGAAGACTATCTGCTTTAGAAGACACTATGTTGGTCCTGCAATTTCTTTTGGACAAAAACAAAGGAAGGCAAACTTTATGCATATATAATTTATAAAGGAGAGCTTCTTGTGATCAAGCCGTGTTTGTAACACCATTTTGTAGTCCTCGGCAATAGGCTTTTCTCTAAAAGAGATGACGTGTACGTAATGGATGGCAATTGCATAGTGGCATGAATCCAATGTAGACATAATGCATTTGAATAATATGCATTCAGCATTTATAGCATAATTAATAGGATAATTGTAATGTTGAGATATAAATTGTACGTGCACAATTGCTATTCCCCCAAAGGCTTATGCCTTGTAGTTTAAGATATGCTACAGGTGTCTTTTTATGATATCATATGGTAGCACATTAGCATGATATGCATTTGGAAATAAAAATTACCATGTGAAAAAAAAAGCACAGTGTGCAAAAAGACATGCATCTTTTATTCACGTCAAGCTAATACGAATGAATGCATCTCGGTAATACTCGAAAGATTTCACAATTGTGTATAGTTATATATGAATGCTTTGTATCCTGACAACAACTGACATTGGTCATGATGTATGATGTATGATGGCATATCATTGGCATGACATAATGTCATGATTTTAAGCTTTAACATTTTACGGGTCCCACTATAAGGTGTGTAGTCAAATTTCCAAAAACATACTCATAATAGAATACGTATTCCAGTGGGTGCTTATTACTTACCATCTTTTCCAAGGCTTATTTCAGATCTTAAAGCATGTGGGCCCACGATGGAATGCATGTTTCAAGGTTTGTATGATAGCCTATATATTATTACTATATGGCTAGGATTATGTTTATATAAAAAAAAAGTGGCTTGAAAATTTACCAACTTTAAATGGAAGATTTGCACGTGAAAGTGTGCATGTTGGACATGTCCGAGATTGGTAATGAAAGGCATACTAACTTGGTTAATCAACAGCTGTATGCAGTGCCGAGTCTATATGATATTTGGGCCTCACATTGTGTTATGATAGGATATTTGAGCACTAGTTCGTATGTCCTGTCAAGCTTCTGGTTGGATCTATATAGAAGATGGCACACCTCAGTATATGAACGGGGATCATACCTCGGTGGTTTTGTAACCTCAATACACTCTTCTGCTAATGTGAGGTGCAAATCGTCTCGAGTTTGGAGCTCGCGTCCAAGGACTAACACAAGAGCAAGCACATGCATATGTTATATAATAAAATCATCAGTGTGTGGATGGTTAACTCTGCTGCATATCCGTATTTTGGTTCGAGTAAGTCGGCCAGGTTTGCAGGCGTGTTGGAGCGAAGTCGGTATGAAGCTTGAATTTTCTATGCACGTCTATGCCAAGCTGAGCCTAGTGACCGAACCCATGTGCAAACCGCCCTTGCATATCAGTCTACATGGGATGACCGGCATTGAGCAGGACGGTGTCGTCCTTGCCGTGATGTTGTCCTTTTTATGCATACATGAAGTCGGTAGTGCTTAGTATTGTCAGCCTAAAGTCTCTTCTCGAAAACCAACTTAAATGATAAGCTCTAAACTTATCATGGAAAGTGGATAATGTGTGAGCCAATACATTGCCATTATATGCGTGAGCTTCCAACCATGGGTCTTCACCATGGATCCCGGCAGCCAATGCTTTCATCTTGGTGATGGCTTCAACACCTTTGCCGGCCTTGAAAGGTTCTCGTGGGTTCGAAGGTGTCAGGTGCCAACGTAGTGCAACATTTATGTTATCAAATTCATAAAGCCTAAGAGTTTATGCCGACATAGTATTCACTCCAAAGATATTCGGCTTTAGTGTTGGGGCGGCTTGATAGTCACCTGACTTAGTTCCACTTGAAGTCGTTCATGCTTAGAGGGATACAGTATTTCGATCCTACAATTTATGTTGGTTCGATATGGCAACCGATATTGGATATGACGCATGCCACAAGCTGACAAGCTCGAGACCAATATTGGGCCTGATTATAAATATCATGACTTTCCAGGTTTTACCTCGTCCAACCTTCAATTCTGTATTAACCTCGGACCCATATGTCAAGCATGCCGTCATACACCACCAGTTGCAAACTCATCTAACTTTGCCTCATTCGGCATTCGAGTCCACCTTAACCTCAAACCCATCTATCAAGCATCCCGATATACGCCATCAGTTACAAACTCATGTCGGGATGATACAAGTTTATGCGCCGTCTGTGCAGTGTATATCAGAAGTGTTCTTTGTACATTGAATAACGAAGATCAAAATCCTATCCCATGTAAAGTATATTAAGAGCTGTAGTTGTATCTAGCAATCCTGTCCACAATGACCCACTTGGCACCATTCCATCTATCTGGAAAATGCTGTCGTCACCCGTAATGAAAAGCCTTTCCACTAAAGCTGTTCTCATATAAATGCCATATGCTTTGAGGAGCCTCTCTTCTGAAAATGTCGGATTACGTCAATGTATTGGTGAAAGCCTACGTTGGGCTTTTTTGAATGATGTCCCTGCAATTTCTAAACTTCCAGTGAAGCTGGGAACGAATTCGTGGCGCTTTTTGTCTTTGTTTTTATTGGATTGCAGAATTCGGATGTCAGATTCGCCCGGCGAGGTTAATAGCTCCGTGCTCACGCTAGGCGGCTGCTCAAATCTGCCTGCCGTGATTACTCGTCGAGCGACGTACAAGACCCATTGAGCAGCAGAGAGTGAGAAGCCATCAAAAACCTCAACGCGGAAAGCATGTTTCCTTCTATGTTGATATTGGTAGATCCGACCTTCGAACGTGGGCAGTGATTATAGCCATCTTGGCATGTCCATAGATAGGTGCATGTCGGTGCATAGGGATTTGTGAAGGCTATATGTCGGAGGGGTTCCTATTTGCGGGTTAAGACCTTAACAATAGCGGGAGTACTTGGTCGCATGTCGATTGAAGCGGGCTTCGATACGGAACACGTTGATTGAAATTATCCATGCTTGATGAATCTGAGAAATCTGATTGTGAGCGTAAACCTTATCCTTGAATCGCTTTGAATGCTTTGGGGAATGAGTTCACAAATTTAGTGCGAAGTAAGGGTTTCTCCTGCAAAAACATTAATTCCAGGGAAACCAAGAAAGAGAGAAGATTAGCCATTAAAATCTTGAAGCAAAGTTTAGGAAGGCCTGACGAGAAAAATCAAGAATTCTGCTTTGATTCATCAGGAATCACAAATGAAAACTCGACAGAAGTGTTGAATCACAAATTTTTCAACATGCTTGCTTCAATCTTTGAACCAGAGGTGGTGACGAGGAAATCGCGGTGGCTAAACATCCACCATAATTGAAGGAAGAAAGGAACGTCGGTTCCCACAGATGGCGCCAATGTTCGAGGGTGTTTTGGTACCTCGAACGGGGTGGACGCTTCGGGCAGCTCTGGCGAGAGTGGCAGCACCTTGTTGTCACCTGCAAAGACATTCCGATGCCTAAGTCAGTGTCTGTCAGAGGTGAATAATAAGGCTTACATTTGTACCTGAAGGCAGGTAATGCCTTATATAACAGCAAGTTGGTAAGTTAGTTACCATGGGCCTCGGGCCACATGGCTAGGCCCAAAAGGGGTCCAAAAAAGTTTATTTAAAAGAAATAATCACTTATTTTTACTGATTTTGTAAGAATTTTTTTTAAAAAATAACTGATTTATTTCCTAAAAAGTAAACTATAACAAACATGGGTTATACATATATATATACATATACACACATATATATATACATATACATATACATATATGTATATATGTATATACATACACACACACACACACACACACATATATATACATATATACATATATATACACATATACATATACATATACACATACACATATACACATACACATACACATATACATATACATATATACATATACACATACACATACACATACACATACACATGTATGTGTATGTGTATGTGTATGTGTATGTGTATATGTATATACACATACACATACACATACATATACATATACATATATGTATATATACATATGTATATATATATATGTATACATATACATGTACATGTACATGTATACATGTAAATGTACATGTACATGTATATATATATGTATATATATACACACACACAAATTAAAAAGGCTTAGCATCTTCATTTTCAGTAAAAACAAAAGATGATCCAACATGAATGAAAATTTCACTTGTCATACTCTTTCTATTTTTTAAAATACTCCTTAGTCAATGGAATCGGCAAGAAGAATTGAAAACCACCATTCATAACAAGAAGGAATCACTTGATTCAGGGTAAACCTGAACTAATAAATTAAAGTGAGCAAAATAAAAAGTCCAAAAAATATCAAAATAGCTTTATCAAAAAAAAAAATCAAAATAGGACATCTATATTCAAAAAATCAACTTTAAACCTTGGTATTTTTCACACCCCCTTACTTGGGGTAATGTATCAAGTTCCACTCACCGGGAAAAAGAGTCAATAGTATTTATATAAAAAAAATATGGGAAATAAAAATTGAAAGGAAAAGAATAATTGTGGCTGTGAAAAAGAAGGAACGCATAATAGGGGTGTAAGTAGGTCTAACCCAATCCACGGACCCGACCTACCTGACCCAACCCAACTACATTTTAGCAGGTTGGGTCGGGTTCAATTTTGGCTGACCCGATTAAGGTTGGGTTGGGTTCAGGTTAGTGCATTCTCAATCCAACCCAACCCGATTGATTATGTTTTTAATAAAAAAATTAAAATATTATAATTTTCACATATATTGTATTTTTCTTTAGTGTTGAATTTGTGTGGTTAGACTTGTATTTTAAATTGAACATATGTTGAATGAGTTCAACTAATTAAGTATTTTATTTTTATTTTTTGAATTTTTTCAAATATATAAATTATATTAATATTTTATTTGACCAACCCAATGACCCAACCCGACCCGATTAAAAGTCGAGTTGGGTTGGGTTGGGTCGCTTTGAAAAAAAATACAAACCCAACCCAACCCAACCCGATTATTTTTAATTGGGTTGGGTCTTCAACACCCCTAAACCCAACCCAACCCGAGCCATTTACACCCCTAACGCATAATGGTTGAAGGGCAAAGAGCGGGTCACTGTGAGTTGAACTTGGATCGCTATATTGGAGTCTCTTGTGGGGAGTTATTGTGGTGAGTTATTGAAGTCGATTGAGGGAAGGAATTTTATTTTTTTTTACCATGGTATTGGTACGAAGTATCCACCACGGGAAGTAGTGACTAATCTTTGGCGGGGATCGTGAGCGCACACAAGGTGGGTATTCCCCTCCTAACATAGTTTATTCTATACTCAAGGTTAGAATTCAAACCATGGACAACTTGGTTAAGGGACACAAGCTGCTACCACTTGTGCCAACCAATGTTGGTTGAGGGAAGGAATGATTGAAGGGATAGTTTCGAGGATGGCTTGCAAGTTGTGTGTGGAAATGAGGCGCGTGACTTGGAAGTCATAGGCGACTCGGAGTGCTGAATTAGACGTTTGGAAAATTCAATAATTGAAAGTAGGGGTGGATCGACTCGCCATTTTTAGTAGAGTGGATAAGTTAATAAAACACGTCAACCAGCCAACCCACCCGCCAATCCAGCTGGTCAATCCACAGGTTGGGCGGGTCAACCCGCTGCCTTCCACTTTTTTTATAAAAAAAATTCCTCTTATTTAGTTACTATATCAGACATTAATATTTAATAAAAAAAAGAAAGTAAAACATGCACACACTCTACAGTTTGCAGTGTTTTACAAAGTTTTTTGGAACCCTGATATGGTATAGTAGTATACAAAGTAGCTTATAAAGTCTGCACTGCGTGTATTGATGTTTTCTTTATTTTGTAAAGTAAAATAAAATTTCCTTTATTTTCTTTATTTGATTTTGATGTTTTTTTATATCATTTTCAACATTTTAAATCAACTAATCACAAAAAAAAATTTCTTAAAAAAAACAAATAAGTTAGTAAAAGAGTAAAATTATATGTCGAACAATCAAAGTGATATAATGTGTATTAAAATAAAATTTCTTTAATCCGATTCAATTAGATGATAATAAAAAATATTTAAATGTAATTGAGTTTTTTTTGAAAAAAAAATTGGGTGGGTTGAAAGTGAGGCGGGTTAACCCGCCAATCCATTTTAGGGGGTTAACCCACTAACCCTTTTTTTTAACAACTCACTGACCCACTCATTATTCATTCGCAAGCCAACCCGCCAACCTGCTGCTAAGCAAGGAGGGTTAAATACTCCAATCAACTTCTTGACGGCGGGTTAACCTGCCCTGTTTTTGGCAAGTTGATGGCGAATCGGGGCGAGTTAACCCGCTTCTTTTTTGCTTAACAAAATTTCAAAACGAAATCAAATAAATTACACAATGAATAAAACATAGGCATAATATTGAGAAAATTTTAATATATCCATCAACCAAACAACCAGATTTACAAATCTTGTATGTAACAAAACCAAAACAACCAAAATCCATAATAACCATATTTAAGGATTCCATGCTTGAATGCGCACAATGACAGAGTGAACAACTACGGTAGTAGGGCTACAAAACATGTCATGGAGGCAAACAACGACGACATTGAGCATGAAAGCAGATGGCTGACCCACACCTCCCTTATCGCCAAGAGCAACCATCAAGTGATTCAAGTTCGAAAGCACCACAAAACTCTTCTTTTGGCACTATTCACACCAATCGTGAACCTTTTCCCTCACACCTAACAAAAGTGAAGGTGTTTCGCCAGCAGCTCCATCAAGTCGAGCTCCACCTCGATTTTGTTGTCATCAAGATTCGAAGAGTCTAATGAATTAGGGTGGGGTTGTGGGAAAGGTGGGAGTGAAAGCACCCGCATAAGATATTATGTCCCTAATTAGAAGCCCACCCAAGGCTCCTCCAAGCAACCTTGCTCCCAATCTGATGGAGACCTAGGAGGCCCGAGTTGATGGAAACCTAGGAGGCCCAAGAGAAAACTCAAAGTATAGCAAAGCTTGAAGAAGAAATACAAGGACTTGGGGAATCCATGACAAGATTAAGAGCCAAGAAGACTAAGGAAGCTACTTTTTATCAAGAATTGAACAACTTATTCTCACTCAAGTTAAATTTAAAAGGAGAAGCACTTAAGTTGATCAAAGTAGTCTAATAAGGGGCATGACTTTAATTAGCTATTATTGTATAATTGGACCTTTTTAATTTATTGTTTTACTTTTTTTGTAATTGGGCCTATTCTTTGGGCTTAAGGGTTAGCCTCCTTGCTTCATAATTATGGTTAGCCTCCTAAGAATAAACTCTATAATAAGAGATGTAATCGCTCTCATTTGGGAAGTTTTGAATAATATTAAAGTTTGCTCATTTGTGAGTGTTAGTAGAGCACTGACTCCTCTTTTTGGTTCTTGGATTGGAACCTCTCTGAATCTTATCAAAGGTTTCCATACCTTTGTGGCGATTCCTCGCTTGGCTTATCACTCTCCATAGAGTGTGCCGCCTTCTTTTCCATTTCTCTTCTATTCCACTTTTTTCCATTTTCCTATCTATTCCATCTTTTCCTATTTTATTTGTTATTTTAATTCTCTTGTTCACTTAGTTTTTGCGCCATTACTATAATTGTCTTAAGCTTTGCATTGTTTTCCTTTTCTTCTACCTCCCTTCTTATTTTTATCTCTTTTATTCTTGATTCAAGATAATTAACTTAAGGACGATCTGTAAAAATAATATGGCTCCTAATTAGGATCATATCACAATCCCATTCTAAAATTATTCTTCACCGGTCTCTGAACCAAAGTAGAAGGAGGAGGGTATCCGTACCCTGGCTATGGCGAGTACCCATAACCTGATTGTGGCACGTATCCATAACATGGTTAAGGTAGCGACAAAGGATTTTCGTATCCAGCCGCATATTATGGCAGTGGCGATGAGTAAATGCTGGGATAGAAGGCAGAAGTGGATCCATCGTTGGAGCATGATAAGTCATGACTAGCTCTACCTTAGGAATCATCGTGGCTAATGGCGCTTTCACCAAAGCAGTGAATTTTTCCCCATATTTGTAGGAGAAATTCAATGCTCCCTTGGGCTTGCTAGATGGTTTTCTAACCTGGTAACTGACATGTTGGAAAGATTTTTCCTCGTCGGTTTGGTCGATGAGCTCTCAGAAGAGGCCAAGGACCTGGCTGATGTGGGAGATCTGGAAAGGTAAATGGGGAAAGGGAAGAAGCCATCAAATTAATTATTAACATATCTAACCTTGTGTTTGGATTAAGAATTTTTAAAAAATAATTCATTTTTTTAAGAAATTTAAAATACTTTGTGGTGAAATATATTGTTTAGATAGGAGATTTAATAAGAAATTGATATTCTAGTAATTTGCGAAAGGTATTTTGATTACTTAAAATTGTAGAATTTTAAATTTTACTTAAATAGTAACAATTTGAAATTTTTTATGCTCACTTTTGCTCTCTTCTCCCACCTCTACGTATCTTTTCTCCCTCCTCTCTCTTTCTCTTCTTTCCTCTCTCTCTCTCTCTCTCTCTCTCCTCTCTCTTTTCTTTTCTCTCTCCTCTTCCTTTGTTCTCTCTTTCTCTATGGTCTCTTTCTCCTCTCCCTCTCCCCACTCTCTATCTTCTCTCCCTTCTCTCTCCTTCTCTCTCATCTCCCATCTCTCTCTTCTTTCTCCTTTCTCTTTTCTCTTTTCTCTCTATCAATATTGATGAAAAAAGTATCAATATTTATATTTTGAATTATTACATATTATCTAATATTAAAATTATTTTGACTTATTAAATATTTAAAAATTGGCTAATGTTATTTTTGGTAAAGTTTAATATTAAAATTTTAATTTTAAATATATATTTAAAAATTAAATTTTGCATATGGTAGAAATAAAAATGTCATATTTAAATCAAGAATTTAAAATTTAAAAATTTAAATTGATTTATCCAAACAAAATATTTAATAAATAAAAAATTTAAATCAAAACAAATCAAATTTTAAGTATTTTAAATTTCTTAAAATTTAAAATTTTTTATTTTAACATTTGAAATTTCTTTTTCATGGTAGAAGACATCATGTGGTCTTCCACCCTAATCACCGTCTTTAAAGTAGATGACTGAACCCACAAAGACTTCACTTTTTTTTTTTAGTGTGTGAAAAGACCTCACTTTAAAAACTCCAGAAAGTGCTCCGTCAAAATGACTAAAGAGGAAAAAAAATTTAGAAAGTTAACGTAAATTTCACGGCCTTTCTGGATCCACGCATAAACGATCTGATTAAAGAAATTGAGGGGGGAAAAAAAGATTTGATTAAAGAAATAAAAACAAAATTGGTGGCCCATGATCCGGAAAATGATCGATGTTACGTCCTTGGTAGACCAGCCTTACCTAATCAACCACAAAGACAGCACGTTTATTAGCTTGTGAGAGGAGAGATAGCGTAGTTGTGTATGAACACCGTCCTCTTCAGCTGACTCAATTGGTAGTTTTTGATGTTTGGGAGTCTCTACTCCTTATTTAGTGTCCTTGTAATTTCTGTTTTGGATTTAGGCTCCGTTGCTATCAATATATATATATATATATATATATATATATATATATATATATATATATATATATATATATATATACATATACAATAATAATAATAATAAATAAAATGTCATTGTTAATAAAAAAATTAAAATAGCATGAACTTTGGCTTGTATCTTGTGAACTATGATGCGATACATTCTTGTAATTGTATAGTTCAGAATTATTTTTCATTGCACAATTTGCACTCGATTTATTTTAAAGTTAAATACTAAATACAGAGAAGATGAACATTTTAGCTTTTACAATAATTTTATAATAAATACTTTTGACTCCTAATAATATTCTCATTTAAAATAATTATTCTAATTTATGTAGGCCAAATTATTAATTTAGTCTTTCTATTTATTTAATTAGTTCAATTTGGTCCTTTTATTATTAAAAAGTTTAATTTGATCTCTTAATTTCAAAATTGTTGCAATATTATCCTTTTTATCCAATTGATAGTAACGTCGTTAGGGTTACAAATACCGACGGTTCCGATTTACACATAGCGGCATTTTGTAAGTGCCGCTATTAAATTTTAAAAATTATAATTTAATAAAAAATTGTAATTTTAACATAGTGGCGGTTTTTAACCCCCACTATAATAATTTAAATTTTTAAAAAATTATAATAAAAAATTATAATTTTAACATAGTAGCGATTTTTAACTGCCACTATAATAATTTATTTTTTTTAAATTTGGCTTAATTTCATTTTGGTCCCTCAAGTATCGTAATTATGCAATTTTGGTTTCCCAATTTCTAATTGTGCGAATTGGGTCTTTCATGCATTGTAATTGTGCAATTTTGGTTCCTTCGTTAGACTTCTTAAATATTTAACAAATTTTACTGATGTGATACTAAATGATGACATGTCGATGATGTCATAGTTGACATGTTCCCTAACACATATGCTAACGTAACTTAATTACACTTTTGGTCTCTCAGGTATTGCAATCATGAGGGATCAAAAGTGCAATCAAGACATAACATATGTATTAGGCAACATGTCAATTGTCACATCATCATCTAATCTCACGTCGGTAAAATTTTTTAAATATTTAACGAAAGACTGACAAAATGATTAAAATCGCACAATTACGATACTTGGAGAACCCAATTTGCGCAATTGAAACTTGAGAGATCAAAATTGTACAATTGTGATACTTGGGGAACCCAAAAGTGCAATTAAGCCTTTAAATTTTTAAAAATTAATATATTATAATTAAAATTTGTAATTTAGTAATTTTTACTTATATAATAATCTTAAAATTATAATAATTTCAATTTATTAAATCTTAAAAAATTATAAAATTTAAAATTTACTATTAATAATACAATAAATATAATAAAAATAATTATAATAAAATATTTTTCTATATTTAATAATATAATATAATGATATAAAATTGAATATTTATATAATATAATATAGTATAATTCAAATTATAATTTTTTAAATTTAATAAAATAAAATGATAGTAAAAAATATAATTATAATTGAAATTATATTATATTATATTATCAGTATTATATAAGCAAAAAATTTTAAATTAGTATAATTTTATTATAGTTTTTAAAATTTAATAAAATAAAATTATAATAATTTCAAAATTATTATATAAGTTAAAATTTGTTAAATTATTATTTTTTATTATAATTTTTTAAATCATAATAAAAAGGGCAGATACGTGTTTGGATTATTACTATTGATGTATTTCTCAAAGTAAAGTAACTTGAAATTTGGAGAGCAACTTTATCTAATTATGCTTCGCATTATTGTATTTATCTAGCATAAAATGTACGAATCTTTTTGAAAATGAATAGCGATGTTAACTTTTTAAAATAAATTTTAAAGAATAATCTCTATTTTAATCACTGAAATTATAATCATACAATAAATCTCTATTTCCAATCATAATCATACAATAATTTGGCTTTGTATTTCTCAATTTTTTTTGTTTAATTTTAATTAAGACTAATTTGGCCTACAGGCCCGACACAGAGATAGGTTAGGCCTCCAAAATAGCAGTCCAAAGCCCGATTTTACACTTTGGCCAAACGGGCTGGACTGGGTCAAGCCACCCATTTTGCCAGTTCTACATGTAATTATAAAGATTAATTTTGGCTCGATAGATTAATTCTCATTTCTAGGTATCCTCTAATACAGTAAGGAACTTAAGGTCACGATCACGTAGTTCTTTAGAAAATATTTGTTGATTGGTTGATTTTAATTAGGTATTATTTGAAAATATGAACAAGGAAATTGATTTTACTTTTGAAAAAGGTGGAAATTACCAAGTTGTCATGTTTTAGATATTTCCCAAACACAAATTTCTCACAATAACCAAATAGGATGTGGATTTGAAACTAGGGTTGAACACAGGTCAAGTCATGTTCTTTCACTTTTCCATTTTTAAATCGATCTGACCCAACTTGGTTGAATTTAGGTCAATTCAGGTTGGATTACCCAACATAATTAAGAAAAATTGGAAAAATGGAAACGGAAGAGACACTCATATTGTTGGATATCTCTTTATCCTCTCTTATTCTACATACACAATCACCCCCTTCTCTCTATTTCACAATTTCTTTTTTCCCTTCCCACTGATTCTCTTCCTTTGTTAAGCTTTTGACAACCTTCCAATGAGTACTTGCTTCGCCATTCCTCCACGGTAATGTGAATCCTAAACCTCAAAACTCACAGTGCTTTCTCTTAGAAATTGTCAATGACCAGAACAATGATTTCACATCCATTGATTGGATGACCTCGCTAGCGATGATTAGGTTCATGTTCACCATTGACTCACTCAACTATAGGATTTTGAGTGTGCTATGCAACCTAGCAAGAGGGAAACAACTTCTTTTGTCCTTGATTGTGTGCATCATAATTTTCAGGTTAAGGGAGCAGCATAATAGTGAGCAACACATCATCAAGTCAAATTCTTCAATTTAAGTTTTCCCTAACCTAAGACCCGATCTAAATGTGTCTCAGGTTGACAAAAAATGAATTTGACTTTACCCGTAAACCTAATTCAACTTGATTTTTTTTGTTCAAGTCAATTTGGGTTGATTAGGTTGACGCAACCCATGTTAACTAACCATTATCCAAAATGATCATCACTAATAACCTAATTTGTTATTATTTTAAAAAATATTTTTATAAATTGGAAAAGTTAGAAATTATGAAGTTGTCATCTTTTAGACGTTCTCCAAAATACAAAGTTGGGATAATACATTTTAAATAGGTTCCTAAATTATAAAAATTTGTAATTGAGTCTTTAATATTTTTCAATTTTGTAATTAGGTCTTGTGGTTAATGGTCCATTTACAAACCACTAAATTACGCATAGGGACCTAATTACAAAAATTGTTGAAGAAGCAAGAAGAAGAATTACTCTTGCCCCCAAGGAGATTTAATATAGTTTTGATTATTTAGTCTCTTGATAAGTGCAAAGTTGTAATGTGTGTTGATGCATGTGGTGTGTGTGGCTGTGAGTCCTGCATGATTTATCTTTATCTTTGATGGTTTGATGGTGATGAGCTCAAAGATTAAGACTTAAAGGCTTAACAAAGTGGTAACATGTTTTTTGTAAGTCTAAAATTGAATTTAAAGAGGAATAATTAGATAAAACATAGTTTTAAATCGATAGGAAGTGAAAACTACATATTAAAGTTTTAGAACAAATTCAATCTTATGTTTAAGAACCACTTAATTGGTTAAATTAGTTTTGTAATCAGTTAAATTTGTTTAAATTTGGATAAACAATGGAAATCCATACTATTTTAACTAGTTACTACAATATGTAATTAGTTACATGCTTTCTGTTTTAACTAGTTACAACATTATGTAATTAGTTATTTCTGCTGTAACTAGTTACATAATTTTGTAATCAGTTACATAATATAAAGCTGTTTTTGTCCAATGTGAAAATAACTAGTTACAAAGTTATGTAACTAGTTATTCCATTAAATACAAATTCATATAGGTGCTATTTTAACTAGTTACACACAAAAATAACTAGTTAAACCCATTCAAAGTTCATTTTCTAGATTTAAAATAATAAAATAACTTATTACAAGACTACATAACTAATTATTCCAGTGAACTTTCTATATAAAGTGAACCTTAGTGAGTCTTTTAATATCACTTCAACACAACTTCACTTTTCTAAAATTGAGATAGAGCTTTTCTAGAGAGAATTCATATTACTCTTCTTCTTCATTACAAGTTTTGGATCAAAAATCAAAGAGCTCATGATGCATCAACCTTAAGGAAAAAGAAAAGTTTTTTCTTGGGTAAAGTTTGATTAGTTCTTCATTGTCTTCCATCTATCACAAACCAAGGTGATATGTAACCTTCTTTTAATTTGATTTTTCGTTCTTGAGAGGGTGTCTCTCATGTCTTCCTTATGGTAGGGTTCCACAAGAAAGGTTTCAAGTTTTTCTTGATAGGGTTCAAGAAACTTGATTGTGTTGTTTGTTTGATTGTAATTCTTGTGTTTATGCATAGTGTTTGTAAACATTTGAATTACTTAGTGATAACACCAATCGATTTGATTGGAAACTAGATGTAGATCACAGCGATAGTGATCGAATCAGTATAAATCTTGTTTATTCTTTTCTTTCCTCTATCCTCTTGCTGGCATATTGAATCTTGATCATTTGCATTTAAAATCATAAGTCTCTTTGCATAGAAAAGTTCAAGATAAATTGATCCAATCATATTTCATTCGTATAACCAAATCAATAAGATTCAACGTTTTTAAAAAATCTAGTTATTCATTATTAAAAAGAAATTAAAGATTCTTGAAAATTTTGAAAGATTCAATTCACCCCCCTTCTTGGATCCAGCCGTTTTGTTTAACAATTGTAAAAGATTAGGGACCTAGTTAAAACAAAGCTCAATTATTTAATATGAAAATTTTGTGTGTTAAAACTTTTTTATTTTAAAATGTAGGAAATAATATTTTCTAAAATAATTATATATAGAAAAAAAAAACTTATAATCCCTTCTAAAAACTAGAGTTGTCTAAATTGGCATAACCCGATGACTTGGTAAGCCAGGCCAAGCTAGGCTGGGCTCTTTATTTTGGGGCCCAAAAAGAATAGAGCCAATTTAGCCTAGCTCGATGGGCAAAACAATCGGGTTAAGCTATAAAAATGTTGACCCAAAAGTTATCGAGTCTATTTGACTTGGGGGTTTTTTTTTAAAAAATATATATAAATTTATGCAAAAAAATAAAATAAAATGGGTTAATTTGGCTCAGTCTATCAGGCTAGATAGGCCAAAAAATCTATGGCCTATATGAAAATTAGCTCGGCCTAGCCTGTTTTTCAAACTTTGGCTTGTCAGGTCGATCTGGATCGAGCGACCAATTTTGACAACTCTATTAAAAACACAGCTCTGTCCTTGAATGCCAGTTAATATTTCTTATATAATTTGCTATATATATGTGTGTTATTGTATAGGGTGACTTAGTAGTTCTTTTAAATTTTAAGACAAAGAGGAATCCTAAAAACATATTTATAGGGTGCGCAAATTACAGGATATATCTCTCATTACTAAATTTTATTTAGAGATAATAGATCTATAGGTCCCTAAACTTTTTACATTTTTTTAAATAAGTTCCTAAACTATAGAATTTATAATCAAGTTCTTAATCTTTTCTAATTTTGTAAGTAGGTCCCCAAGGTTAGGAAGAAATAAAAAATATTTTATCAAAGTTAACAGATTGTGAAACTCAGGGATCTAATTACAAAAATTAAAAAAATTAAAAACACAATTACAAATTTTTATAATTTAAAAAGTATCCGAAGACTCGAAATGTGGAAATGAGGCATGTGACTTGCAAGTCATCGGAGACTAGACTCGGATTGCTGAATTAGACGTTTGGAAAATTCAGTAATTCAAAGTTGACGGCTTTATACCAAAAAAAAAGTAGATGGCTGAAAAAGAGTTCACTTTTTTTTGATATTGATGAAAAAGACTTCACTTTAAAACATCCAAAAGGTACTCTGTCAAATTGACTAAAGTGGAAACCAAAACAAAATTGGAAATTGGCTACCGTTAACTTCCAGGGCCTTTCTGGTTATACGCATAAAAGATAAAAAAGAACTCCAGTAGGTACATACCTGTACAAGGCACGAAGGCATGTTCTTTGTACTGAAGTTATGGAAATGCATCGGAATTCCAATTCCAATAGCATACATTTCCAAAATGCATATGGTCTAACATATAAAAATTTTCCTCCCTAATTTGCCATAATATGAGGGAGGGGAATGTTTGTTGCATTATATTATATTATTTTTTGCTTTACTTTTTTAAAAAATTAAGTACATTTTTTATACTATAATAAAGAATAAATAATTTTATATTAAGAAAAGAATAATATAAATAATTCTTTAACTAATATTTTAAGAACACATGTAACATTTTCCTAAAAATTAATATAAATTCCCATCCTTACAAAAAAAGTTATTTTTTTTTAACTCAAACTTACTTTTTACCTTTTTAGAATAAACTTGTCTTTGCTTGACAAAAATCAGATTTTTTATGTCAAAATCATGTTAAGCCTACTAAAAATTGCATTTGGTGCTTTTTTTAATATTATTTTGAAAAGTTAACAAAATAAAAAAAAATAGTTTTTAAAATAAACTAAAATTATATATGCATAAATAAAAGGCCAATGAATTACTAATGACGACTTAGCATCTTCAATTTCAGTGAAAAACAAAAGATGATATGACTTGAATGAAACTTTCACTTGCCAAACTCATTCTATTTTTTAAAATACTCTTTTTGAGTCAATAGAATCAAAAAGGGGGAATGAAAAACCGCCATTGATAACAAGAAGGAATCACTTGATTCAAGGAAAACCCTGAACCAATTGGAATTCATTAAAGTGAGTAAAATAAGAACTCCAATAAAAATCAAAATAGGACATCTATTTTCCAAAAAATCAACTTTAAACCTTGAAAGAATGCGAACTGTCCATGATAGCAGGGAATCAAGTTGAATGGTAAAATTTTCACACCCCTTTATTTAGGCAATAATGTTTTTCTCACATGCCTGAGGGATGTGAAATGGGTGAAATAAAGAGAAACATAAAAAGAAAAGCAAAAAATAAGAAAGAGGAAATAAAAAGATAAGACACATGATGTCATGAAAAGAAAGAGAGAAATAAGAAAATATAAAAGAAAAGTAAGGGAAAATGGGTATGAAAAAATTAAAATGATTTTTAATGCCTTTCCTTTATTTCTACTTTATCACTATTTATTAAATTGTTTTATTAACTATTATTTTAAGGATAATGATTAATGAATTACAAGTGAAAAAAATAGTTAAAAACAACATTTAATATTATAAATATATTCTTAATAATTGTAATTTTTAATAAAAATATTTTATATATTAGTTTCTTAACTATTACCTTTAAGATAATAGTAAGAAAAACTATCGATTAAATATCTTTACCTTAAAAGTAACAATAGTTCAATGATGAGTGCTTAGAATTCAAGTTTAACAAGAAGTGTCAAAGAATGTGTAAATAATATTTATCCAATCGAGTTTGTTACCATGCTAATATTTGGCCATAAAAGAATAGGATTAGACATGTATTTTTACATCCCACAAATGTAACAAATTAAATATCGTTTAATAATGTTTGATACATTTAATAGATAATTAATTTTTTAAGCTTATTGGTTAGAATTTAAATTTTGATTATGCAAGTGTATGAAAAATGTTTTATTAAGATAAGTATAAGTTACTTCAATTTTTATTCCTTAAAAAAGATTAATCCTTAATTATTAGTTACAATTAATATATTTCTGGTGTACAATAAAAATGTAAAAAGTTGTTCGCAGACAGAAACATGTAAAAACAGAAGAAGAGAGAAGGATAAAAATTAAAAAAAGGGGAAGGCGAGAAGAAAGGAAAAAAAGATGAAAACCTAATTTAATTTTATTATAAAAATTTAAAACTGTGAATAATGTAAAAAAGTAAAAATATAAAATAATTGTAGTACTAACTTTTTGCTTGTTTGAGTGTAAATAGAAAAGAAACGAAGAGGAGTGATACAAGATGAAAATATCAATTTTTTACTATTTTTTTGAAAAAGAAAACGTAGGAAGAAAAGAAGTTTTTATTTGGTCACACGTATAAAAAAAATCCTCCCTAACTTGCCATAATATGAGGGAGGGGGTTTTTTATCCTAGAGGGATAATTTTTTTTGAAAATTATCTGAATGGGTATTTTTTAAAAAAATTTCTAAATTGGGGCAAGTAGTGGTTCAGAAATATGATTTTTGGAATGGAAGTTGTGATTCGTAAGCAAGACTTTCTTTTTTACTTTCTTTTACGACTTCTAAAAGAAGTCATATTTCTAAACGAGACTTCAATTTTATATTTTTTTAAGCCAACTTGAAGTCATGTTTTGTATACACGAATTTACTTTTGAAATTTTTTTTTTGTGAAGTCGTGTTTGGTGTTAAAAACTTCACCTTTTGATTATTTTTTTTCCAGATTAGAAGTCGTATTTGAAATATAAGACTTCAACCTTAATATTTTTTTTTATTGAAGTCGTGTTCGTGGTCCAAAACTTCCCTTGTTATTTTTTTTTTCATTGAAGTCGTGTTTACTGTCCAAGACTGCCACTTTTATTTTTTTCCTCTTTTCGAAGTCATGTTTTTTATCCAAGATTTTCCTTTTTTTTTTTTTAATTGCACACTAAAGTCATGTTTCAGGTACAAGACTTCATTTTTTAATAATTTACCATGTCATACATTGAAAACGCCACTTTAAGAAAATAATTAAAAAAAATTCTTTAAAATGTCGTGTATTGCTTTTACAACCTCAAACTGATTTTTTTTTTTTTAAGAAACACCATGTCGTGATTGTAATACATGACTTCAACTAATTAAAAAAAAAATTGAACATGTTGTGTTTGTATCATACGACTTTAGCGTCCAAAAAAATAAAAAAACTCATCTCATGTTTGTGTTACACGACTTTAACAAAAAAAAAATACTTAAATTTTTACAGTGAAATATTTTACAAAATTAAACTAACATATATTTCACAACCATGAAGTAAAAAAATTCAAAATATAAAATAAAATAAACACCAAACATGAGTTCCAAAACAAAAAAAAAAGGGAAATCTTGGATCACAAACATGGCTTCAAAAAGAGAAAAAATAAATAAAAGTGGAAGTCTTGGACAGTAAACACGACTTCAATGAAAAAAAAAATTATAACAAGTGAAGTCTTGGACCACGAACACGACTTCAATAAAAAAAAATTAAGGTTGAAGTCTTATATTTCAAATACGACTTCCAATTTGAAAAAAAATAAAATAAAAAGGTGAAGTCTTTAATGCCAAACACGACTTTACCAAAAGAAAAATTTTAAAGTAAATTCATGTATACAAAACATGACTTCAAGTTGGCTTAAAAAAAATGAAGTCTCGTTTAGAAACACGACTTCTTTTAGAAGTCGTAAAAAAATAAAATAAAAAGGAAAGTCTCGCCTGCAAAGCACAACTTCCATTTTAGAAGTCGTATTTCCGAACCACGACTTGCCCAATTGAGAAATTTTTAAAAAAAATACCCGTTCAGGTAATTTCCAAAAAATTACCCCTTTGGAGTAAAAAAGCCAAGGGAGGGAAATGTTTGTTGCATTATATTTTTTTTATGCTTTACTTTTTTTAAAATTGAATATTTTTATAATATAAAAAATAATAAATAAATTTATATTAAGAAAAGAATAATATAATAAAATTTTCAAATTTTTTTTACAAATATGTCCACATTTAATATCCAATAGTATATTTCGAATAAAATAATCTTCGAAAGAAGATATTAATAAAAACTAAAAAAAGTTTAAATTTTTTGGGTTAAATTTATTTTTTTAATTTGTCTGAAAACTTTTTTATATTATTTATTTATTTATTTCACCTACTTTTGTGTAGAAAAAAATTCTCTACTTTCCTTTTATTTTTATTTATTCAAATAATATATTTTTTCTACTTATTTTTTTATTTCTATTATTTTTATTTTTATTTCCTTTCTCTTTATTTTACCGCTTTTCAAACAATGTATAGGAATTGCAGTTTGGAAAATCATTGGAAGGCGCAACTGAAATTCGTCACTGACTAACCGCAAGTCTTCCTGAATCGATCATTCTGTCCTTTGGGACGACAGAGTAATTATAAGAGCACATAAACCTGAAAGACATAGGCATGGACAAACAGCAGCAAATGGTTGTACACTCAAAGCAGCTGCTGCAGCTGCTACTTGTTGCAATCCTTATTGCAGCAACTAAAACTCAACCCATATCAAGGCCACACTGTCCAACAAAGTGTGGCAACGTTACCATTCCCTTCCCATTTGGCATTTCCGAGGCTTGCTCCCTCAACACCCTCATTTGTCATCACCTGCAACCAAACCTCTCTTTCATCATACACCCCCTTATTGTTGCAAAAAGATAACTTCTCTCTAAGTGTACATGTGCTAGACATCTCACTCGATGGCGAACTGAACATTTCATTGCCGGTAGCCAAAGATTGCATCAATCAAAGGATTGACGAACCATTTATTTGGTCCTTAGACCTGACGCCTTTTCACCTATCATCTGCGCGAAACAAGTTAACTGTGGTGGGCGCTGACACGGCTGGAGTAGTAAGGCCATTTCTAAATACAGAAGGATACCCATCAACATGTGTGTCTTTGAACGACACTAGGGAGCCAATATATAACGAGTCATGCTCTGGCACCTTTTGTTGTGAGACTCCAATACAACAAAGGCTATCAATATTCTACTATATTTCTTCTGCAAATATCTTCAACAATAACTACACCAAGCAAAATGTCGCCTACCCATGTGGTTATGTATTTTTGGTTAAGGACGGTGCCTACAAGTTCTCCCCCACAGACCTCGACAGCCTTGGCAGCAAAATGTTTCCCGTGGTTGTGGATTGGGCAGTGGGGAACCACACGTGCCAAGATGCTGAGAAGATTGGTTCAAGTTATGCGTGTAAGTCAAACCATAGTGAATGTCACAATGCAGAAGCAGGACCTGGTTACCATTGTAAATGTATTAGTGGTTTTCGGGGAAACCCTTACCTCCCTAATGGTTGTCGAGGTACATATATACTCTTATCATTTCAAAATAAGTGATATTTAAGGGTTTTTTTTTTTTTCAAGAATTAAGAAGATTAATAAATAACTTAATGAACGAAACAATTTTATTAAATTATATTTATTAGTTACTGAAAAATTGATGCACGCAACATTAAAAAGCCATTACATTAATTATTTATTTGAGGATAAAATTGAAATAAAAATTTATACATTTTTATTAAGAATCTAAAACATCTCTTAATATGAAAATTTTATTGTGTTAAAACATCATTTATTTGTCATTTCTTATTTCTTGTTCCGATTACTTTTTGCTTCATTTGTATAATTATTATCAAGTGTACAACATCAATAACAAGTTATAAAGGTGCTCAACATTTTTTTATCTTTTAGATGTTGACGAATGCACCGAGGAATCCCACAATTGTTTAAAGGGGATATCAAGATGCATCAACACACCCGTAGGGAGCTACAGTTGTTTTTGTCTTAAAGGATATGAAGGAGATGGGAAAAATAATGGAACAGGATGTCATCCCAAATTGAACAGTAACCGCATAATCATAATTACTTTGAGTGAGTATATTATTGTCTGCTAGAATTATAAAACATTAATTCTATTCTCGATTCATTCATAACATAAACCTAGTTTACTATTACAATAAATATTATTGAAAGAAATTTCATTAGGAAAGAAATATATTACTATAAACTGCATATTGCTTTTGTGAATTTAAATTCGTATCTTCAAGGTGATTTTCATACGATTCAAGTTGCATTTAGAGCATGTATATGCCCTTCAAGCTAAGTTTGTCATACATATTATCATGGAATATCTAAATAGCATGACACTTTAATTTTTATCACTTCTGTCTAAATATCGATGAGATTAGAGAAATAATTTTGTTTCCACTTGTTTATGTTCAGGTGTGAGTGTAAGCATCTTAACACTTCTCGGGGGAACCTTTTATGTTTATTGGACATTGAAGAAAAGAAAGCTCATCAAACTTAAAGAACATTTTTTCCAAAAAAATGGTGGCCTATTCTTACAACAACAGGTAGCTAGGTATAGTGGGTCAATTGAAATGACTAAAATCTTTGCCGTGGAGGAATTAAAGGAGGCCACCAACAATTTCAATGAAGGCATGGTCCTAGGCCAAGGTGGCCAAGGAACAGTTTACAAAGGAAAATTATCTGATAAGAGAATTGTAGCAATAAAAAAGTCCAAAATCAGCAATCCAAACCAAATTGAGGATTTCATCAATGAGGTGATAGTGCTTTCTCAAATCAACCATAGGAATGTGGTGAAACTCTTAGGATGTTGTTTAGAGACAGAAGTTCCCTTACTTGTTTATGAATTCATTCCCAATGGTACGGTTTATGAGCATCTTCACAATCAAAGCCAATCTTTAAGACTTACATGGAAAAAAAGATTGCAAATAGCAACAGAAACTGCTGAGGCCCTGTCATACTTGCATTCTGCTACCTCTGCACCAATCATACATAGAGATGTGAAAACTGCAAACATATTACTTGATCACAATCTTACCACCAAGGTTTCTGATTTTGGAGCTTCAAGGATTATTCCTGTTGATCAAACTCAGTTAACCACTTTGGTGCAAGGGACACTAGGGTATCTTGACCCAGAATACTTCCATACAAGCCAGTTAACAGAAAAGAGTGATGTCTATAGCTTTGGTGTTGTCCTAGTTGAACTACTAACAGGAAAGAGGGCACTTTCTTTTGATAGGCCAGAGGCTCATAGAAACCTTGCAGTGCACTTTCATTCTTCAATGAATGAGGGTCGGTTACTTAACATTGTAGATAGCCACATAATAGATGAGGCAAATATTGAGCAACTAATGGATGTTGCCAATATTGCAGTACATTGTTTAAGGTTGAAGGGGGAAGAAAGGCCCACCATGAAAGAAGTGGCAATAGAACTTGAGGGAATAAGCATTGAGGAAAAGCACCGATGGGAACGTGTCAATTTGTCTTCAGAAGAGACTGAAACTTTTCTCAAAGCAACACCATCATCTTCTTTTAGTATTGTAGATGGCGCTGATGAAAGAAGCATTCATTCTGGCTCTAATGCTTTTAACCGAATTTCCTTGTCCTTGAGTGGTGGAAGATGATTATCCGATATTAATTGTAATATTATCATAATTCACAAGTCTATGGATACTCAAGACTAGGTGCTAATCTATCTTTAGAGTAATGGTTATGTAGTAATGTTGTATTGAAATGTTTGTGATAATGTGACATTATGTTTGTGATGAAATATTGTGTGGTATGTGAGATACTTTTTCTATAGAAGTATTATTACTGTTTAATTAATTTATCTAGGATTTTGTGGGGAGTTGATGAATGGTTTCTCAGGTTATATTGGTTTTACAGGTATTGTACATGTGGAAATTGTGGTTGTGATTAAATGTTGTGTGGTATGTGAGATGCTTTTTCTATAAAATATCATTACTGTTTAATTAATTTACTATCTAGGATTTTGTGGGGAGTTGATGAATGGTTTCTCAAGTTATATTGGTTTTACAATTAATGTTCATGTGGAAATTATGTTTTATTGACTTGGTAATCTTAGAAGATGGGGTTTGTCAAAGTTGATTGTTATTGTAACTCTTTAGATTCTAAGAGGCTTGTTCATAAAAATCTTAATCGTTTCCATTTGTATAGGGCTGTTATGGGGGATATTTTCTTTTAAGCCTAAATTCAGATAATGTTGTCTCCCTTGTTCTTCTAATTAGGGTGCCACAAATTCCAGTGAAGAACTTCCTGCGATATTCTCCTCTTCGTGCTTTCCTTTCTATGCAACCTATTTCTAGTATATTTCTCTTCAGGAGTTACTGTTAGTGTCTTTTTTGTTTCTCTTGTACACAACTATATTAAATTTATCTACATTGTGATATCAATTTTTTTTATATATTAATTCACATATAATTCAATTATTTTCACATTAGGACAAAGTAAAGCAACCAAAAAGCAGAAAACATTATCAGCTAGCAAAGAAAAGCACTTAAGCATTCACAATAAACACTCATGTTTTATGTCATTCCAACTTTCGTAGTGCTTTTACAGAGTGTTCCTTGTTTCACATGTGTTGAAGACTGATATTCTTGTCTTATAGCACTTTTTAGTCAAAACTTTGTAAGCTGGAACACTAAAGTTCCCCAGAATATTTTGCCACATTATTTGTTGTGCCTTGAGATATAGACATAAAATCTTCTGCCTAATGTGTTTAAAAAAAATACAAAATGAAAAAAAAATATAAAAGTTATTAAAATACCCTAAAGTGTTATTTCACACCCCAGATAGGAATAATATATCCAACCATTCGTATAGGCATAAACAACGCAAGCAGTAGATTGCCTTTGGTCTGAATTGGGAGTTCAGTGCACATAAAACTATGGAGGTCATAATATGGAAACTATAGTCCAACATAGGGAATTATATAAGGCCATATTATTTCATTTTGAAGGGAATAACGGCTGAAAAAATAAAATTCATTTGAAGATAGAGGCACTGATGATAGAGTCAACCAGGGGGAAATTGTTGGTTCACTGCAAAGAAGTTTAAGGGAAAAAATGGAATCATTTTTTCATCATTGCATCTCCCCATTGTATAGCCATTATAAGGGTAAGCACACATGCCCGTGATGTTGTTAAATTAAACTGTATATACTTAGTCAAGATTAGTTATTAGATAATGGCATTTATCTTTTCAGGATTTTAGGAGGTAAATTAGATTTTTCTTTTTGATTGTATTAGTTATGTTTGTGGTGGTCAGTTACATTTGTGATAGTTTTGTGTATGCCTATTTAATAGGCTTATTGCTTAATGAATATGTGCAGTTAATTCCTCCCAATTACTTCTATTTTCTTATGTTTCTGCCATGTTCAACAGTGGTATCCAGAGCTAGGTTTGGTTGAGTATAAACGGGGGAGAGTGATAAAGTAAACCAGCAGGTTAAGTTCAAGGGAAACATAGGGAAGTGAGGTAGAGTCTGTCATTTCTGTTTTACAGCGGTGTGAGAAGCAATGGCCTCTGAAAATTTTGTGCAGCCTTCTATTCCACGCTTTGATGGTCATTATGATCATTGGGGCATGTTGATGGAAAATTTCCTGAGATCTAAACTGGCACATCATTGAATCTGGAATAGCAAAACCAGTGGCTGGAGTTGTGTTGACAATGGCACAATAGGCTGAATTGGACGCATTGAAGCTGAAGGATCTTAAGGCCAAGAACTATCTTTTTCAAGCCATTGATCGGTCAACCTTGGAGACGATTCTTTGCAAAGACACCTCCAAGCACATATGGGATTCCATGAAGAAAAAGAAGTACTAAGGCTCTACAAGAGCAAAGAGGCAGCAGCTTCAAACACTTTGTTTAGAGTTTGAAATGCTACGAATGAAATCAAGAGAATCTGTCATGGACTATTTTTCACGGATAATGGCAATCGTCAACAAGATGTGGATCCATGGTGACAAGACGGAGGACATCACTATAGTTGAGAAGATTCTTCGGTCTATGACTCCAAAATTCAATTTTGTTGTTTGCTCTATTGAAGAAGCCCATGACATTGAAGAACTTTCAATTGATGAGTTGCAGAGTTCCTTGTTAATTCATGAGCAGAAAATTAACCAGTAGGAAAAAGAAGAAAAAGCATTGAAAGCCTTAACAGAAAATCATTATTCTACATCAAAAGGAGATAAAGGACGAGGTAGAGGGCGAGGAAGAGGTAAAGGCCAAGGAAGCAACGATCAAGGAGGCCAAGAACATGGCAACCAACAAGAACATCAACAACACCGTGAGAATCGATTCCAAAGACGAGGAAGAGGTCGAGGAGGCCATCATTCAACAACTCACAGAGACAAGTCAAATGTTGAATGCTACCGTTGTCGTGGGTATGGCCATTATTAATCAAAATGTCGAACTAATTTGAATGGAGAGAGAACTAACTTTGCAAAAAAGGAAGAGGCAGTGTCTCTTTTGATGGTATGCCATGTAAAATAAGAAACTCAACAAAACATATGGTATTTAGACACAGGCTGCAGCAACCATATGTGTGGAGACAAGAAGGTGTTCTCTGAGTTAGATGAGACTTTTCGTAATACAATCAAGGATAGCGATAACTCCATTATTTCTATTATGGGAAGAGGAATGGTAACACTCTATAGTAAAGAGAATTCAACTCACACTATTTCTAATGTCCTGTTCGTTCCAGATTTAAAAACCAATTTACTTAGTGTGGGTCAGCTACACGAGAAGGGATATGAAATTTCTATCATATGTCAGATCCAAGATGCAAAGTTAGGCTTAATTGCTCAAGTTAACATGACCCCAAATCGTATGTTCCCCACTCTATCTCCACACCACTAGTCATTCATGCTTTTCAACCAAATTGAAAGATGATGCATGACTTTGGCATTTTCGCTATGGTCACTTAAACTTTGGTAGATTGAAGACTTTGTGGCAGAAAAACATGGTGACCGACCTTCCTCAAATCACAACTCCCTTTGAGGTTTGTGAAGAATGTGTTGTTTGCAAACAAACTATAATCAATTTCCACAAGGAAAATCATGGCGAGCAAGAAAGGCATTAGAGTTGGTGTATTCTAACATTTGCGGGCCAATAAATCCATATTCAAATGGTGGTAAAAGATATCTAATCACTTTATTGATGATTTTAGCCATAAAACATGGGTGTACTTTTTGCAGGAAAAATTTGAAGCATTTGCTGCGTTTAAAAATTTTAAAGTGCTCGTTGAGAAAGAAATCGGCAACCCAATTAGAGTACTTCGCACTAATCGTGGTGGAGAATACAACTCACATGAATTCACAATTTTTTGTGCAACCCATGGAATCAAGAGGCAACTTACAACGGCTTACACACCTCAACAAAATGGTGTATGCGAGAGGAAGAATCGCACAATTATGAACATGGTGCGGAGTCTTTTGACAAGGAGTGGTGTTCCGAAAACTTTCTTGTTCGAAGCTATCAACTGAAGCATTCATATTTTGAATAGAAGCCCCACACTTGCTGTTCAAAATATGCCACCGGAAGAAGCATGGAGAGGACAAAAACCAGCAGTAGATCATTTTAGAATCTTTGGGTGTGTTGTCTATGCCCACATTCCAGACCAAAAGAGAACAAAGCTACATGACAAGGGAGAAAAATGCATTTTTCTTGGTGTTAGTGACCAGTCAAAACCCTATAAATTGTATAATCCCATTACCAAGAAAATTGTCATTAGTCGTGACGTGCTATTTGATGAAGAGCAATTCTGGATTTAGGATAAAAACAAAGTTCAGCAACACATACAAGCTGACTTTGATGGAGAAAATAGAAAAGAAGGGCTGCAACCTTTGGAGAATACACAACCTCTACCAAATGAGCAACAACCAACAGGCAGACCTTATATTTTAGCTGTTGAAACAGAGGATGAATGACCTCAACGGACTAAAAGAAGACCTTCATGGATGGCTGATTATGAAGTAACAGGAATTGATCAATCTGAGGATCCACTTACTCATTTTGCTCTTTTTTCATATTGTGATCCAGTAGCTTTTGAAGATGCTGTTAAAGAATCCAAATGCTGGAAGGCAATGGATGCTAAAATGGCAGCCATCGAAAGGAACAACACTTGGGAGTTGACAGAGCTTCTAAAAGGTCAAAAAGCAATTGATGTGAATTAGGTTTATAAGACAAAATTGAAGGAGAATGATGAAGTTGATAGATGCAAAGCTTGTCTAGTTGCAAAAGGCTACAAGCAAGAATATGGCATTGACTACAAGGAAGTATTTGCTCCTGTTGTAAGGCAAGACACAATTAGAATTGTGATTGCATTGGCAGCACAATATTCTTGGCCCATTTTTCAGCTGGATATCAAGTCAGCCTTCTTGCATGGAGAGCTAAAAGAACAGGTATTTATCAAACAACCTCCTGGTTATGTTAAGGTTGGAGAAGAACATAAAGTGTATGAATTAAAAAAGGCTTTATATGGACTAAAACAAGCCCCACAGGCTTGGAATAGTTGCATTGAAACCTATTTTTTAAGGGAAGGTTTTTACAAATGTCCTTATGAACATACACTTTTTATCAAATTCAAGGATGATGTGAAAATATTGCTGGTTTGCTTATATGTTGATGACTTGTTATACACTGGAAATGACAAATCCATTCTTGATAAATTTAAGGAGTCTGTGATGGCAGAATTTGAAATGTCAAATCTAGGAAGGATGCATTATTTTCTTGGCACAGAGGTTACTCAATCAGATGCAAATATTTTCATTTCTCAAAGAAAGTATGTGCAAGAAATTTTAAGTAAGTTTCAGATGAGGAACTGCAATCCAGTAAGTACACCAGTAGAAACAAGTCTAAAGCTTGTGAAAGACTGTGGCAGAAGAAGTGTTGACAGCACTCTGTATAAGCATATTGTTGGAAGCCTGATGTACCTTACTGCAACAAGGCCAGATATAATGCAAGCTGTTAGCTTAATTAGCAGGTTCATAGAGTTTCCAAAGGAATTGCATCTACTGGGAGCAAAATGAATTTTGAGGTATTTGCAAGGCATAGTTGACTATGGCATATTGTACAGAAGAGGAGAAAAATAAGACTTGGTGGGATTTACTGATAGTGACTATGCAAGGGATCTTGATGATAGGAAAAGCACATCCGGATATGTTTTTATGATGGGGTTAGGAGCTATCTCTTAGTCATCACGAAAGCAACCCATTGTTACTTTGTCCACAACAGAAGTAGAGTTTGTAGTAGCTTCAGCATGTGTTTGTCAGACAATTTGGCTAAGGAATATTCTTGAAGAGGTTCAATTCAAGCAACAAGGACCAACTGTCATCTACTGTGATAACAACTCAACTATTAACTTGTCAAAGAATCCTATTTTGCATGGGAGAAGCAAACACATCCATGTGAGATATCATTTCCTAAGAGATCTAACAAACAATGAAGAAGTCAATTTAGTTCACTACAAAAGTGAGGATCAAGTTGCAGATTTGTTCACAAAGGCTATCAAGTTATCTACATTTCATAAGCTGAAAGAATCTTGGAGTGCAGGGGATAGGAAATGTTTAGTTTTAAACTAATATTAAGAATATTAGTTTACGGGAGGGATTGTTAGATAAAACTGTATTTACTTAGTGTATTTACTTAGTCAATGTTGGCAGCAAAAGAGTTTTAGGAAATCAGAAACGTAAATGGCTTTCATTCATAACAGCAAAAGTGTGGTTTCTGATACATATATTTTACAAGAAAACAGAACAGCAAGTTTCTACCTAACAGGTATAGGCTACCTGCACAACACAATTACAGACCCTTAAAACACTCTAAAACGTATGGGTCCTTGTACTTTAGTCTGAAAATACTCCAACTACTACATAAGACATAAATAAATTACATATCACAAAAATACTGGTGTACATCATAAATTTCAGCAGCATTAACACTCCTCCTTGAAATTTTTGATGGACACTCCAAGTAGTTCTCTAAGTCTTTCAAATCTTGCTCTTGGAAGAGCTTTAGTCAGTATATCAGCAACTTGAAGATCAGAACAACAATGAATTAGCTTGATTTCACTATTCTTGACAGCCTCACGAACAACATGAAATTTCACTTGAATATGTTTAGTCTTCCCATGTTGAACTGGATTTTCTGCAATGGCAATTGCTGATTTGCTATCACAAAAAATCTTCGTGGCTTCCAATTGCTCTACTCCCAAATCAAATAGAATTTTCTTCAACCAAATGGCTTGGTTTGCTGCTGCAGCTGCTGCTACATATTCTGCCTCAGCAGTGGATTGAGCTACAATTTCTTGCTTCCTTGAGTTCCAAGAGAACATGCCAGAACCTAAAGAAAAAACATGACCAGTAGTGCTCTTCATGTCATCAAGGTTTCCAGCCCAATCACTATCAACATAGCCTATCAAACTTCCTTTTTCACTTGGCTTGTACCATATTCCAAATTGAGTAGTGCCCTTCAAGTATCTAAGCACCCTCTTTGCTGTTGCAAAATGTGTCTCACTTGGACTCTGCATAAATCTTGAGAGTAAACTAGCTGCATACATAAGATCCGGTCTAGATGAAGTGAGATAAAGTAGACTTCCAATAAAACTTCTATAAAGAGAAGCATCAATTTTTCCAGCTCCATCTTCCTTGAAGAGTTTCAAATTCTGCACCAAAGGAGTAGGGACAGATTTGCAACTTTCCATTTTGAATTTCTTTAAAACTTCATGAGCATACTTTTCTTGATTCAGAAAAATTCCATCTTCAGATTGATGCACTTCCAAGCCTAGAAAGTAATTCATTTCTCCTAAGCTTGACATCTGAAATTGATTTTGCATCTCCTCCATAAGCTGTTGCACTTCTTGTTGATTATTGCTTGTCACTAGCAAATCATCAACATACAAAGAAACAATTAAAGAGCCACCATCCAGTAACCTTTTCACATAAAGAGTTGCATCATTTTCACTCCTCCTGAAGCCTTGACTGCAAAAGTAGCTATCAATTCTGCTATACCAAGCTCTAGGAGCCTGTTTTAGCCCATACAAAGCTTTATGAAGCTTATACACCTTGTCTTCACTCCTCTTCACAGCAAAACCTTCAGGTTGAGCTACATAAATTTCTTCAGTAAGGTAGCCATTCAAGAATGCAGATTTGACATCTAAATGCCAGATTTTCCATTTCATTTGAGCTGCCAAAGCTATAAGAATGCGAATAGTGTCCATTCTTGCTACCGGAGCAAAAGTTTCTGTGTAGTCAATCCCAAGTTGTTGAACATAACCTTTAACAACAAGTCGAGCCTTGTATTTGTTGATGGATCCATTGGGATTCAATTTTACCTTATAGACCCATTTAACTCCAATAACATTCTTGTCTTTTGGTTTGTCTACCAGCTGCCATGTCTTGTTATCTTCAATGGTGGTCATCTCTTCCTTCATAGCTTGGTTCCACTCTTCAACCTTACTAGCTTCTTCAAAGCTGGTAGGTTCAAGTAAAGTAACATTACATCTATGATAAATTTCTGAAAGAGGTCTAGTGCCTCTTATAGCAAAATCATCATCAACCTCTTCTTCTTGGTCTTCATTTGTGCTCTCTAAAGAAGGCAAAACTGAATGCCTTTCCATTTGAGAAGTCTCCCAATTCCAATAAGCATCTTCATCCACCTTTACATCTCTACTAACAAAAACTTTTCTTGAATCAATTCCATAGACCTTATAGCCCTTAGATTTTGAGCTATAGCCTATTAAAATTCCTTTTTCAGCCTTTTCATCCAATTTGCTTCTTTTCACATCTGGTACATGAGTGTAGCAAGGTGAACCAAACACCTTTAGATGTCTAATAGATGGTTTAATGCCTCCCCAAGCCTCAATAGGTGTCATTCCTTGTACTGCCCTTGTAGGAAGTCTATTTTGGAGGTACACAGCAGTGTTTACAGCCTCTGCCCAAAAAGACTTTGGCAATTTCTTCTCAAATATCATGCATCTAGCCATCTCAAGGACTGATCTATTTTTTCTCTCTGCAACTCCATTTTGTTGAGGTGAATAACTCACTGTAAGTTGGTGCTCAACTCCCAAATTATCACAAAACACATTAAATTCTGCAGAAGTATACTCCTTCCCATTGTCAGTTCTAAGTTTCTTCAAAAAACAACCACTTTGAGCTTCAACTAGGGCTTTAAATTTCTTAAAAACAGAAAAAACTTCAGATTTCTGCTTAAGAAAGTAAACCCAAGTCATTCTTGTAAAATCATCTATAAAGAGAATAAAATATTTGCTGCCATTCAATGAAGTAGTTTTCATAGGTCCACAAACATCAGAGTGAACTAACTCAAGCTTTTCACTTGCTCTCCATGTGGCTGAATTTGGAAAAGGCAATCTATGTTGCTTACCAAGTTGACAGCTTTCACATACTTCTGAACATACTTGAATGTTAGGCAAATCTTTGACCAACTCTTGTTTTTGAGCAAACTGAATGGATTTCAGATTATAGTGACCAAATCTCTTGTGCCATAGCTTAGAATCAAGTTCAGTCTTGCTAATTTTGCACTCATGTTTAGTAATTAAATTCCAGTTAATAGGAAAACTTCTTTTTCTCATCTCTATTTCAAATAATTCATGACCATCAACATCAGTGACTATACAACTTCCTTCTTTAAATAACAAGCAATAACCAGTTTGCATCATTTGACCCACACTCAACAGGTTTTGATCAAGTTCAGGCACTAAAAGAACATCAGAAATACATTTGATACCTGTTGCAGTATGAATTCCCACAGTTCCTTTACCAGTGATGGCAAGTTTGTCTCCATTTCCAATCTTTACTGATCCTTCAGCTGGTTTGAACTCAGAAAAAAATTCTGGTTTGCTTGTCATGTGTTGAGTGCAGCCACTATCAATAAACCAAGTGTTTTCATCCTCCGAACTCCTTATATTCTTGGCCATGAACAATAACTCTTCATCATCTTCAGTTTCAGTGACATTTGCCTTTTGAGGGGTTTGATTTTGTTGGTTTTGTTGCTGCTGTTTCAGCCTGCAAAACCTCTCTATATGACCAATTTGATTGCAGTATCTGCATTTGATTGGTGGTGGTGTCTTCCCTTTGTACCAGCAATCACTCTCCTTGTGACTGGTTCTTTTACAAATTCCACACTTTGGAAATTTTTCCTTCTTCTTTGAATCTTTTCCAGAATGCTCTCCAACAAACTTCTTTTCTCCTTTCACTGTTGGACCCTTTCCTTTATGCCTCACTTGTAAGGCTGATTCTGTTGCTCCCTCTTGTCTAAGAAGTCTTCTTTGTTCTTGAGCTTGAAGAGCATTTATAAGCTCTGTCAAGCTTATCTTGGATAGATCCTTAGATTCTTCAAGTGAAGAAATCTTGGATTCAAACCTTTCAGGTAGAACCACCAAGACTTTTTCAACAATTCTGCTGTCTGGAAATTTTTCCCCCATCAATCTGATTTGATTTACAACTTTCATCAACCTGGTCATGAAGTCCTTTATGTTTTCAGCCTCATTCATCTTCAAGGCTTCAAACTCTCTTTTGAGGTTAAGAACCTGCATTTGCTTGGTCCTCTCATTTCCAAAGAACTCCTCCTCAAGCTTCTCCCAAACTTCCTTTGCTGTATCTAAATTTGAGATTCTCATAAAAATATCATCATCCACAGCTGAATGCAAGATGGTAAGAGCCTTGGCTCTTTTCGCAACTTGCTCACTGTGAAATCTCATCTGAGCAACAGTGGGATTTTCTTCCAAGGGAGGTGGTTCAACACCAGTTTCCACCACTTCCCAAAGATCATAAGCTCTCAGCTGAGCCCTCATCTTCACAGCCCAGATTTCGTAATTCTTTCCTGTAAATACAGGAGGTGCTGGTAGTGTAACATTGTTGGAAGCCATCAAGAAGGTTGGGTATTAAGAAAACAGGTTGAGTTTTCTTGGTTTTCTTCTACTCTGTTTCTGGTTTTCTCTCTTTTCTTGGGTTCTCTCACAGGTCCCTCAAGATCAGAAAAGCTCTGATACCAATTGTTGGCAGCAAAAGAGTTTTAGGAAATCAGAAACGTAAATGGCTTTCATTCATAACAGCAAAAGTGTGGTTTCTGATACATATATTTTACAAGAAAACAGAACAGCAAGTTTCTACCTAACAGGTATAGGCTACCTGCACAACACAATTACAGACCCTTAAAACACTCTAAAACGTATGGGTCCTTGTACTTTAGTCTGAAAATACTCCAACTACTACATAAGACATAAATAAATTACATATCACAAAAAATACTGGTGTACATCATAAATTTCAGCAGCATTAACAGTCAAGATTAGTTATTAGATAATGGCATTTATCTTTTCAGGATTTTAGGAGGTAGTTCAGATTTTTCTTTTTAATTGTATCAGTTACGTTTGTGGTGGTCAGTTACGTTTGTGGTAGTTTTGTGTATGCCTACTTAATAGGCCTATTGCTCAATGAATATGTGCAGTTAATTCCTCCCAATTACTTCTATTTTCTTATGTTTCTGCCACGTTCAACAGATGTGCATATACACTTTCATCCAATCTTCTAGGCATTGCCATGCGTAGAAGAAGCATATCTCATAGTAGATATAGTGGATAAAATCTTTGCTTAGTCGTTTTTTAAACTTACCTTGGTTTAGTAGCAGATCGGATCTAAGAAAACAAGTGATCTTGCAATTGTCATTGTTTTTGCTGTGCCCCCTTTGTTCCATGCGGAATACCTACCAATTACTAACTATACCGTTAGGGAGTCTTGGGAATCAGTTGGTTCAGTGAATGAACCAAAGATAGGAAAGGAGAGATAGCTCTCGATAGGAGAAAGGAAATGTATTTCCATAGTGAATTGAATTAGACTCCAGTAGAGAGTTGTGTATCATATATATATAGGAAAGGAAGCTAAATAAATAGAACAGCAGAATAATGCAGAATGAGCTAACAGCTGACAGAACTACAACCGACTCAGTCATGCAGTTACGACTGCTAACTGTCTATTAGAGATAATGCATAAAGCTTAACATTTTGCTTGTCTTGCTTGTTTCAATGTGTGCCAATTATCCAGCAATGTTCATCCTCATGCATCCTCCATTTTCTATGTGATTCTGTGAAGTCGGAATAAGAAGTATACCATAAAGAAACCCAAAGATGAATTCCAGCGGTGACACGCCCTTTTGAAAAAGAACAAGACAAAAGTTAAACATTTATAACCGGACTTTATTCGTTGTTGGTTCCTGTAAGATGCAATAGATTTACATCATTCTGAATTGCTACTTAAGTAAATGAAATAACAACTAAGCTTTAAATTATAACAGATGTCTAAGAGCAAAGAATGATGAAAAACTGGAACTTCACCACCCAGAAAAAAAAAAAAAAAAAAAACTATATAGATTCTATGAATATACGTAGAAAGAGCAGAATGCTATGATCAATATGTGAAGGATAAATAGCCACATGGACACAGCCTACAATAGACGTTCAAATCAAATATTGACATGTTTAAAGTTGTCACGTTAGAAATGCACTTGTCTCTAAAGAACGTCTTTGTTAACTGAAATTTGAGTGTCAATATTGTTGGTACTATCTAAGAATTTCTTTATAAGAAGAGCTGGACTGTATGAGATAAAAAGCTGTTCCACTCCTCTTTATGCTAGCCCACAGATGAACACGAATTACTTTGATAATACTTATCAAGAAACTTGATATGCTATTATTATATACTAAGAAAAAACAAAACTAATAACGAGGATGTTACATAAAACAAAATACAGCAACCTTGAATTTAGAGTTGAAATGCTTCTCAAGCGATGTTACAAGTTTCTAACCCTGCCAATATTCATGCTAAATTATTGTTATCGTTATTAAACTTATCCGGTCCACTAAAGAGTTGTTATGTAATTATCAGACCCAGCTCAATAAATGTAGGAGAGTGTGATTCTTTTACAAAATTTGGATGCTTTCTTCAAATCAGCGCTCTGTCAAGACTACACTATTTCACAGTGAAGACAGAGCTCCAGGACTAGAATTTTAATTAACATTAGATCTTTCCATCTGATGAAAGAAGACTATCAGTTTTGGAGGCTGTGGAAGACGTGGCAAACACAGAGTTTGTGCCTTCGGAGGGGGAAGAGGAAGGAGAAGGTAGCTTCTTGGGAAGCATCTGTTCCCAGCAATCCTTGGGCAATCTTGACCCTTTTGATAGAACAACAAAAGCAAGCAGAATCAAGAACAATAATTGGTGCCTCCAGAAACCTGACATGATGAAGATGATGATTAGTACTATTACAGTATTACTACTACTCTGGAACTGCACAGAGCCTTCCTTTGCCTTAAAATAGAGAAGCTTTAGAGGGCTTCTGGCACCAGACATGTTCAGCAATGTTCGGAGGCTGCCAACTTGTTTGGTTGGGGAAGGACGTGTAAATGGCAGACAATAAATATGGTATTTGATAATTCTATGCTGTTAAGTAATCCATGTCGTTGCTCTCATTGTGTAATAAACTAGTTGAATCTGAAAGTGCATGTGTCAGAAATTTGATGAATAAATAAATAATCACTTTGACCCTTATTAGTTGGATGCTAATAGTTAATTCACTGCCTCTTTGTTAATATTTCTCTATCTCTAATCTAAGCATTCTGTACTTGGTGCATAACAAACTCATCTCTCAAAATACTGAAAATTAAACTCAAGGTACTCAAATCTATTTCACTTAGAGCAACACACATTGTATGTTTTTATAATAATAAATCTTTGTTGTCAGGCCTTTGTTCTAAGTTTATATTCAAATGAAGCATTGACCCAGGCCAACATTAAAACCATAATATTTCTTTGTCACAAGTATAAGATTTTTCGGCGAAGTCCAGCTTAACTAAGACAAAACCTAAAACCTAGCTAGTTTTATTATCCTTAAATTTTGATCATGCAGCTACAAACATGAGGGTGCTCCTTTTCAGTAGTTTTTTTTTTTTTTAATTTCTTTCTTTTTGGGACAAACTTTTTAGTAGTTACGTGGTTTAGCTTAAAAATTAAACTGGTTTAATTAAGGAAAAAGTTGGTACATATGAATGAGTGTCCACAGAGAGAAAAAGTGGCTTGACACTTTATATTCTGTTTTCCCGACAGCATGGTGTATTTATAAATATATAGGAAGATAATGGCAATGGTGGCGTCAGTGAAATGTGGATATTTGTCCAAGATTAGGTCAGCGTTATTGCATCCCTTTTGATTAGTTAATAGTTAAAGCCTTCTAGGCCACGTACTTATTCAAGGGCCATACATTTAAAATCTTATACAAATGCATAAAAGAATGCAGGTGATATGTGTTAGGGTGGTCCAAGTTTAATTAGTGGCTACTAGCTAGCTTCATAGCTCCTAGTGCGGTTCTTTGTTTCTTGGCTTCCGCTTCCTCAAACTCAACATTCTGAAAAAAAAACACCACCTTTACAAGGAAGAACGAAAATGTAATTTCCAAGCAACGAAACAAAGAATGTTGCCATGCCGACTTTTTTCGACAAAAGTAATTGATAAGGTAGTCATATAAGTTAAAAAGTTGGTAAAACATTAAATAACCAACTTACAGTTGAAACCTTTAACTCAAAACTCTTAATCTAGTTCGTTGAATTAGTACGGGTTTCGTGAGATAAATATGTAGCTTATAAATTAGTTAAGAGAAATTCTACAGTACCTCCACAAATTTTACAGGTTTTGAAACAGTTGACTTTTAGAAAATAGTTATTTTTAAAAAATAATTCACTCACCCTAATTCAACGCAGTAGCAGTAAACCCACTGGTTCTAAACCAACTGGTATCTTTTTAAACAAACACACTATAAGAAGAAGCAAAAATTCCAAAGAATTAGAACTGCTGATTCAATAATTTGTCTCGAGGAAAACAATGAAAATTTTAATAGCCATAAAGGAAATAACATAAATATCAGAAAACTGGTAAGAAAGCAACGTTTCTTCCTATGGCAAGTATCACTATGCCTTCCAATGAGAGGGCCCGTATTTCATGCCTTCATGTTTGTATCCCATCCCGATTTTTAGGGTTTCTCCTGCAGCTTCTATTCATGGGAGTTACTATGGTGCCCAGATTTTCAGTAATTCTGCTACTGCCATCTCGTCTGGCTCATTGGCTTCTGCAACAATAACAAGGAGATGATCCTCGTTTACAATTTCATGACATGTGGCAACCTCCACAACCACCTCTACAACACCGATAACCCCCCTCTTTTTGCTGTGCTTTCAAAAAATTAGCAAAAGTTCTCATTCATTCATTTTCTAAATAATGAAAATTCATGTGTAAGTGGTGATGGACAATGGCATACATAAGTTTTTGCCATGTCTTTTATTTTGCTAAAATACAAATAAAAAGAAGTTTGATCTAGTCAAATCTTCTTGGGCGAAGGCTTATTAGATCTATTTGTTTGAAGTTGAATGGAATGTTGGTGATTATGCTATTGGGCAAAGCGACGAAAGTATGAATAATCGCAAACACATTCTATGTATACCAATTGCTGGTTTTACACAGCATTTGGAGAAAAGGTGCTTATGTTCTATTACTCAGCAATTTGCCAACAAAATAGATAATCTAAGGGTTTAAATGAACTGAATTAGTTTCCTTGAAATAAAAAGAAACATTCTTCTAAATCTCTTTACTTAGTTGCCATTGTTCTATATGCTGCACTTGATGCACACCACCTTTATCTGGTATTAGTTGATTCTATATACTGAAGTTGTGGAAATTCTTTTTTTTTTTTAATTGTCTGTAATATGAACATCTTGGCACCCTAGATGCCTGTCGATAAATATTTTCTTTGTTGATAAAAAAAAAACTGTTCCAAAACCCCTAAAATTTATAGGGGTACCGTAGAATATATATAAAAGGTGACAGTTACAAGTCCAAGAACTTGAAATCAAATTAGTTATTTATTAGCTTTTTACTCTTTTTCTTTTAGAGAGAGTATTTAAGGAAAATGCCAAGACTACATCGCATCATATAACTCACACATCTCATAAATAAATAGCTCGCCATTTAAGATTTCCACTTGCCAGGCTGAGATTGTTGTATAAATGGCCACTAACCCAAACTGATTAATCTAGTTTTCAGGAATTCATTTCTCCTCTACTCATTTCTTTCAGCGCCTCTATAGTTTAAATTTGCAAACGAAATCTCACACTCTAATCTTATTTACGTTCCTTCACACCCTTGCAGTAGCTGGTTTCAAAGACTAGTACACACAAAGAATGCACAGATCATGAGTGTTTGGGATTGACCGCTGACCAAATCAGGATATTCTTGAAATATTCCTTTGACAATTTAACTGTACGATTATTGTATCTGCAAATTCATATTCAACGGGGGTGCGTATTCCAACTGCACTCCACCCTCGTCACTAGAAGTACAGAAGAAAAAAATAGGATAAAAGAAGAAATGAATAAAGAATGGGTAAATTTTTAAAGTGTTTGAATTAAAAAAAGTATGAAAAAAATAAAAAAATAAAAAGAAAAACTAAATTTTCCCTCCCCTTGTTTGGTTAAATTAAAAAGTAAAGAAATAAAAAATAAATTTTTCTCATAAAAACATATTTACCCTTAATATATATAGATCTTGTGTGATAGAAAAAAATAAGGTTAAACTTATAATTTTGAATAAGTCTCATAATTTTTTATTTCATTTTTTCTCTTTTCTCTCCAACAAAAGAGAGATTTATTTTTTAGTAAGTCCCACATATATATTTTCTCTATTCTCTACTTCTCTCCTTAAATAAATAACATAAAACTTCTTTTTCTTACCTATTTCTCTCTTCTCTACTTCTCTCTTCTCACTTTCTACTCAACCAAACAATGGGTTAGCTCGCATGACAGGACATGAACATATTGAATCAGTAAAATAAAATAAAATAAAATAAAAGGGGTGTGAGAAGAATAATAAACCACAAATTTACATTAAATAATAATAAATAAACAAATATTACATAAGTAAATGTGACACTCTTCAATAATGCAACCATAGAAATAAAAGAATACGTGTTCCGCAAAAACAAGGAGTGTGCCAGCCTTTGAAATTGAGATAGTGAAGCATCCTAATCAGGCAATGGCTGAAGCAACGGTTTCAACCTTTGTTGGACGCCAGAATGTCTTCTGAATGCAAAGTAATCCCTCCCCATTTTTGGAATATGTCAACCGAATATCCCAGTGTAGTGATTTAGCCATGCTCTCTATCTCACCAATAGTTTCAACATTGTCTCTTACGATCAAATATCCTTCTGGTCTCAGGATCCTATCAACTTCTGCAATCACTGCCATTATGTTGCACCTGAATCCAATAATGTGTCAGCTAAATCAGAAGGATATATTAGGACTAAGGAGTTTTCTTGTTGACAATTTTTTAAAATTACTGAACATACTTTTCCTTAAGTGTTGAGAATATGGAGTCTGCATGAAGAAGATCATAAGATCTAGGGTAAGTACTGAAGGATTCACACCAATCATGATAAATACCGAATAATCCTCGCTCATATATTATTGGCAGTGTGTCTGGAGAATCAACTGGAACCACATTCATTACCCAAACATTTAATTTCAGGCTTCTGAGCGCTGCAGCAAACCTGAAGACACGAGAGAAAGCAAAAAATAATACTAAAGAAGGTTAATTATTTGAAAATAAAGTCTCTAAGCATTCACCCAAAAAAAAGTCTGTTGAGCTACTAGTTAGGAGTTAGGACAAGGAATTATTCACAAGTCAGTATAATACTAAAAGGATATTTATAGAAGAGAAAATATTCAAAAGAATTATCATTTGCAAAAGTGTTAAAACTTAAAAGGACAAATTAAAAATAATAAAGAAGGAAAAGAGTGAAATACTGAAACAAATGAAAAGGCTTATAATCATTCTGCAGGAGTGAAACACCATTTTGGTCCCTAAAATATTTAAGGTCACATTAGTGCTTGCCATTTTCATCCCTGAAATATCAAAATGTCAATCAATTTAGTCCTTTTTAGGGACTATATTGATGTAAAAAACAGACTAAATTGATAGACTTTTTCATCTTTTAGGCACCAAATTGTGATTTTCATCTTTTAGGGATTAATGTGACCGACCCCAAATCTTTCAAGACCAAAATGATGTTTCACTCTTTTGGCACACACCACATGAAATTATAGGGTACTAGAGTAGAATTCCTACTCATTTTCATCCTACTCTGCTAGTAGAAACATTTTTAGGGGAGAAAAGAGTATTAAAAATAATAATTTTCCACCAGACTACATTAAATACAAAGAACAAAAGCCAAAAGTAAATAATTTCCATTTCAAAGAGAGATGGTACTCTCGAGAATTCTAGATTACATAGGAACCAGGAATATGCACAAGTACAAATAATCTTACCCTCCATAAACAGCTTTCATGTCCATGACATTTCTTACTGAAGACCAATTGATACCCATTCCATTCAAGTATGAGTGGGAAAGAACGTTTTTCCAATGCCTGTAATCAGCAGTGAATTCCACAGAAGCAGCTCTTCCATAAACCCCAGCCTGAGAGTCTAACCAGTAAGGTGGTTTCTCCAACCTCAGTGGCCATTGCTCAGGCCAGATTGATCCACGCTCTGATGTGTCTACAGGCACTTTGTGCATACAAGCCTGTAGTGATATATTCCTGAAGACATCAAAGTTGGAACATATCACAAAAATTATTAGAGCAACTTTGTCAAAAAGGAATAATCTCCAACTAATAATGCACTATCAACACTTTGAATGCTGGCATACAAGGCAGTTTCAACCTAAGTGATTAATTTTGAGATGTTAAATTCCATTTTTTTTTCTTACTGAAACAAAGAAAACATAAGTAGTTCTAGTGACACAAGACCAGAAGAAAAGGACGTCAAGGATTTTAATAAAGGAACAATTCAATTCATTTTAGTATTAACTATTAAGAATCTCATTCTTTCTCTTAAGCTTCACGCACACAAATTGCTAGGTGATTGATGTTGCATAACAGTAGTCTCCAGATACCAACAAATTACTGTTGCAAAACTTCCAAGCGAAAAATCATTTATCTCCAAACAAAAGAATGCTTGCGAAAAATTGACAAGGAAAAAACTGATTTTACTTATATATCAAAAAACAATTATAAATTCATACTTCTTTGTAGGAAGACTCAAGATCTTTTAGATTAGTATTGTTATTCTTTTTGTTTTTTAATTTTATGCATTCTTATTAGGAATTTCTCAAAACATTATTTCCATTCCTCCTTATTTGAGAAGGCTATTTGTGCCTATTGCCCAAAAAATCAAAAATAGAAGTACCAGGCTGTATTTGGATCATTAGATTCGTGGCACATTGGTGGCTCATTTTTTATTCTTTTGTTATAGCATTCATTGTCGGTTGGTTTTCTATATATTGCTGCTGCCACTCCATTCAATTTGTCCTTCGCAATTACCACCAGATCCCAGCACATTGACTTTGTAATTTCACCCATGGCTGCAACAAAATGGTTTTGTGTGAAATCAACGTATAAGTTCATTTTTAGAGTAACATGAATTTGGCTTTAATGGTTGTACCTTTCCAAATCTCAACGTCTTCTGGATCCTTTTGGTACACTGGAGTAGCAGACCATACAAAGTGACCTCCAGGTCGTAAGACACGGTTAAGCTCTAAGAGTAACTTGCCACCTGCATTGTACAACAAATATAGAGTATTGCTAAAAGAGTCAAGCATAAGTGAGAAAATGAAAGTATTGAGAAAAATAAAATTTTATCAAAATGTTTATCATACCTTCTATGTGCCAAGGGACTCTACAACGAGCACAGTGGACAAGATCAAAGACAGAACCAGGGTAGGGTAATCTTATGGTGCCCATGACACCTAATGTGGCAGGAATTCCCCGTTCCAGAGCAAATTGCACTTGTGCCTCATGCACATCTTTAGGAGCAAATGACATGGTCAGAACGTCTTTTTCAAACAGATAGCCTCCAAAGCTGGCTACCCCACACCCAACGTCCAATATCACACGACTTCTCTTCCCCCACGCAATTTTAGGAAGAGACTGCATCATTAGACAAACACCCATTTAGGGGGGAAATAACAGATATATCAATCAAATTAGAACAGGATGGCTAAGACACTGGTTAATTTTCAAGACAATGTATTCACAAGTTTGTTAAACTCACTGCATGAAGGAATTAAAGGTGAAGGAAACATATTTATCAAAAAGAAGGACAGGCTAAGCTAATGTATAAAAATAAAAATTGAAAGCACAAACCAATTCATTTCACAATGTAGACCTTACACTTGAAAAGGTTTGTAAATCAAACAAGCTTACAGTGTGATATGATAGTGCAATGACAAAGCACAACAACAACAACAGAAGCTTTACCACTATGTGTGGAATGACAAAGCAGAACAAGAAAAGCTAAATGAAGTAGGTGCTAACACAAAGAGGTTGCATGACTACTTGGAAGGTCAGTTCAAATTCAGGACAACTATTACTATGTCTTAAAATGATAAATATATGGAAACGTATGTGCCCTATTACAAGAGTGTAAGTACACCAAACAAAGAAAGGAAAAACAACAACAACCAGTTATCATAGGAATAAGATAGATTTAATGCACTTCACACATTTTTACAATGTTCAAACCAGTATCATAATCAGGAATAAATGTATTTGTAATAGCTTTATCTCATTTTCAAATCCCTTTTACTTTCCATTCAGTTATTTCTTAAATATTATTAGGTAGAGATTTGATTGCAATTATTAAAAAAAAAAAACTGTTTTTAGCAAAAACAGAAATATAAACAATGTAACTTCCTCAAAAACAAGAAATAAAAATAAAAAATAAATGTCAATATATTATGTGCACAGCATGTTACACAAGAGGTTTCTGTTTTCCTATCACTAAGAATCAGGTTCTAAGAGCAGTTGGCTATGCCAAACAACATATTAGCAAGATAATCACAGCATTGCAATACAGAAACCTGAGAAAGGCTTACTTTCTGAATGAATTCAATGTAATGAAGAGCGCCATGTTTAAACTGAGTTCCACCACCAGGAAAAGTAAGGTATTCTCCAGTAACTTTGACCCAGTTTTGATGACCCTTAACTTCTACAAGCTTTGTATGTGGAGCATTGTTGTACCATATCTGCAATAGGCACCAAAATATTGAATTTCAATATTAAGTAACAACAAGTGGATTTCATCCAGTTTATGTGTTGCATACCATTTCCCTGCTTTTGGGCCACTTGATTGGGATTCTATAGCCCTCAAGCAGAGAAACAAGACAAGTGATAGCTTCATCAGGACAGTGCCTCTCGCGATGTTCATAGTGCCTTATGCTTTTAAGCTTTCTAATTGCTTGCCAATTGTCAAGGCAAGGAATATACTCTGATCCTGCAGTTGTATTGCAAAGTTTCCAGTCATATTTTCTGCTGTCAATAGAAATTGAAGACTTCTGTGATTCCTTCTCATGCTGTGACTCTGCAGCTTGAGTTGACCATGTTCCATTTTCAGCGCTAGTTTCAATCAAAGTTTCAGATGGCGTACCAGTAATAAAACCTTCTTTTGAAGCGGTACTATTTTCATGGCTTTGTGTGTTACTCTCTCCAGTACTTTGTGTTGTCTCTGAATGCAGATTTTTCTTTATTTTCTCCTCCTCAGTCTCACCAACCATCTCATGTTGTCGTGTGACTTCATCCATACTCTTTTCTGTCGCTAATTTGTTATCATTTATGCTCTTGTCAGATTCTTTTTATCTAAAGTTTCTGTTTCTGCAGAGTCAGAATTTAAGCTTCCATCTAATGCTTTCTCCTTCTCATCAGTGCTTGGCTTGACATGCCTGATTTGATAATTCTCCTCAATTGTATTCCCAGGACCCTTCTCCAAATCATTCTTTTCATCTGCGTTGTCCCTAACAACCTCCCGGTTTTCTTCAGCTGCATCATCAGACACTTTTTCAATTCCTTTTTTGTCATCCTGGTTTTCGGGATGGCTATCACTCTGAGATTTATTAGTCTGGCTATCTTCCCGTGTTGATTCTTCTGGTAAATCACCTGATCTGTCCTCAAATTGCTTGGAATCACTTGCTACATTTTTAACATCATTAATGGTCTCAGATACCTGAATGACTGAATTCTGAATTGGAACAATGGATGACATTACAATCCATACACCAACTAAACAAAATGCAACGAACACAGCGACGGAGACTGTTGAACAGTAGTTTGACAGCTTCCTCCCTTCGCCTCGGGAATTCTTCCCCAAAGCCATGTTTGCTAATTACAGCTATTTCAAGACAAATGCACCAAGAAAGGGAAGCAAAGTATTATTAAATCTATTAAAAAAATCCTGTAACTTGGCTAAATGCCGATGTTTTCTTCTTTTCCAAAAATATATATATATATATATATATATATTGGAAAATAACTTGCCAGGTTATTCCCTTCACATGAATTGAAAGGAAAATCATGTTGTAGCTTTACTATATTATTCAAATAAATAGCACAACAAAAGTATAAAATCCAAAAGCCTAACTCTAGAGAGCAACAAATGTTCTTTCTGAATTTCCGAATTTGCAGGTTGAAAGAAGGGAGAAGAAACATCGATCAACAGTTTTAGTGTCTCCAACACTTATAAGGTAGGCAATAGCATAAACCGAAGTAGCAAAGTTTCAAACAATGAAGGTAAAGAACATGAAATAAGACAGAAAACGAGAAATTGACAAGTACCTACTTAATACTAGCACCCAAACATGCTCAAGCTTTATAGAAGGGTCATGTTCTACACTTCCTCCTTTTTCTTTTTTTTTTACTTTTTCCAAACAAAAAATCAAACTTTCATGAATAAAGAGGATAAACTTTTATCAAGAAAAATCAAAGCTTTCTCCCAGCAGTGCAACCAGTGAAGGAATATTTCAGACGAGGATGCGAGTATATGGGCCAAAACTGAACAAAATCTAGTGCAATCTTATGGGAAAGGTTAAGATTGTATCCAGTTTTTATACTACCGGAGAGGATCCATTCCCCCCAGAACACACCTTATGGGAAAAACCAATAGAAATTGAAAATACCAAAAAACCCGAAACAGGAAAAGTGAAATCTGAGATGAGGTAATGAAGATTACGGTTCAAGAGAAAAGCAGTAGTTAAGGTAAAGCATCCAGCTTTCAACTTACTTTCCCCAAAAAACAGACACCCACATAAGCACATTTTTGGCATATTCTTCAGAAAAAGCAAGATCATCAATACACAGATACAAGGTCCTTAGATCAGAGATCCTACTCTGGAAGGAAAGGAAGCAAAATGCAAAACAAGGAAAGTGTATACAACTGTACCTTGGTGGGCAGGTGAGATTCCTAGTCCTGTCTTTGCTCACCTTCCTCTGTCATCCTACTCAGTAGAGCACATTTGAGAATGGATGAGCTATGCTCAATAGGGATTCATCAAAAGTGCCCCTTTTCAGTGTTAAAAAGTTTGACAGATATGTTATTGTTAGAGACACAACTGAGGCGAAACTAGAAACAGTGTGGTATTTTTTGTGGAAGCACAAGTTTGATTTTGAAGAGGGAGAAGGGGAAGCTCGTTTGGCACAAACACTGTCACTGTGTGCTAATGAGTAAGGAAATGACCCTCGACTGAGGAAAAGAAAAAGAGAACTGTGCCTGTCACCGTGTGCTAACTGAAATATCCAGCTGGCAGAGCTGTTTGTCGCTATTTTTTTTTTGATAAATGTTTGTCGCTGTTTTTGACTATGAGAAACAGTTGACCTATACATCATTCATCACGGTTGATTATGTGAGTTGTTGGCTCTTTTTGGACTTAATGGCAATTACAATTTACAACAACTTAGATGTAAATTAAGGAAAAAGATTTGTCAATTGTCATAACCATATTTGGAGTTTTTTTATACTTGTTTAGAACAAACAAATAAAAATTTAAGTTAAATAATTATTCTCCTTAAAAATAATCTTCCAAATATGCCCTAACTTTTTTCTACTAAAACAATCTCTCATTCAATAAGTGAAAATATATCTTTTAAGATATGGTCAAACATGATAAAAACTCCTCTAAACAATTTTTGTCATATAAATAAATAGGACAAAACTTAATTACAGTACTTTAGATACTATTGGTATTGTTCTTCAATCAGAATTGGAGATTCACATTGGTAATTTACATAATAAAAGCATGTATTAAAAGATTTCATATATTACCGAAATGAATCCCCAATTTTGATTAGATAACAGCACCAATTGTATTTAAGATATTGTATCTAAATTTTGACCATATAAATATTGATATCAAAACTCAAAACTATGTAATTAAAGAACTTGAACCCTTTTTTTACTTTTACTCAAATTAATCCATGTTTGTAGTCTATAAATTAGCTACTCCCCAAACTCAAAGGTCAAAGGAGGAAATAAAATGTTCCGTTTAAGTAAAGTTTATGTTTTTTTTTGTTTTGGATTTTACTAGAAGCCTAATTCATATGGGTGGACTACTTCAACCTAAAGTGTAGTCCAAATTGTAGATGTTAATGTTTTGTTATCGTCACAAGATCTCAAACATTGGTCCAAGTGAAAGCATACTTTAATCAATATTTGCCAAAGTTTGGTCAAAGGCAACAATTTTGTCTTAGACACATTATTTTCAAAATCATATTAATTACAATTCATTCATCCAATCATGACTATAAATATATATAGGATTAAATATATTTTTATCCATGTAAAATAAGTAAATTTTGGTTATCATCTTTGTAAAAATTTTCTTTGATGTTCATCATTCAGAGATTTGAAATCATTGTCTTTAGTCCCTAATGTTAAGTGACACTCGTTAACTGATTATGTATATAACAAAAGGTCAAGTGATCATGTCAAGTGGCACCCACTAGAATCTATGGTACTATGTCAATATGTGGCACTTTTTAAAAAAATCAAATTTCTAAAATAAATGTTATTTATTTATCTTAAAATGAACACTAAGGACCAAAATTAGTGATTGTAGATTTTGAAGGGATAAAAACCAAAAAATTTCTTTTACTATAGTCAAAACAAAATTTTGTTCATTTTATAGGCACCAAAAATAATAGTTTTGGATTTTAGAGGGATGAAAAGCAAAAAAAATATAGAGTAACCAAAATCGAAGCTCACGTATTTTATCAGGATTAAAAACATATTTAAGTCTAAAATATATTAAGTGATAAATTAAAACATATTTTTATATTTCATCCAAGACAAAAAAAAATGAAATTAACAATAAGAGGCTAAGGCAATGTTAATCAAGACTAAAATTAAACAGTTAGTTGTATTGTATTCTCATTGATTTTGATCCCTTTTATGGAATTAAAATATATCACGTTTTTAACCTTATATAAAATTATGTTCTATTTTCAAAATGTACTTAGTTTGGGTAAACAGTTTAGTTAAGTGTTTATTCAATAAACTCTTGTCAAACACTTATGCCATAAATTTCACTATGAAACTTATTAGAATAAGGTAGAAAGAATTTATAGGAGTAGTAAGCTATTTTCATAAACTCAAAGAAGTTCTTCATAAATTCTTTGAAAAGCTTCCTTGATATAAAATATGGCCCAATTTGGATAAAGTCTACAAGTAGTTTTTATAGAAGAAAAAAATATGGTGATAAAATAAAATCAAGATGTTTTCATAAATATATTAAAATGAAGTTATGTATCTTAACTTTTAGAGAAGTTAAATGAAAGAACTTATAAAAAAAATGAAATACATAAGTTTAACTTATGAGAGAAGTTTTATTAATTTTACTTTTTTTTTTGTTTTCTTATAAGCATTTATTGAGAAATTTATACAAACTATATCTATAATTTTTTTCTCATATATAGTTTAGTGGATGAGAAACCATAATTGGGTCGTCTGCAATCGGGAATTACATACATTCACAATTAGTGCCTTGTAATCGTTGGATGAAAATTAGACAACTCAAATTTTAAATACGAATCTTAAATTTAATTTATCGAAATAAAATATGAGTCATTCAATTATAAAGAATTTTTTCATATACATTAATTTCACCCCAAATCCTTTTACTTGAATTAATTAACACATGGTGGTCAAAACTCGTGTTTTTAATTAGAGAAAAATAGGCTATGCACTGACAGTATAAAGTAGTTTTATACTATTATCTAATCGAAAACCATAATGTATAGTAAGTTTGTTGACTTTTACAATAATTACCTTAAAAATCATACTAACGATAATTTCTAATTAATTGACAGTGTAAAACTTTTTACACTGATAGTGCATGGTCATTAAACTTTTTTAATTATGTCATGAATCTTTAAATGCTACCTAGCTATTGATCATATTGTAGATACCATATGTAAAATTCAAGTTGGTTGAAGATCAACTAGAATGGCTCCATTTCACCTACAACTTGTATAGCAACTTGCGGTGGTCTTTTGATAAATAGTTTTGCGTGTTTTCTTGGCTGGTTATGCGATTAATCTTGGTCAGTGCTCTATTTTGCAAGCTGAGCTATAGGGCATTATCCATGGTCTTCGTCTTGCCTGGAGTCGTGGTTTTCACAATATCATTGTTGAGTCTGATTCTCAGTTGTCTATTTAGATGATTTAGAATAATGTTTCTCCCTATCATTCTTGTTATTCTTTAATCTAGAGTATTCATGCGTTCACCCGCATGGGAGGTAATTTCAGGTGGATTCATGTTTTTAGAGAGGCTAATCAACCAGCGAATGCTTTTGCTAAGCATGGGATTTCCTAGAAAGGTGTTAGAATTTTTTTATGTTGTTCCTACTTTTGTTTCTTTATTTATTCAGGTTGATTTAGTCGCTAGTGTCTTTTCTCGTGGTTGTTAGTTTAGGCTTTGGCCCCCTTTATTCATCAAAAAAATATGTATAAAAATAACCATAATTAGTGAATGAGAATATGTTTAAAAAGGTTTATTAAAAAGTATGTTGCAAATATTTCTTTATAGACAATTAAGTTATAAGTTTATCTTAAAGACTATTTATTTTGTGATACCACACGAATTGGAACACCATGCTATTACATTGGTATAAAACAATGAGTTTCAACTGTCATTGAAAAAAAAAAGACTTAATTGCACTTTTTGCCTCCCAAAGTTTTACAATTTTGCAAATTTTGCCACAAAAAAAATTTTCGCGAATTTTTTTTCCAAGTAGAAAAACTACCACAATTAAAAAAAAAGGGCACAAAATTGTTTTAATTGTGATGGTTTAAAGGAAAAACTACTATAAAATGTCTTAATTGTGCCAGTTTTTCTATATTAAGGCAAAATTCACAATATTTTGTAAATTGAGGGACAAAATTTGCAAAAAAATAATTGATAGGGCAAAATTCGGAAAATTATAAAACTTTAAGGACAAAAAGTACCGTTAAGTCAAAAAAAAAATAAACACCTCAAATTCTTCTATATCTTATATTTAGATTTATAAAATATTAGAGGTGTTAGTTGACAATCTAATTAAGAACTTGAAATCAAAATAACTTTTACTCTTTTTCTTTTACACACTGAGTATTTAAGGAAAAATGAAAAGGCTATAACCCATCATATAACCAGTCAGACATTTGAACAATTAAAATTATTATTTCTACCTAAATTCTTCTTTTATTATTTTTCTCTTTCCATTTTCTTTCTTAGACCAAACAAAGTGTATATAAGGCATGCAATAAAAGAAATGATAGAAATATATTTTTCTAATACACTATTTTAAACACACTCTTTATTATTAGATGAAATTTATAGGAAATCACAAGTTTATGTGGATCACTCTTTATTTAATTAGTTTCACTCATAATTTTGTAATTTTCAATAAATTTTAACTAATAATAAAGTGTGTTAAAGAATATGTTGCTAAAACCCCTCTTGTTTATAGTTATTTGATGTCACAATTTTAAAATTTATTTCCGAAAATATGAAATTTTTATGCTTATTATGAGTTTTCAAAAATTATTCTAAGGTATTATTATTCATATTCAGAAAAGTGATGATATCATGTTTTACTTCATTTATATTTTAATGATGAGGGGGTGCGACAGTTATATTTTCATGAAAATATGAAAAATTATTTTCTTACTCAATTATAAATTTCGTTTATATTTTTACTTTTTTATTCCAATTATTCTCAATTTTAAAAAATATTCTTTAAAATATTAAAATTCAACTAAACACATTTTTTAATTTACTCAAAAATAACATTCTTGATTATAGCTTGATACAGTGATCAAGCATTAGTCACGATGATCAAATCTCGACTACATAATGGTATTTGAATATGAAACCATTCTAATGTGTTGTAATGGACTTCCTTTTAATATGTATTTTAGGTATTCTAATATCCCGTAGTTGAGACTCGAGAGTTGAGAGTTTAGACATCATAGCCATGGGTGGGTTGTTAAATTGAGTTATCAACTCTAAAATTGGACCTTAATAATAGGAGTAAGTTCAAGGCCTCAAGCAGATCCGGATTCGCTTCACGCCGAACTGTTGACCCAAGTAAAGCCACGTCACTACATTATCCACATGTTATCGAAAATTTGAGCTGTTTGATGGCGTGGCACAACGTTCAATTCCATTCTCAAATCATGCATCGTGTTTAAATTATATTATAAGTTTCAATTTCAATTTTCTATAATGTATTTAAAATAATAAAAAAAAATCGTGTGGAAGAAATGGAGTGATGGAGATTTTAGAGTGTGGGGTCTGAATCACAGTCCACATGAACGAACCAAACCAAGAACACCAATTTTTTCCCACATCACTTTACTTTCTCTTTCCTTCTCCATCGCTGTTTTTCTTTCTTGACAGAACAAGGCTTGAGAAGAAGACAATGGTGGCCTGTGAAACATGAAGAGGAGCACTGTGTTATGCATCTTCAATGGCATGTCATTGTGCTTACAATGCCTTTTCATTTTCACCAACCAGAGAATTCTTCACCACCAACCACATCATGTCAAAACCATCCACTAGATGCAGACCCTTTCTCTTGTCCGTGACCAATGCCACACCATCCTACAACACCCTTGTTTCTGAGGTGCATTTTTTTTTCTCTTTCAGTTTGATATGTCCTGCCATTGTCATGCATTCAGTGTTATCTGCCTGCATTTTGGATTTAATGGCTAGCATAAGGAAAATTGTTGGTCTTTTGTTATGGATATTTACATGCTTAATGTGACTAGTTTAGGCTTTTAAGGTCATGAATTTACATGTTTAATGTCCTATATATCTGCTGTTGTCGTATCTCATGACAAAAGGGGTATTTTTATTGTTTCTTCTTTTGGTTTCTTAGTGCTATTTTAGCATACAATGTACCATCGAAATTCTAAGGGTTCATGATGTCATGTAACACGCATCTACAGGTCGTAGCATATACTTATCCATCAATTGCATGTTTCAAGAATATATTGAAGGAAATATGTAGTTCAAATGATGCAGAAATATTAGTATCTAAACTCCAAGCTTCTACATTCAGTGATATGACATAGCCTTGTTCTCCGTGAATTGTATAAGGTGAACTCTGGATATGGTAGATGTTGATCTATCGCTTTTCTTCACTTAGTGCCCTTTTTCTTTGTAAAATGTCCAGCCCCTAACTATAATGATTTGTCCTGTTTCCAAAAGGTGAAAAGACTTTCTAGTACCACATTGATTTCTTCTAGATAATAACCCTGCTGGATCTTGAAGCTATCATAAATATATAATAGTCACCTTAAGATTATGCACAAGGATTAATCATTAGATACTATCAATTTCAGGGAACTCTAAGTTCATTTGATTATATTACCCTCTCATCTCATTATGCTCTCCTTCCACTTCTTGGTTTTCTAAAAGGACAAAACTTAAATACAATTCCTTATGTGATTTTGATATTGTTCTTTAATCAGAATTAAGAGTTTCACCTCGGTAATCTATGTTGATATTTAATGCAATCCTTTATTATGTAGATTACCGAAGTGAAACTCTAAATCCGATTGAAGAACAACACTAAATATACTTAAGAAACTGCATCTAAGTTTTGTACTTTCTAAAATGACAAATAATTTGAAATAAACTAATACTTCAAAAGCAAACGATTATTTTGAAATGAAGGGAGTATGCAAACCTGAACTCAACTCCCAAGACCCAGCATTGTGTTTTGCCCATCTTAATGATAAAGTAGGATTGAAATTCTTAGCCCAGATGCAAGAGAAAGTCCTCATTTCCTGAAATGATTCATTTATTTGAATTCCTTATTACTTATATGTGAAAGGTGAAAAGTGTAGATGGAATTATGCTTCCTGTATTTGACTTCCTGATCTGTGGAGATATTAAGATTATACCTGTAAAAGATTTTGGCTTTTGTTGGCCTATTGCAATTACATTCTTTGACTATTGGCTGCATTACAGTTATCATTGAATAATGGATAAACTGCTTCAATGTGTCATCTGGCTTCTGGCTTCCAGTTCTAATTTACAAATTTAAGATTTCTTATCTTGATTCACGCACAAAACCAATATGCTTCATGAGATAATTCTTTGCAATTTGAGATCCATCCAACTGATTGCTCACAGTAGTCAATGATAGTTATCTGGAATGAAGGGAACTCCAAATACCTTCTCTTTCTTGCATTCAGTTTAATATTACAACTTTGGATATCTTTGTTTTGTATAGCAATACAAAAATTATTATTTGATGCGTTATAAGTATCACTGATATTCCTTGTATAAGAGGGGCTTATTTATTTAGGCTGTTAGGCTCTTGGTTCCTCCGGCAAGATTTGAAGCTTCAAAACTTAAGGTTATTCGATTGGAAGATCAGATAAATAAACATGCAAGTTTTATTCCGAGAACCTACATTCTATCCCATTGTGACTTTACAGCTAAGCTGACTTTAGCTGTGTCCAATGTGATCAACCTAGAGCAGGTTTGGTTTGTATCTTTACTTTTGCATGCTTGGCTTGGAAACTAGTGCCTAATGCATATTTTGAACAAGAGCATTAGTTCTCAAGTAATGGGTATTTTAATTCCTTCGGTGACTGGCAGTTGAGAGGGTGGTACGAGAAGGATGATGTTGTAGCTGAATGGAAGAAAGTGCAAAATGAAATGTGCCTACATGTTCATTGCTTTGTCAGTGGTCCCAATTCCTTTATGGATCTGGCTGCTGAATTGAGATATCACATATTCTCCAAGGAAATGCCTTTGGTATGTTTTCATTTAACTTATAGATCCCATCAAAACAAAAAAATCTGAATTCTAGGACTGATCTAAGTATTATGCATGACAACCTCCCCAAAAACTTACATATGAGTATTTTGTGTGAGGGGGTGTGGGTGAACTGTTCCTTGCCAAAGCTTGCCATTGCTCAAAATGATTATAAAAGCTATAAAGGAGGTTTACAATGAAATGATATGGAAAAATAAAAATGATAGGTTATCTCCTAAACTTCCACTTCAACCTTGTATGTTGTGCATCTTGTGTTCAATCTGGTATATGCACAAATTCTTGGTCCAATTGAAAATAAGTAGTGAATTCTCGAGGAGGTTTTGTTTCCTGCAGATCATATCTATCTCCTTAAAATTCTCAGCTCGTTTGTTGCTATGTTCTCGTATTATTAATTGCAAGGATGAGTCTCTCATTTTTTATTTTCCTAGGTATAAGTTGTGTTCTTCAAAGAAACAAAAAATTATAGTCATGCCTAAATATATGACGCACGGTTGGTTTCTTGAGTATGGCAGGTACTCAAAGCAATTCACTGTGGAGATTCTGCACTTTTCCGTGAGCATCCCGAATTGCTGGATTCTGTAGTTAGAATATATTTTCATTCTAGCTCACAAAAATACAACAGGATGGAATGTTGGGGACCTCTCAACGATGCGATGGAGGTAAAATTAAGAAATGTTGAAATGAACAATGATTTGGATTAGTAATTTTACTTGTTTGCTTAGAATGCTCAATATCATTTTGGTCTCCATACAGAACACAAATTTGCTACCATCAAGATTTCATTAGATTCTTGACAAAATAAGCTCTACTTATAAAAAAGATAAAGGAAATGTTCTAATCGTACTTGACTACTTTTCTATTCAGCAATGTTATTTGTTACCAATATCTCATAACCATTCATGTTCGGAGTAAAAAAAAAAACCAAGGATTCAAATGTAAATGAATAACTGATATGATGCAGTAATCATTTTTCACTTTTCTCTTTTCACAAGTCCTTCCATGAAAACACATTCATAACATTTAGGAATTTTCTTTTCTAATTGTGTCTCTTCTGTCTTCAGGGAAAACAAGCGGATCAGTTCCAAACGTCAATAAGCAGAGATTGTCCTGAAAAGTGGCGAAGCCCAAAGTCCATCTTCCAAGCTCTTTTTGCTTTTCTTCTTTCAACTATATAACTTGGATTATTTGTTTTATCCCAATTCCTCCCACATCTCAGAATTTCAGGTGGTTTAGAGTTTAGACAAAGCAAAATTCAGCTTGCAAGAATGAACTAATCCCAAAATGAAACTAAAAATCTTTGGGAAGGCCAAAAACCAAAAGAAAAATGTAATTACACAAAAGCAGATTTCTTGTGCCACCAAGGCAATTTGCTTTCTCTTGTATGTGCTGCCTCTCTCTTGTCACGTGCCCAACAGATTATCTTCGTCATTAAATTTTAAAATAAAATAAGGATAAGTGGACAATTTTTAACATTAAATATTTTTCATTAAAATATGAGTAAATGGTATATGCACTCATAGTAACCGTCATATATGGTAAAATTTGTTGAGTTTTATAATAACTATCTTAAAAATTATACCAACAATAATTTATAATTGGTTGACAATGTTAAATATTTTACACCAACAATGCAGAGAAATTAAATTTTTAAAAAAATTTGCTGTAAGAGAAAAAATATTTATCCATCATTATGATTTGTGAAGTTGACAACAATATAAAAAACTAAATTTAAGTTCTCTTTAATAATTTATCACATACATTTATGAGACCACATATATTCTAAGGATAGAAACAAGAAGAAACTTTATTTTTTTTTAATTGAATTAACGCTTTCATTTTATAGAAAATAAAATCCTAAGAATATTTAAGATATAACAAATTCTTTGTCTTTAGTCACCCGATAATTATTATGTATTTACTTTATGAAACTGGTAAGGGTTAATTTCAAATGTCTTTTAGGAATCTTTTTAAATAGAAGAATGATACCGTAAGTTATAATTTATTTTTATAAGTTATCCTAAAAAAATTATTGAAATAAATTGAAAAGAGTTTAGGGATAAATCATAAGCTATTTTCATAAATTTTTCTAAACACTTATACAAGTGTTTATATCATAAGATAAATTCAAATAAATTGTAAATAAGTTTTTGGCTTAAATATATTTTTGGTTCCTATAATATACAACATTTTTTTATTTTGGTCCTTATAAAATTATTTTTTTAAAATGGTCCTTATAAATTTTTTTATTTTAGTCCGTGTTATTTTATTTTAGTCCTTATAAAATATTTTTTTTTTGTTTTTGTCCTTGTAATATGTGAATAATTGACTTTTAGTCCCTACTAATTTCTTTTCAAAGGGACTAACTCAAAATGAACAAAATATTATAGGAATTAAAACAAAAAAAATAAACATATTACAAAGACTAAAACAAAATAACAAAGACCAAAATTAAAAAAATAAATGGGGTTAAATATGTTTTTGGTTTTCCAAAAATATAACAGAATTGGTTTTAGTCTTCAGAAAAAAAAAATTTAAATAAAGTCCCTCAAATTTTAAAAATACCCTAATTAGATCTCTATGCTAAACTCTATTTAACTTTTCTATTAAATGATGACCATATCAGTTTGCAAACAAAGTATTTTATTACCTAAAATATCCAATGATAATTTTTAATAAAAAATCATGTAATTGCTTTTGTTTTAGGGTTAAAAAAATCTATGGTTTAGGGTTAAACATGTAATGATTTTATTTAAAAGGTATGTTACTAATGTGACCTGGACATAATAGTTGACATGGACAGCCATATCAGCAAATTAATGGTGACATGATACTGATATAACCATCATTTAATAGAAAAATTAAACAAAGTTTAGCATAGGGATCTAATTAGAATATTTTTAATATTTGAGGGATTTTATTCAAGAAAAAAAAATTGGAGACTAAAATCAATTTTGTCATATTTTTTGAGGACTAAAAACATATTTAACTCAAATAAATTTTACAAGGAACATTTTGAACAAATAATTTTATAAGGACCAAAACCAAAAAAACGATATATTATAGAGATTAAAAACATATTTAAACTTAATTTTTTTCAAACTAATAGCTTGTTTGGATTACTGTTCTTACCTGTTGAACATACTTTTAAATAAGGATGCTCTTTGTATCTTTTACTCCAAACGTAATTTTGGAAACTTTCCAACTATAGCACAAACATGCTATAAACTGTAAATCCAATCATTATGGAGAATTTGATAGGAGCCCCCCTCCTTCCCCCTGGCTAAATTCTATAGTGGTGGTGACTGGTGACCGTACACTACTCTCAACTCACTCTAACTTTCTTGAAGTAGACGATATAATCAATGTCCAAGAATCAACTGCGTTGCGAACTAGAGTATACGTTTTGTGCTTGGATAAAATCCTCACAATCAATAAATTAAGTTTGTACGGAAATAGTTGCTCTTGCATGAACCTAGCTATTATCGGCAGTTTATAAGCACTAATAGCAAATTGTTAGGGATGGCACGGACCACGAAAGTTCCTATTCTAACTTTATAGCTTATACAGCACATCTTGTATTCATATATATGCATATATCACTTACTGCCTCTCTTGCAAATTAACCCACACTCATTCTCTCATCAGATAGATAAGGTTATCTCATTCTCATGGAAAAGAAGGTGGGAATGGAATCGGTGCATCGAAATAGGCCAGCAACATACAAGAGCTACAGAAAAGACTCATTCCCTGGTAGAGGAAGCATCAAAAGGAGAATATTCATCTTCATGTGTGGAAAGATAAAGCAACGCATCCTTGGTTACCTTGTCAGCTCAAGTTAGCAAGCCATTCTCTTTGTTTATGAATTTTAAGAACAAAGAATACTACGTATGCTTCATATATAATCCAGACGCCATTATGTATCTTCATGTATAACACTACATGTTTAATTAACTACCCTGTGTGTTTGATCGTAACAGTTTCTCATGGAACATGTAATATTTCTGTTGCTAAATAAATGAAGTTATTTCTTATCTTCATGCATTTCGAATTAGAGTAGACGTACCATTCAATACTTTTTTGTATATTATTTCTAATTTTTTAGCTGGAAGTATAGTGTGTCCGAACTAAAGTAATTATAGGAGCTTTAATTTATCACCACTCATGCATGTATCATATCATTGTAAAGCCTGTAACGAAAGTAAATAGATTTTCATTTAAATAGATTTACAATATACTGTTTGAAGTATTAAACAAGGATCATTTTCTATCATAGCATTTCTTTGGGAAATTGACGAAAAGCGAATGGAAATAGGACATCAGCTTTAACGTTGTCCGTCGGGGCTGGATCTGTGCGCACGTATATGCACTAAAACGGACAAATTGGTTGCACTACATCATTGTGCATGTGAATGCGGTACGAAGGCTCCTCCAGTCCCAACGGCAAGATAGTGTTATATTGAAAAATAATTGTTATAAAATTGACGATGGGCCATGGAAAGGCATAAGACACGAATATTTGACTTCATTTAAACAAACAAAAAGATATTTTAGCATAAAATAATTTTCCTCCAATAATTTTTTTTATTATGTTGGTCTCCTGAATAATGAATTAGTTAATCCATTAAGAAAATAAATGTTATCTAGTCCAGAGGTTGCACCCTAGATCCTACTCCTTATCAAAAGGTTTGCAGGATCTGGTGGCTTTTCCAGGTGATGACTACTGACTAAGTACATGCCCTTTCAAAAATACGTTCAGTATAAAAGATACACTATCTTCCAAAAGTATATTCAGCATCCAAAAGTATGCTCAGAACAGCTATCCCAGTTATCCAAACGAGCACTAAGGATAATTCTGTAATTTCCATGCAACCTTTCTCAATAGTTTGGGCAAGGAAGTAGACACTGATAAAAGCGTCATCCTAGTTTGACAGTCACGGGCTACAACTGTTTACTATATAGTATATAATGTCCATGTTGTATCTTACTATCTTTTGGGCTTTGAACATTCCTTTTTATTTGTCGACCATCAACTGGGCCTGCGCAATTAGACCCCGGAGCTATGCAAGAGCTTAAAATTTCCCATGCAATAACCACCCAACCCCTTTTTGCGACCAGCGAATTTGAAGAGACTCTGATGCTTAAAAGAATATGATATTATTGAAAACATAAGCCAACAAATTCAATATGAACAATATACATGAATATACGCAATATATGTAAGTACACGCATGGTCAATTCATATCTTAAGGGTCCTAAACAACCACAAAGTCTCAGTGATCTGAAGCAAAACATGATAAACGACATTCATAAGCTGTACCAGCATAAGCAAAACAAACACAATATATCAATATGACCTATTGGGTTTGGAAGATGATGAGGTTTTGGATTTTGCAAAATCAACAAGATCTTTGAAAAGGACATCCTCTGGTTTCTGTTGTTTGGTTGGGGTGGATGAATTCAGGGAGAGATTTTGAGTTTGTCCCACCAAGCTTTCATAAGAGGAACTAGATCCACTACTTGAATGAGATGCACCTTGTTGTTGCTCAAAAAACTGTTGTCTCTGATTATACTTTGAAGGTGGGGGCGGGAGGATGCCAGAACCAGGAGATTGTGTGTCCCAGGGAGCTGGAGGCAGACGCTCTGAAGATTTGTCCACTGAAGATGGTTGTTCATCATACACAGGCTGGCTGCTAAAAATTGGTGATGAGGTACTCATGGCATGAGGACGAGATGAAGACAGTGATGGAATAGTTGATGAGGTTGGATTAGGGCTAGAATGAAGGGAAGCTGCAAATGAAGTCGGTTCTGAGTTTTCAGGAGATCCTTCTGCCTTGTATGTATCACCACTGAGATAATCAACCATGCCAGTGCCAGAGTAGACTGGTTTCCTTGATGCTGGTGGTGGGGGAATAAGTGGGTTTATCCTCCCTGGTTCTTCCTTGTCAAAGGCCGGTTTCCGATTCTGTGCACCAGTGTCACGTGATGACCTGAAATCATGGTATTTAAATGTTTATGAAACACAAAAGAAAGAGAAAAAGACAAGGGCAATAGAGGATCTCTTCTCATGGTTACGAGGGAATATCGAACATATATCAACTAAAGGGTGTCAATTATGAAATGAAAATATGTCAGGCCTTTGAAACCTCTCCCCCCCCCCCCACAAAAAAAAAAAAACAATCCAATCGGGCCCACTAAGAAAGACAAAGTAACTATCAACAGGATTTAACGTTATGCAAGAACTTTTGGGGTTCACCTATGGGCCAGTTGAGCAAAATCATCTTCTGATTCATCATCTTCATGGTTTACATTTACAAGTGACAGAACTGAAGTTTCTGCTTCTCTAGCACCTGAATCAGCAGTTCCATTCACAATATCATCATGTCGACGGAGTACTCGCTGAAGGCTGTCATTCAGTGCCAATCCCTGACCTAAAAGCTGCTCATCCCTGAAAGTGAAGTAACCATTACAGTCACTCTTTGTAATTGCACAAAGAAAAGAGACTTAGTAATTAAAGAAAAAAAATACTTACGTAGTATTGTTCACAAGAAGCATGACACGCTTTTGGTATGAACGACACTGGTCAACAAGGTCAACGATCACTTCGTCCTTCACACCCTGTCCAGAACATCAAGAAACAAATGAATAATGACAACTTGCCATGACAGTTTTGCACTGAACTAACAATTTAATATCACAGCAAGCAAAAGCATTAAGTTTGAATTATATCTTAGTTCTACTTCCACACTTGCAAGGAATATTTTCATAGATCCAATCATGTTCGGACTCTAATGCTACCCCAAGCTTTTCATGGTTAGCTACTCTTGAACCTCAGCTAAATGCAATGTGTACTCAGAAATCAGAAGGGTAAGCAAGAGTTAACAAATAATGACTTAAAATTAGAAAGGGGGTGGGGCTTAACAATCGGGGATCCATTCAAACCCATGAATGTACCCTGACAGCTTTTTCATTTTTACACAATGACTAGATAATAAGCAACTTGATCTTGGGCCCACTAAGAGTTTTGTAAATCATGAATGATCTTGATATTGGGACTGGAAATTTGATATCTGTGGCCAAAGATTGAATAGAAAGAAGGAAACATAACCAGAAAACCTCGGAGTCACACAAAAACATATAGGAGTCAGAGTCTCACTTAAAAATGTCACATTTCAGCTGTGTCAGGTAGGTGGAAAAGCATACTTCTTAAAGTCTTAATCAGAATATTACTAATTCTCATAACCTGCTTAAATCAGTTTGCTAAATGGGATGAACTCCAGATCCAGAATTCCATAGTACCACACAACAACTAGTGGAATATGAAAAGATGGACACAGAAATACAGCAATTTCAAAGCTCAAACCTAAACTTTCATAAACAAGAAAAACTGAACAGAGGTTCCAAAATGAAGCCAGCAGAAAAGGAATAATAATAATAATATCACCTCAGGGTCTTTAGGATTCAAAGCACTAAGCATTTCCATCAATACATCAGCTAGTCCTTGAGCAATTTGAATCTCTGGCAAACTGCTTATAATAAGCAAATCTAGTTAGAGAGGGATAAAGCAAACACCAACATTTTTTTCATGGAAGAATGACTTATTAAGAGAAAAAAGAAGAGGTACAAAAAAGAACCTCCTAGAACAACCGAAAATAGAACAAAGAGAACAATAGTTCAGAAAAGCTTCAAAATCCCCCTTGTAGATATGTAAGAAAGGGTTCCCTAAATAATTTAACACCACTAGCATATCTTAACTAGGGGAATTAATACTCTTAAATGCATCAGGCCGATGTGAGGGATGCACCCTTAAGGTTGCCTGGCGAGGAACTTAAATACCCTTGTAGTTCAACCCATGAACCAAAAATAAAAATCACATGCCTTAAGGCGGTAAGCCTTCTTGTTGTTAGATCCTACTTCGCATTGACTGAATAAAGCTTTGCTCCAAGATATCATTCTATGACTAGACAGGAGAAGTGTTCAAAGGGAGAATCTCATAATTATGGAGGAATTGACATGTTGACACCAAAATCAATCAAATATACGACAAAAGTATGCATGTACATAATTATGAGATTCTAATTTTTCAATGTTTTTAAACCACAACTATGTTCGAGATTTAAATAGGTAGGAAAACTTAAATACAGAAATAAGAAATTCAAGTATTGGCATATAATTGTATACAATGTTTGATAATATTCAATAGACATGATTAACTTCTTTGTATTTACAGCAGATAGGTATGTTAACAAGCAATCACTTAAGCCATCTGTTACAATTTACAATAAACACATCGTAATCATTAAAATAGAATTATACATGGAATGATTACATGCAAAGGTATGAGAGGCAAGAGATGGTCACATGGAAAAAACAACGTTGAGATGGAACAATTTCCAAAATGGATAACAAGGTAAATACAATTTATAACTTTCACCATGATATAGTATAGCAGTAATTGACAGCATATCTGCTGCTCACTCAGCATCATTATTAGCGGCAGGGTGAGTGTGACATAAGCTATGAACAAATTTTCAAATAACCTGTCAACTTGTTTTTTTATCATTTTTTCCTAGTTTGAAGTTCATTGCAATAGGAATTGAGCAGATTTCTTACCAATGGTGAACTACCTTAGAATATACATCCAAATTATAGAAACTACTATTAGAAAGCTGGGACTTATTTAAAAATGCATAAATTGAAAAATAAGAAACCAACAATTTACAAGATTCACTATTATGATAAATACCCAGTCAATTTCCTTACACGATGTGAAATATATAATAACACTGTTAGCCCCACACAACAAAAATAAGGATCAGAACATTAAGAATGTGATAAAGTTCAAAGACCACCTAAGGCCAGATTCATCTGACTGAAGAGAAGCCTGAATAGCAGCATCATCATATTCTGCAGCAGAATGAACAATTGGCTGAGTTTGAGGAGGAGTGAAGAATGGCACGCTACTCTCATCTCGTGGTGGAAATTCAACTCCAGCAGACTGTTAATTATCAAAAACATTACATTAGAGAAACAAAATATCAATGTTTTAGTTCTAAGTCAAAAAGCAACAACTTAATGATATATTAGTTTAGAACAATGAGTTTGATATATTATTAGTGTGTGTAATGATATATTAGATTTGAACAGTAAGTTTTGATATATTATTAATTATCCGTGTGTGCATGTGTTCAAGAGGATGGGAATTCCGATATTGGATACCAAAGAGTCAATAATGCAAGCACACAGTTGGATGCAGCTCATGTAACAATATAACCCTTTAACCCAATTAATAAAAATACCAGGAAAAAAAAAATAATGATGACCTCAGGCTAATTTGGTCCTGGGTAAATGCAACTATAATAATATGTTGCAGACAGGCAGAAAAAATTAACAAGGCTCTAGTAGGAATATCACAGTACAAATTTACAGCAACAGAAATGTTCATGCATATCATTTAACAGTACAATTATTGCTTGCAAAGTATAAATTAATTTCAGAAGGTAATGTCTAGATGCACACAAGCTCACCTTTAATTCATTATATGCTGCATAGTATTGAGGATAAACTCCAGTTGGGCCCCCAAAAGCTTCTTGCCATGTATCAATTAAGATCAGTATCTTTTCCCTCACATTTAAGTCCGGCTGTACAATTAAATTAAAAGCAGGCAGCAATGGATAAGAAAGTCTTCTACTTCCAAAATACAGTTGCAAACGGGACATTAAAAAAAAAAAGTGTCATAAACCAATAAATACCTTCTTCTTCACTATCTTAACCATTTCATGTAAGATATCCCGCTCGACAATCTGCTGAACTACACTTTCACCACAATTTTTACTAAGGGTCTCCAGTACCTACATCAAGTACAAAACACCCATGTCAGGTAATCATTGCTTTTTGTTACCACCTGTACAAATCTGTGGATAAGAATCTTTCTAAGTATTTTACACCTAATCTCTTTTAATCATGGCAAAATAAAAAGTTATGACCATAAGGACTTTTACATAATCTACCTTTAAAAAATGTAAAAATATAGTAATAGTAATAGTAATAACTAATAACACATATTTAACATATTATATTCAAGTACATAAAATATTCAACAATTATCCAAAAGTAAAAGAGCAGAAATACTGACAAAAAGAGCCAGAAGCTGTATTTTTGGATTTTTACTGCCCAAACGCTTCTTAAGTATCTTTAATGCATCCTTTGCTTGCCTGCAAATTTAATTAGTTATAGCACAAAAGATCAGTCACAATTTAATTAAGGAATACCCATGAGAAAAATCAAAATAAGGATCAATCGAATCAATTACATACTTGAGATCCAAAACTAAAATGAAAGATAAAATTCAAAAGTGGCTTAATTTCCCTTATGGTCCTCCTCCCCCTAGTTTTGAATGAAACAACGTAATGTCTACAGTATTCAAATTGATACAATTGAATTCCTCATCTACTGTTGACATGGCTTTATCTGGAATCAAGTGCACTTTTTGCTGACTGTGATAATGTCGCACAATATCATGTCAGCAAAAGAGTACATCAACAGCAAAATGATCAAAGGTGACTCAATTGCATCAATTTGAAAATTAGGGGGGTAACATTATTGCAATGAAAAACAAACAGGCCAAAATCAACACTGGTGAAATTAAAGGTGCCGAAAGTGTAATTAAGCCATGAAAATACAACTGATCCTCAGAATTAAGAAAGTCTACCATTCTCTTCTATGTGCTAAGATTAAGAACTTCTATAGTTTCCAACTTAACAATACTTCAAAAATTAAAGCAAATACTTTTTTCAGTTCAGTTATACTTGTGATATATTAATAGTGGTCCCATTGCTCCCCTTTTCAAGAATTTCAATGAAACCCCTGAACACATGGTAGTCCCTATATGAGAAAGAAAAGGGCTACCCGCAGTTAAGATTGCCATTTTATTCACAAATAGTTCAGTCCACAACATAAACGTGGCAAGTCAAAACTTAAGAAAACAATAAATGATATACAAATGCACAATAAAAGGTGAATTTGTCAAATATGATGGGCCACGCACTTTGAATATTCAAATTATCTAAACAACACAGAACTCTTTCTAGCAAGGCAAGAGTACAAGATAAAACTTACCCTCCTACCTTTTACCAACATATCAGGGGGTAAAAGAAGTACCAGAGCAGTCTTTCTCTTCTAAAACAAAAACATCATATCAACATCTTTGAGATGCAAGATTACCAATGAACTTACTGAACCACAGTACAAGCAGTTTTTGTATAATACCGGCCAACTAAGAAATCAGTTTAGTGTGATTGGAAAAATAAAACTCTTATCATGTATGATTGTATTCATACAGCATACACACTGACACTCCAAGCAAAGCAGAGTTAGAGACTTCAGCAGTGATTGGTGATTAAGAGAAACAAAGCATGAGAAGAGAACAATACCCGGGCTCCATATTAATGATATCACACAACTCTATGTTGATTGCCCAGTCCGGACCAATAAGCATGTCACTAGTAGCTCTCTCAGCACAGGCAGCTGCGTTGTTAGCCATCTCTCTCCACCTCCAGTAAGTCAGGTCCCTCTACTTTCAACCTTTCTGCAAACCCAAAACCCAATGTAACAATATCAACAAAGCCCTTTCAAAACTGTAAGAGTGCACCGTATCAAATATCATTAGCACTTGTCTGATCAGCAATCTAGAATTCAAAAAAATCCACGTTCATCCAGTCAATTCAACGGGTGGAAAAAACAAAAACAGGCTCAAAATTAAACAGAAAGAATGAATGCTACATAATCAGCATCAGAATTGACACCACAGAAACTCAATCCACTAGCTGATCGAAATCCAGAAATGTCAAATAAACCCTATGAGTAAAAAGCCGAATCGTTTGATAGCGCGGAAAGTGAAGAAGGACGAAAAAGCAGATCATAATCATGCCAAATCAAACAACGAAGTTGTAAGCAGCACACGAGAGAACAGAAATCCAACGAGATTAAGGATTATGCAGAGATCGAAGGAACCTAAAAGGCTAAAACCCCATAGTGGAGAGTTGACAACAAGAGAAACTCAACTCAGTGATAGATTCGAGACAGAGAAGGGAAAGAAACGTTACCTATGTGTCAGAATCGAAGAAGAATTGAGAATCAGAAATGAGAATCAGAAACTGAAATGAAGAGTAGCACTCAATTTGGGATCCTAAAGCACCCACCCCACGCTTTTTCTTTGGCACCGGCCGCTCCCCTTTTTATTATTCAATCTATTGATTTATTATCTATTGTTTTCAATGTCGACAACAAGGCTTATGTATGTCGTGAGTAATAATCAAACAGGGAATTATTGAATTAAAAAAGAAAGTTTAATTGTTATGTATTGATAGCATAAAAAGTTTACTGATAATTAATTAGAAATTATTATTAGTATGACTTTTAATATAATTATTGTAAAAATCATCAAACTTACTATTATTGTTAGTATGACAATATAAAATAGCATATTTTTTCAAAAAAGAAAAACAGAAAATTATTGAGTAAAAAATTAATAGATAATTTTTTATTAAAAATTATGTAAATATTATATCAATAATATTGAATATTATAGTTATTGAGTAAAAAATTAATAAAATGTCTTACTTTTAATTATTTAATTAATATTGTTTTAGTTTACACTACAAATATTTTTATTAGAAACTATTTTATTCAAAGTCTGAAATATTTATAAGTGTTAAATATGTTTTTGGTCCTTAAACTTTTCTTGATTTTCACTTTTAGTTCTTAAACAAAAAATTGACTGGTCTTAGTCTCTATACTTTTCTCCCATTAACATTTTTAGTCTTTGCCGTCAAATATCACCGTTTAGTGATTACATGATAGCCACGTGAGTTGTCACGTCATCAACTAGTTTGACGTGGCAATCACGTGTAATTTTTTTTTAGTAAATTATGATTTTAGTTCTTAATTTTTTCACAAAATTTTAGTCCTTCAATAATTTTTTGACCGGTCTTAGTCCCTTAACTATTGTTTGTCATTGTTTTTAGTCTCTCCCATCTAGTATCACTGTTAAGCGATAATGTGACAATCACATTAGCCGCCACATGACTTGTCATATGGACTACAAGTTTGACGTAGCAGTCACATGATAAAATATTGTTGGTTCAAGACATTTTTTAACTGTTCTAAGGTGCTACAAATTTTTTAGCAAGGTAAAACTGCCACAAAAAGGTTTGAAAATTTGAAAAAAAAATTGAGACGATGATACAGTAAGCAAAATCAACAACTTGCGATACATAAATCAACAACCTACTGAACCATGATCCAAAATACAAAATCAACAACCTATGAAAAGCGAAATTAGCCAGAATAAGCAAAATCATAAACCACTAAACCCATGAATCAAAACCCCAAGCACCAAAATCAAAGAACCCCTAATCTTCAAACCCTTTCAAATCCCAATCCTCAATCTCACTTCTCAAACAAATGCTAAACCCCTCTATTTAAATCACACTCCTATGAATCCTTTTGCTCCACGAGTAACATCGTATACTAAGGACAGACACAAGGTGGTAATGGTGGCAAGAGAGTGAGGCAACGACGATGGGTTTTGATATCGCGAGAATATTTAAGTGGATTGTTAATTTGTGTGTTGTGGATTGTTGATTTTGCTTACTGCATCTCATTCTCTTTTTTTAAAAAAAAAAATCAAACCCTTTTGTAAAGGTTTTACACTACCAAAAAATTTGTAGCGCCTTAGAACCGCTAAAAAATGTTTTGAACCAACAACATATTATCACATGATTGCTACATCAAACTAGTAGTGCAGATGGCAAGTCATGTGACTATCAATTTGGCTGCCACATCATCACACTTAATAATGATACTTGATGGGAGGGACTAAAAACAATGATGAATAATAGTTAAAGGACTAAGAGTGGTCAAAAAATTGTTGAGGGACTAAAAGTGAATTTCATAAAAAGATGAAGGACTAAAACTGGTCAAAAAATTGTTGAGAGACTAAAAGTGAATTTTGTGAAAAGATTAGGGACTAAAAACGTAATTTGTCAAAAAAATTTACACATGGTTGCCACATTAGACTAGTTGATAATATGGCAACTCATGTGGCTGCCAACATAACTGCCATGTCAGCATTTAATGGTGATACTTGACGGTAAAGACCAAAAATGTTAATGGAGAAAAAGTATATGGACTAAAACCGGTCAATTTTTTGCTTAGGAACTAAAAGTAAAAATCGAAAAAAGTTTAGGGACCAAAAACATATTTAACCCGATTCATAATAAAATGGAATTAATTTTTTAGTAATTTTTTTCTTAACTAGTACTTTTAAAATACTTATTAACATTTTCACAGTAAAAGCTATGTACGTGTTAGATTTAATTTATTTTAAATAAGTAATTGTTTATCTTTAAAATTTCTTTAAAAAATTAAAAAAAATGATTATTTATTTAAGCATTATTAAACATGCATTAAAAGTAAAAAAAAAAAAAAGTATTAAAAATCTTCATTATTTCATAATTATAAAAATCGCTCAACATTTATATTTTATATATAATTAAAAATATTTAATAAAGTGTATTAATATTTTTAACATGTGTCCTCAAACTATCAAGTATATATATGCCATAATATTTTCAGTACAGTGACGTCTGAACAAACAATTTATGATAGAATTAATAGAATTACGAACATTTGCAAGGGTAGGCAAAATAAAATTGTTTCTGCTTTGTATTCATTCTAATTCTAATATGAACTGAACTTATTGTTTATACTGATATGTGGTGAGGTTTCCTATTTTGACTTTCGTGGAGGATGGAAGAAACGCATCCAAGTCGTAAGCGCGTTTTTCTCTCTGTCTATGATTGGATTGGATGGGCTTGCTGATCACGGGTGCCATTGGAATTTGGAAGGTCAATGAGACTCGTACGTGTTTCGGCTCGGAATTTTAGCATGTAAGAAAAACCCCTATTGTCAATGGCGGGGATTGAATAATCAACCTTACAGTCAAATGTTTATTTTTAGCGTACGTACATCAATATAAAAAAAAGGCAAATATTTAATGAATATTTCAGATTATTTTGTAAGGATTATAACATATAATTTTATTAAATAAAAGATATTTTTTTTAATAGACTAATTATTACATTTTTTATTAAGTATCATTTTATTTTTTTCAACTTTGTAACAAATATTTTTATAATATGCTGCACATTTATTAAGCTTGCACGGTTTTTAATATAATTAATATAAATGATAACAAAAAAATTATTCAATAAAATAATAGTAGATGAGTTTAATGTTTATGCACTATTAATATAAAAAATTTTACACTGTCGACTAATCAAATATCACCATTGATATGATTTTTAAGATAATTTATTATAAAAGTCAACAAATTTATCTCACAGGATAATTTGTGATTGAATAACAATGTAAAATACTATTAGTGCATAACCTATTTTCTCATAATAAATATTATTTTTCTTGAATGCTATCCCACTAATCCATACACAGGTCAAATCAAATGCACTGTTTTTCTTGGTTTTTTTTTTTATAGTAATGATATATCAGTATTCTTCTATATCAAACACTTCATAAATATTTATTATTATTTTTTTATTTTTTTATTATATTACATCACTTATCATATATATATATATATATATATATATATATATATATATATATATATATATATATATATATATATATATATATATATATATATATCTTCTTTTAGGTGTCAATTAGGACTTAGATGTCCATGGATAATTTTCCAAAAACAAATCATCTTGCTAATAAAATGACAATCGGTTCTCTTTTTTCTTATTCGTGAATTAGTGTATCACAGAGTATGATTAATTTAGAAAAAAAAAAGTAAAAGGGAAAAAAAGAGAATGAAAAGAAAATGAGTAGAAATTAAGATAATTTTGTAAATTATTTAGTAAAAAAGAATGAAAGGAAAAAAATTGAAACTTTTATTTTCTTTTTTTAGTTGTGTAAAATGTAAATATATATATATATATATATATATATATATATATATATATATATGTATATGAAATACTATAAATATCTCTAATGAAAGAGAAAAGTATGCAAAAACAATGGTAATATATTTGGTCTTTTAATTACATAAAACAACTTTCCTTCTCCCAAAACTAGACAGATTATGGTTATGTTTAGCCTAACTTTTTTTAGCTTTTCTTTTTGTATAAACCATAAGTATTCTTCACTGGAGACAACTCTGCTCGAGTTGGATAGGATCATTATGGACAATAAAGTTTTCCCTCCATGTATTTAAAACCAAATACTCGAAGGGAGAGCTTTGTCAGCCATAATAGTCCTATCCAGTTCAAGCAGGATTGTATCCAATAGAAGATACCTTGGCCTAGACAAAAAAAAGCTAAAAAAAAAGTTAAGCTAAAAATAACTTTTTTAGCTTAGTTACTTTAAAGTTGAAGTTCAAAGTAAAATCGAGTTAATTTGGTTCAGGTTATCAGGTTATGATAAAAATAAATAAATTATTATATTTTTTGAGTTTTTATTCCCACTTATTTTCTATTTTATATAAATTTTTAATTTCATGTTAATGCAAGGTAAAAATATTTCTTGTTATTTAATGACTAACTATTTATTTTATTTAATATTAATTTTTTCTATAGTTATAATTTTATATATCTTACTAATTTTCCTTACCAAAATGTGTTAAAAAATATATAATAAACATGATCAAATTAAGACACTTGATAATGGTATATAAGATCATAAAAAGATCAAAATGAATGAAAAAGAAAAAAAAAGATCAAAGTAGAAGAAAAATTTAAGTATTAAATTCTAAAATCTATTAATCTAAAAGTTTAAAAATAGCTAATTGAAACATCAAGTTGGTTAAGGTTAAAAAAAATAAATCTAACAACTAAATTAATTATAATTGATTTAGTTTGGATTTAAAGTAAAAAAATAATTGAATCGATTTAAACCAGTTTAATAGATTTAATTTGGATTATTAGGTTGATGGAGTTAATATGATATACTGAACACCTTTATTCCTTTCTTGTCCATTTAAGACAAACATATAAGTTTAGACTAATCTAGTTTTTTTATCTTGATTAATCAATTAGTATTTAGTAGTTATGCAATTTTTTTTGTTAGTATATTTTATAGAATCTTTGGATAACATTACTTTCTTAATATATTTTTTTCATTAATATCCAAGTGGATGAGTATTTTTGCTGAAATAATTTAAAGCTTGTAAACAAGTTCAAAATTTCATTTATATGGTTGAAATACAATTTGAAACTAAAGTTAAAATAGTTGGCATTGATTATAAGCAAGAGTTCCAGTTAGCTCAATTTTATTCATCTAAAGAAATTATCTATTAGACTAATTAGGTTGAGTCTCCAAAGCGAAAATGGATGTCTTGAGTAGAGAAACCAATATACACATAACATGGAGAGAGCTTTACTTTTTCTTCAAAATTACCCATGCAACTTTTGTAATACACAATACTTTATGCCACTTACATTATTAATCACATACCTACTCCTATATTAGAAAACAAATTGCTATATAACTATTATAGGAATTCCAATAAATATTAGTGACTTTAGAGTTTTCAAATCACTATGTTATGCAATTATGTTATATGTTTATTAAGTAAAATTTGACCGAAGAGCATGAAAGTGTGATTTCTTAGGTTATGAATTAAGAAAAAAATGCACATGTCTTCTTAAATATCCAATCTAAAGAAATCTTCATTTCAAGGAATGTCATGTTTTGAGTTAGTCATTCCTTATAACACACCCTCCCCTACTAGTTGGTCTTACTTGGATATTACTAAACTCATCCAACCATCCACACATAACTTTCCTAACACCACCATAGTGAGTACTACTCATTGTACCCTTAAAATGCTAGAAACCACACCAAGCCATCAATCTCTTGAGTTTGAATCTACTAGCACAACAACATATATTCCTACACCTATGCATAGGTCCTCACGCCTCATGTGTTAGTCACCTTATATGATGTTTTCAAAATTCACAAGTGTTTCAATTACTTCAAATAATAAAGGACCAATAAAGTATTGTTCCCTCAAGGATTGAAATTCAATTTCTGACTTTGCTAAACTACAACTATTTGAACTATGATTTTGTAATGAATAAATGAATTTCATTAAGAATAGAATATTTACAATCAATAATGTACACAAAGAATTTAAAAGATGTATTACGCAAAATTAAGAAACAATAGTCAACAGGTGTTAGGTAGTCATAATTTCTTCACCATGGTAGTACTAGCTACATTAGTGCAACTTCCTCCATTAATGATCATGCTACAGAACTTGTCTTTCACCTAGCATCTAGTATGGAAGAGATTCTCTCCTTGCACGGCTTCTTCTTTCTTTACTTGTATGCTCAACACTCTTAGCCATCAAAGACTACTTTGAAGATATCCACCCTTCATCTTCAACATCCTCCAAGGTTGGCATATCCTCTTCATCTGACTCCTCATCTGTCACGATCTCACCATCTCTCATCGTTATATCTACTTTATTCACGTACTCATTAGTTATGTGTCTCCTACCTTGACACTTAAAATAATGAATGTCATGATTTTTGCTATAGAAGATTATGGAATTACCTTGTGTCTCGTGCTTGGATGACTCAATCTTGGTTTTAGGTGTAAGATTGCTTGTGTCCTTTATTTCGCTTCACATAATTTGACTTCCATGCACTTGAAGTTGGATTTATGGTTGCTCAAGTAGTGTTTCTCCTTTCAAGTTGTTGCTTAATGTTAATGGCCTTGTGTACAATCTCATCAATCTCTAGATGGTGTTGCAACTTAACTACATTAGCAATATCTCTATTCAACCTATTCAAGAATTGTGTCACAGCAGCCTCTATCTTCCTCTATGTTGGTTCTAATCATAACCGCCTCTATGTCCTTGTAGTAATCCTCTACGCTATGGTTATCATGGGTAAGACTTTGCAATATATAGTGCAAGTCTCAATAGTAATGACCGGGCACAAATCTCATTTTCACTAAGGTATTCATCTTTTCTTAAGACTCAATTGTCCTTTCTTTATTCCTCTTGTTGTTTAGAACAAGTTGGTCCCACTAAGTAACAACATAGTTAGAAAACTCAATTACAAGAAGTTTTACCTTCTTGGTCTCATAATAGTTTTGGCAGTCAAATATTGTTAAGCCAAAGGATGAATTTGTAACCCTCAAATATTTTGATAATAACAAACAATTAAGATATATGTTTTTAGGCAATCGTCTGGTCATCCGTAACACGTTTATTAGCAACTGTCTGATATCTTTAAAAATATATATATCGTCTTTAACCATTGACTAAATCAGTAACAGATCTTACAAACGATGACAACGTTCTAAAATGATTTGCACATCAATCAGAGCGTAAACTACCTCAAAACTCATAAAGCCTATATACCTACTCTCGAGGAAAGTCAGCGAAAAAGAAGGAATATATGTGCGAATATCAGAACGGGAAAATAGACATGACAACTGCTACAAGATTGAGTACAAGAATAAAAAAGATAAGCAGATTGCTTTATCTTATCATATGACAAGTTGGTGAAAGGCATTAAATGTTGCATTTAATGCTCCAACGACTCCCTTCATTAGATGAAGGCTGTCTCTTGCAAAGCACTCAACGGATACTTTTGGAGAAGCCTATAAATAAAAGAAGAGACCTCTTTCGAGTTGTTGTTTTTGTCATAGTGGCTGCTGATTCTAAAAAATTATAACTTCTTTAAGAGAAGAAAAAGCTCTTGTATATTCTGATTGTAAAAGTCTTTTTGTACTTCATTGTATATTCGTCTGTTAAGAAGTTAAACCTAGTGAGGTAACTTATACGTAAATCTTTTTCTTAACGAGATTGGTGGAAGCCTAAAGAGGCTTCGATTCAAAGAATACTTGGGTTTTTATTTGGAGAGGCAAGTAAAAGGCTACTTAGGTTAAGCTTGAAAAGGCTTGTGAAAGAATACTTGTAACTTGAAAAAGTTAGTGAAACTTGGTTGTAGCCAAGAACTAGACGTAGTTTCTAAGTTGAGACGAACCAGTATAAACCTTGTGTGCCTTTCAATTTGCTTTGCTTAGTTTTAATATTCGTTTGTTTTATAAAACGTCTTTGAAAACTTCTTTGATCATACCCTTCAGACGATACATCTCAAAAAAGGTTTTGCGAAAATTTGCTACAACATAATTTAACTCCCCTTCTTGTGTTATTTTTGTATCTTACAAAGATGAATTCGATCTTCCTCTCTCATTCAAGGTATGCCTCGGGATAAAACTTTCCCTGAAACATTGGTATCTTCGCTTTTATTCCCCTCAAGTTGTCATCTTCCTCATTCCCTTCTTTTATATTCTGTCCAACCATCCTATGATGATTATTTGTTGAAATCTTCTCCATTATTGTCATAATAGCCTTCATTCTCATCTCTAACATGAGCTTTTCACCTTCTAAGGGTATGATGTGATTGTTCCTCAAGAGTATTGTCAATTCATTCCATCTTCTCATGAACTCGTTCCTCCATCCCCTTCAACATACATTTTTCCTCCCTAAATATTGCTTCCATGTATAAAGTTTAGGGCTAAACTCAAAATTACTTCCCACCATGTTACCTATAAAAGAAAGTTACCAAAGAATAGGGTCTCACCACTCTCCCTTTGTGTTTCACATGAACAAATAGAATCACTCAATTTGCTTGTGTTTACACTAAAGAATTTGGTCTTTTCCCTCTAATGTTCTTACCAATCTTTTTTTTTTTTCTCTCTTTAATTCTCATGAAGTTCTTAGAGAACTAATCAAACCAATATCAAGAATTTTGTAGCACCCAAATATTTATTTTGAAGCTCAAGAACTAGGATCCACCAAGAAAGGATCAAATTCTTCTCAAGAAAGAAAAAGATTCAATCTTGATATAACTCATTAAGAAGAAAAATCCAATATTTGACATAAAAAAGTAGAAAAATATACAAATTAAAAATTTTGGATTTTTTTTTTGCACTATTTTTGTTTTTTATCACCATTTTTTGGGTTTTGATACCATTGTTTCTCTCTCTCTCTCTCTCTTTCTTTTGAATTTCCATTTTTTTGGACCACTCATCCTTTTTTATACTATTATCTCTCTCTATTTATTTTCTTTAAATTCAATTTTTTTTATCACTCTTATCTTTCTCTCTTTTTGTTTTTTAGATTAACAAAAGTCAAAGGAAAATTAAAAGGATAGGAAAAACCTTATTAGAATCAAAGCTCTTGATGCAAAATGGTAAAACCCCACTAACGAATTAGTGAGATTGTAATCAAATTGATGTTCCTGGGATCATCCTTTAATTGGAATTATGTGGAAAATATAGATTTAATGCCAATGAGAGTGAGAATCAAATGTTAAGGAAAACCACGATGCCCTACAAGGGACATGAACCTTGGTGTGATCTACACAGTGAGCCATGTCCTACAATTAATACGAAATCTCAAAAAGTGAAGATGCCACAATTAGTTATGGATGATTTGATTGATGAGTTAGTGTTGTTTGAGCGCCACAAAAGAACCTGATAAGCTTGAATAATTCTCAAAGAATGAAAGAGAATCACTTTCACTTTTTATCAATAATGTAAAAACTATTTATTTATAAATAAGGCATTATAAGTAATAGAAATATCCCAGACTCATATTTGAATTAAAGATCTAAATCAAATTTGAATTAAATATAAAAATAAATTCCTAAAAAAATTGTCAAATTTGACATTATCTAATCAAATTTGAACTTATCTAATAAAATCTAAATGAATATTATCTAACCTTATCTAAATAAATCTAATCAAATCTAATAAGGTATAATCTAATCATATTTGAATTAGTCTAATCAAATCTAATAAGTTACTATATAATCAAATTTGAATTAGTTCCTTAATCCAAATCAAATTCAAATTTCACTCAACCATATGAATTGTCTTCTCTCATTCTTTCTCCTTCCAAAGTTTGGATTACACATAGGCTAGTTGGGTTGGTACTTGTATTCTCTTCAATTGGTGGTTTCCTTACATTATCCGAGCAAGCTTGAATTGATCCAACAAATGCCTCTTTGAACATCTTTGTGTGTGCTCTTGTGACTAGTTGATAGAGACTTGAATAGAATCTGAGTATGCACCATCCAAAGTGCTTGTGTTATCCATGATCTCATCATGTCCTCTCTTGTCTCGCGGTGGACCAAGAAGTAAAACATAATGTTGAGAACATTTTCAAACACAATAATAGATCGCTTACTAGCCTCAAGACCTTAAGGATAACTACTCTAAGCCTCTTGTACTCTAATGCGGCAATAAGGGTGTGTGGGAAAAAACTGCATACAACAAAGATCAATGATAGGAACACACCACAAAAACATACCATAGATAGAAATAACAAAAGACACAAAATTTAACATTCATGCATGGTTCAACATCTCTTGCCTAAATCTATGAAAACGTTCCAACAAAAGTGTTTACTATCTCATATAAAGATAACAAGTTTCTTGGACAACCTTGAAAAATCATCCAAAATAATGCATCACCCTAATAACCCAAATCCCTTATAAGAAATGATAACATTTTTCACAAGAAATCTTCTCACGTCTTTGAAACTTATCTCTTCTACTTGGCTACATGATCCCTTTTGTCATATTAGGATATTATTTCTCTTCAGAAGAACATCTATTTAAAATAGTAATAAGTGACTTTTAAATAACTTATTGGATAAACACCAATTGTTTCTTATATTTTAAGAGTCATTTTTTTAGAAATTACCTCCACAGTCGTACCAATAATCACTACCTTTTCCTTATCAATTTACATACAGGAAACTCTAAATTTGAATAATTTTGTTTTTAAAATATTTTGTTTAAAATTTATAATTGCCATTATCTCTTTCTTTACCTTGGAGTATCATTTCTCTTCACAAGAACATCTATTTATAATAGTAATAAATGACTTTTAAATGACTCTTGGATGAACACCAATTGTTTCTTATATTTTTAAGGCTAATTTTTTTTTAGAAATTCCCGCCACACGCCTACTAATAATCACTATCATTCCATTATTAATTTATATATAGGAAACTCCAAATTAGAATAATTCTGTTTTTAAAATATTTTGATTAAAATTTATAATTGCCTTTCTAAAAAGAATGCTCTTGTAATTAAAAAAAAAAAAAAATCCAATTTTCTATGAATGAGCAAAGCATTTTGATGGTAATTACCACCTTGTCCGTGAAAAAATCCTAGGCCGGTGACGCCGGTCTAACACATCTCCTCTTACCCATTACTTTCAAAGCATTAAGCATAGGATGCAGATTTTTTCACTAAAGCATGCTCATTATGTCCCTTCTCTTACTTCTTCTCCAGCAATATGGTTGACATCTACCTACCACCCTCCAACGGGGAATATCACCCAATCCAACCACAACAGCAACGTCTCAACAGGTTAACGGTTGCATGAACTGTTGGACAGTCTATAAGAATGACATAACAGGCACGTGGTAGCTGTAAGGACTGCATGTGCTCTTATTTGGGTTTGTTAGATATCAAATTAGTCACGTATATGTGGCAGAATATTATTAATGTAAGAGATGGTTCACAGTACTTACGTGCTGTACAATCACGTAGACATCACGGCATCGATGAAGGCATATTTCTCATTTTCTTACAAATTCTTCTTTCTTTGAATATGAGATTGAAATTTTTTTAAATAAATTACACTAACACTTTCTGAATTTTTTGAGATTACACAAAACTTTCTTATTTTTTTAATATTTATAACAATTTTTTTTATAGGATTGCACAGCTTAATGTTTTTTAAACAATTAAATAGGATTAATGTAAATATGTAATACATAAGGAGTGTCAGTATAATATTTTTTAAACAATTAAGAGAATTAATGTAGGATAAAAAAGGAGAGGTATCGAGAGAAATTTGACGAAACTTAGAGGATGTTAGTGTAATTTAATCAAATTTTTTATTTAAAGAATTAATCAAAATAAACAAAACAGAATACAACGTTTTTATTTTGTCTACGTACTAGATATTATTATTACATGAATGGAGATCGAAAAGTGGGACACGTGTATACCGTTCTAGGAAAAACCATTCTCATAAATAGCATTGTTGATAGACAAATAACTACATTTTATGCTAGCACTAGGCAAGGTTATATATTTCAAGTTCAAATAATTTATGAGAGTGATGCATCTGAAAAACCTCTGAATTTTTGATAGGTTGATGATAGTCATGCAAATTGTGTTACACGGCCAACCTCAATGTGGGTTGGAAATGGAGTGGAAGCAACACCAAAGACCAATTACTTAGGGTCAATTGGACATCCATGTGTTTTTGGTCCATTGGACATCCATGATCGAACAACACATGAAAGTGAGAGTAAAGAAAAGTAAACGGGTTTGGCAGACAAGGACATTTTAAGGCCCAAGGTGGCCCATATGTTGTGTGCACTAAGTACTTTTCATTCTACAGGGACCGATTCGGATTGCTCAGGTCAATGCAGTGACGTACTGTCATAATTTAGACAATTATAAACAGAAATAGATGGCCCAAAATGACCCATACTGATGTAGGGATATTTGGTTTATTTTCAAGAGAAAATAATACATGAGTTAACAGTATAAAAAGCTTTTATACCAAAAAAAAAAAATAGTATAAAAAGATTTATATTATCAATCAATTAAAGATTGTTATATATAGTAATTTTATTAATTTTTACAATAATTATCTTAAATGTTATCTCTAACATAATTCGTAATTGATTGACAATATAAAATTTCTTTACACTATTAGTTTATAGATTTTAAGCTCTATTTTATTTTATTTTTATATTTTAAAAAATTGTAAACGAGTCCGTTTTTATTATTTCTTTTAAAAAATTTCAAAAACATAATAAAGACATGATGATATATTTATAAACATTAATAAAAATTTATCATCTGAAATAAAAAAAATAAAACATTATCTTAAGGCTTATTTAGTTTTAAAAATTGTTTTATTTTTATTCACTAATAATTACAAAAATATCATTTTATTTTTATTTATTTATTTTAAATATTTTTACAGTAAATGGTACTAGCATAACGTGTAAGCTTGTTCTTATCTATTTATTTTTTATTTTTTATTTTTTGTATTATGCTAATATAGAGTGCTACTTTTACGAAATTTCTAAATAGCGTAAGTGGTAACTGGAAAATGCGGCTCATCAAATTGGAATCGTACTTATGAAATACAACTTAATTGTGATAAATCTTATACAATGAATACCATTTATTTTTCAAATGTTATTTTTAAAAAGTAGCATATGAAAAATATAATTTATATATTTTTTAATATATTATGTAAGTTATAATTTATGCTATTTTGGAAAGTAAATTGTATCATTGCGGAAAAGAAAATCTGAACAATTTAAAAAAAATAAATTAAATTAATGTGATATTTTTTGATTAAAAATAAGATCCACTTGGTTCTTGACTTGTACATTTGTTTCCTGGAAAATTATACGGCCTGTGTTACTAGAAAATCTAGAAGAGTCCCTCTCCAACACCAATACATCATTGTGTTTTGTGAAAATCATTAACGGAATAGTGTGAAATCGGCGTTCGTCGATCATAAATATTCCCCAGTCGTCATAAGCTTTTTATTAATAAAGAAATCTAATCATGAATAATACCTTTGAGAATTTAATTTTTATTCACTTAGTAAAATAAAGTTATTGTTGTTATTGTAGTTATTCTTCTACTCAAGAAAAAAAAAATTGAGTGGTTAGTTACATTTTGTCCTTACACAATACACATGTTTCATAAAATTTTACATCTTCTGCTAGCAAGTTTTGATATCGTACATTATACGAGTGTTTTTAAGTGTAAATAAAATTTTCTCTCTTTTTACCCCATTTAGCACTTAAATTTTTTGTCCAAATACCATCATAGAACATGTTAATTCATGCTTATGAATCACTCGGAAATCTATAACTTAAAGTAACAATTTCAACCGTGGGATCCAAGCCATCATAAAATGTTTCCAGGCGCAGATTCATATTCATGTAAATATATTCTTGGCATCCCTGCTTGTATAGATTCATATTCATTTAAAGTAACAGATTCATAGATAAAAAATTGAAACTTAGTAAATATATTCTTGGCATCCCTGCTTGTATTTGCCTTATCATGTCTGAAAATCAGAAAAACTTAATTACATGAAGCATAGTGATATTTATACAGATTTCATCCTCACAATGCATTTTTACGAGATTCCTAGGTGAATGTACCTTCATCATTCATAAAAAGTTACACGGTACTAGGCTTTTATCACATGACATGCGGTAAAACTTGTGAGGAGTTTATGAAAATAAAGCTTCTAAGGATCATGAACATGTAGATCACAGAGTACTGTGTTCCATTAGAAGCATCTCTTATTTTTGCGTTCGGCTTTTGCGTCTGTGAATGAAAGGCCAGCAACGCCTACCACTTTTCTCACGCCTGCATAACATCCAAAAATCAATTAGTAACTGATGAAATGACAAACACGATATTACTATATGAGCAACACTTCCGTAGACACTGCGTTAAATCGTAGGCACTGTAGTATATTACACATCCAAGTCAATATTATTGAGTGTGATTGGTGGGTAAAGATTTACTATCTATGTTACTATTCACAAACAATGTAGTTATTACTTATTGCTCAATTTGTCACGCAATTTCCCTTATTCAAATTAGTAGACACTTGGTTGCTTTACAACAATTCCGTGCTTAATCAGATCAGTATGCGACGAAAATAATTGCAACTAGCTAAAAACAAGACCTAGCTGTTGCTCCTTTTACTTTGTCTTACAACTTGAACACTGAACATCACAACATCGACATAACCCTTCTTTTCTTCTTAAAACCCCCCAAATCCAACGTGGGATTTTGTTAAAGTCCTTAAAAAGAAGCACTAGAAGCCTCTTTAACCGTGACACGGTCACGGATTGACAGTGGCACAACGAGGATACGATGTTAAAGCAAGATCAATCAACCCGACAACCTGTGCGCGTTGCCACTTTTATTAAGGGTTGAACTTTTCCTTCATTGACTTTTTCAGTTATCAATGTATTGCGCAGAATGCAACAATCGAGACACGATGATATTTTTTCAAGTTTCAGACACATATTTCCTAGGATACAGTTCAATTTGAAGCATAAACAACTGAATGTTCTGACGTAAGTTGTGATTAGAATCTAACCAAACCAAACCACCAATGGAAAAATCTACAAGGTTCAACTTCCAGCGAGAAAACTATAGCTGTGAATAGCTTTTATTTTATTCTATCTGCCACCAATTAAAAATATTCATGGAATTTAGAAATATATAAAGTTGGAAAGGCTGTCTGTGACTATGCCACGACTGCAATTTAAAACCTTACTCTGAACATATAAATTTATACAATTTAGGAAGAGCACGCCATTAATTACTTGATTACTCTCCATTTCATTTCAACATATATAAAGCAAAAATTAAAAAAAAATAAAAAATTGGACATCTATTTTCGACTAGTTTGAAGTTGGAATTGGAACATACCTGCTGTTACATCTGCTACTGCTGCTGTTGCTACTACTGCTACCAGAACTCTTGGTGCTCTCACTATTGATGCTGGATGCACCGCTATCACTCTCTCTACACACTGCAGGGCTCTTCTTCCACCACTCCTTATCAACACCACCCTTCGCTGATCCATCAGAAGCCGAAGGTTTAGGGGTAACTCTCGAACCACTGCTCCCCGAGGACTCATTTTTCTTCTTCTTGGTCTTCTTCCTGTCCTTGGATCCAAAAGAAAACGGAATCACCATTTTGAGGTAGAAACCTCCACGGTCAATGTTCCCGTTCCTCTTCACCTGCGCCATCTTATCAACCTTTCTACTAACCCCACCACCGCCACTTTTTTCCCTCTTGTACACGCTCAAATTCCTCTGACGATCCTCCACCACGTTCTCTTGTCTGTGGTGCTCCACGAGGTCCTTCAAGGAGAGCTCGTAGTTTGACTCGGGCATGTCCTTCACCATCTCCATGAGTTCCCTTTGGCCTCTCGCTATGGCCTGGGTCCTCGACGTGGGTGAAAGGCTTCGGTAATGGTTTTTGCGATGTGGGGGGCTCGTCGTCCACATGGGCGGTGAACAGATTCCCGAATCGTCCTCGTCTGTTCCCGCAAAAGCCGGTTTCGAAGGCCACAAACTGGAGTTCCTAGCCTCCCATGTGGTGTGAGGTCTGTGTCGGGTTCCGTCGTACAATTGAAAAGCACTGTTGGGGCGCTGTGTTCTTGGATCAAGCATGGCGCTGGCTCTGTGTTGCTGGTTCTGTTTTTTAGGAGAAAAGGAGGAATATATGTTTGTGTTTGTTTTAAAAGCAGGGGAGGATCCAGGGTTAAGGTGATGATGTGTTGGGGGACGTCAGAGTTTGGCTCAAAGCGGTCTTGGTATTAATTTCTTGGTGAGGAAGATTTTAAATATGAGAGAGAGAATTAAGAATTAAGAGCGCTCCAAAAGTCAAGGGATTCTAGATGTGGGTGGATATATTGTATCAGTAGGCCAGTTCTTTTCACATTTCTCTCATTTCTATGTCTTTTTATTGAGTTTGGCATTGCTTCCTGTTTTTCTCCTTATTTTTGTGGAACCAAAAACCTGCCGTGTCGCCATCCCACTCCTTTTCTTTTCAACTTTCGGGAATTGCTAATAAAAGTATCATCTTAATTAAATTTCATGTACACCTTCTCACATAAGATCCATACAAATCAAGTTTCTGTTGGAAATCCTATTTTAAGCAAAAATTCTTCTCATCTAATATTTTTAGGTGCGTTTGTTTAAACTTTAAACGATGATTTTAAGGTAATAAAAAAGTGGTTTTCTTTTAAAGATTTTACGATAAACCCTGGTTGTTGTTGTTATTGTCGTCGTTTTTTTTTTTTTTTTTTTTTTTTTTACAGTAACAGAGGTTGTTGAATTCATTTGTTTAAATTTTTTTTATCAATAATTATTTATTTTAAAAAAATCACATTGAAAAATTTTAATATGTTGGTTTAATTTTTTTTAAATCTGATTATTTTAAAAACTATTTTGAATAACTTTAAAGAAGAGACTAATTAAAATTATAACTAACTTTTAAAATAAAAATATTTTTTTTTGTATTTTTAACCAAACAAAAAATCAACTTTTAATGTATTTCTACTTTTATATTATAAATTAAAATACACAACTTGCAGAAAAAACTTTTCTTACTCTCTTAATTAGACTTTTTTCATATCCTCTCTCTCTTTTTGGAGAAATTCTTGCATGGACACAAACCCAACACCCCATTCTTACACACAATAAATAGAAGAATTTACAACCAATAAAACAAAAATAAAAAATGCCAACCTGTCAAATAAGATAAAAATAAAAAATTCAACATTTAAAATAAAAAAGAAAACCCACAGTTCTTCCCTCCATTTACATAACCATATCATTCTTTTCTTTTATTGTATTGAATTTGTTACCATGAAATCTGTTCCGAAAGTAAATATGACACCGTTTCAATATTTTCTTAGATTTTTTATTACATTTTTTAGACTTTGAAAAGAGAAAAATATAATAAAAAAATCATTCATCTTGTTTAACATAATCTAATAAGAAACTAAATGAAAATTTTGAATTATTTTTATTACTTTCCAGTCAATAAAACAATAAATAAGGTGAATAATGCAAAAAATTATTCCTAAAAAAATAATGCTAGCTTACAAAAAAAGAAAAAAAATATAAGAGTGTATCTGAGTTTTGAAAATATTTTTATTAATAATTATAAAATCTTAATATTATTTTTTAAAATTTTATTAAAAATAATAAAAAATATCCTTAATATCTCATTTTCATTTTTATGTTAATATCAAACTAGAAAAAGAATAATTTTAATTTCCTTTACTAATGTCATGTTAAACAAAGCTTAAAAAATATATTTAAAAAATAAACAAGTAAAAAGAATCAAGTGAAGTTAATTACATATTTTTCCTTTTTTTTTTTGGTTTTATTGATTGGAAGGTAATAAAATAATTCAACATTATTATTTTGTTTCTTAGTAGATTATATTAAATAAGGTGAATGATTTTTTTATTATATTTCTCTATTTTCAATGTCTAAGAAATATAATGAAAAAAATCTAAGAAAATATTGTAATAGTATCATATATACATTTTTTACTTTTAGCTCATATTTTACAATAACAAAGCCAACACAAAGAAAAGAATGATACGGTTATGCAAATAGAGGGAAGAATTATGGGTTTCCTATTTTATTTTAAATGTTAGATTTTATTTTATTTGATAGGTTGTCATTTTTAATTTTATTTTATTAGTTGTAAATTTTTTATTGGTTGCGTGTAAAGAGGAAGTGTTAGGTTTGTGTCTATGCAAGAATTTTTCCTCTTTTTTTTTGTTCTGCATTTCACAAACCGCCCTCATAATTAGCCAAAAAATTCTCTCTCAAATATCTAAAACTATCATTTTTTTAATCTCTATTTGTATGCTTAATCTTCTTAATTACATATCTCTTTCAATCTACTCTCTATTATCTCTACTTTTAAATTAAAATTTAATAGTTTTTTTAAATTATCAATAGTTAAATATAAACTCATATTATATTTTAAATTTCTTATTATAAATCTAAAATATATATTTGTGATAAATTTTAAATACAATTTATATATTAAAAATTTTAATTATATAAAAATAAACATTTATCTTGTACCTTAAATACTAGTTTTTATAAAATCTATAAAACAATTACCATCTTTCACACATTCTTAAAATTACATTTATCAAAAACTTAAATATACATCTCCCTAATAAATCTAATATTGTCCCATCGGGTGAGCTTACCCAACTTCATACCAGAATTCTACAGTAAGATTTATCATGTTGCAAGTGGACCTAGCAGTTATTCCGTCATAAATCCCTCATTTAAAATGAACCTAACAATTGTCCTATCACATAAGCCTTATTTATCATCACGTCCTCTATAATCACATAGTCGCATACAACTACTAGATTGGAAAGATCTACATATATCAAAGAAAAATATCAAAATACACCCTATTTTTAAGGTGTATGGGTAGAAGGAAGAGAAAGATAAAAGAAAAAAATGATAAATGATGTGATAAGAAATAAAGAGAAAGATAAGGAAAAAAATGAAATAAAAGAAAAATAAAAGAGAAAGTAAATATATAAAATATAAGAACTCATGATAACTCACATAAGACAGATTTCACTAATATTTAATTTCTACATACCACCGAAGCCCATATTTTTACATAGGTGAACTCTGAGAGAATTAGAGTGAAACATCTAAGAATTTCTCAACTTAAACCATTGACATATTAACTTTTGAAAGATATATTACACATAAATTGAATCAAATCAATGATTTAAAAAAGAAAAGATTAAAAAAGCCTACAGATTTAAAGGCATTGCCCTCATTATTTAGGGACTTCGTTTCAATACCTTCGGCTCCAATGGGTGTGACCTTTCCGTGTGTGCCCTGCGCTCTTTTTGTTTACTAATATTATAGGAAAGGCCACTCCTTAATGCATATTTTTGTTTTATATAAGGACCGGGTATTTGGAATTATTTATTGGTTCATTATAAGTATTAAATGTTTCGGATACCAGAGAATGCCACAGAGAAGATCTAAACGGCATGGAAGACCCACATAAGGAGCAGCACTAAAATGTGGAGTGAATTAATTAGCTATCATGAATCATCATGGTCATCTTAATCTTTCTTTCCAATGCATCAACAAATAATCATAGCTACCTTCCCCATTACGAATCTCGGTTCATGGATCATTTTCTTCTCACCATTTTCATTGAAATAATACTAACAAATAATATTGAATGTCTCCCAAGCAACGGTAGTAGCACATACCATAATGGTGGAGCTGCAGAGAGATGGGTAGTTGGTATATGTAAAAATCAGTTCTTATAGAGTGAGTGTTAATCAAATTCTCCAACCCATATCATTGCTTTGACAAAGAATATATCTATATCCACAATTGAAGATTCTTGTAGCTTTTAAAACACCATTGGTTGGTTGAGTGAGGCTTATTTGGTCCCTAGTCAAGTTTTAGCTTTTAATTAAGACTTCCAATGTAATATTTTTAATTTTTTTTTCGAATAATGGTTCTTAAAACGTCACCTACTACCCGTACGAGGAGATAATTCGATAAATTTTGTCGATCAAAAAACGGTTAAGGTATTATTTTCCATAAAAAAAATAAATCCATATAATTTATTCCAAAATAGATAATAACCATCAAATTGGTGAAATAGAATTAGAAATAATAAGTTCAAAAATGCTGCGTGTCAAAACAAAGATACAAGGGATGAACCATACCCCAAATAAATACAAATACGTGTTTGGTAGAAACAAAATATATTGATAACTAGTCAGTCTGTCAGCCTTTCATTTAGTAAAAATATTTACTTAAAAGTTTTTAATAAACGTAATGCCTTTTCTTTCTCCTTTTTTAGTGGCTACAAACCTGTCTTCATTTATTGAGCCCTTTTTCTTTCTCCTTTTTTTTTTTAGCCTTTCATTTTTTTCTATTTTTTTTTATGTGAACTTCAAGTTTTCCACTAATTCTTAAATGTAAACTTTGATATCATATTACAATTTATTTCCAACCTCTTATCCAAGAATGTAAAGTGAATAAGTTAGTAGGATTTCAACTATCAAAAAAAAAGTTAGTAGGATTTCAATTTGAATAAAATATTTATAATTTTTTTTATTGTGTTGGATATTTATTTTTTTTGGTTTACCATGGTATTGGTACGAAGTATCCACTGTTAGAAGCGGAGACTGTGAGTGCACACAAGGTGGGTATTTCCCTCCCAACATGGTCTATTTCATATCCAAGGCCAGGATTCAAATTCTGGACAACTTAGTTAAGGGAAACAAGTCACTACCACTTGTGCTAACCAATGTAGGTTTATTGTGTTGGACATTGGACCTTTAGTTTCTAACCCACAATTATGAAACTTGTTCTCTAAGACGGCGAACCCAAAATCTGTGTTAGATCCACTAAAACTAAGGCAGAACCAGTTAGTGATTAAATTGAATTGTAAATAGATTATGAATTGTTAATTAAATTCATTACCCATCCTAATATCAATTTTCATGTAAAAGTTTGGTGGGCATTTTCTCCTGCCTACCTCTCTCTTTTTAGTGTTCATCCTAATCTTAGATAATAAGATAATATTATGTTAAAAATACTCAGTTTTTAAAATTAAATAATAAATCCTATAACTAAATAATCATGGTACGAACTAATAATTATTATATCTATATATGGTTAAAAGAATCAAATTATATATGAGCTGATAAGAATACAAACTAATTCAATAAAAGATTATTGTATGTTTCTTTATACGATGATGCATATACATGTACAATATAATTTATTCATTCATTTCTTTTTTTATCGATAAAAACAATTATTTGGTGTCAACGAGTAGGTAGCTTAAGATTATGATTGCAACATTGGACAGGAAAGTTGAAAATGAAAGTTAAGGAATTTACAACTTGTAATAGACATTCGATATATTATTATTATTATTATTATTATATAAGTCTAGTTTTAATACTCTATCAGTGTAAATATTATTATTTTATATTATTAACTAATTAAAAATGAGTTTAATAGTCATGTACTGTCAGTATAAAAAATTTTATACTATCAACCAATCAGAAATCACACTGACATGACTTTTAAATTATTTATTATAAAAGTCAACAAACTTATAATAAATGGTAGTTTGTAATTGGATAACAGTGTAAAACAGTGCATGACCTGTTTTCTCATTAAAACTTACTCTCTAAATATAACTCATAAAACAATTATTACAAAATTAACAATTTTACCATATATGATAATTCATAATGAAATGAAAATATAAGAAAAAGGAAAACAATTCTTGAACACCCTTTAAGTGTTTACATCTAGAGAGAGATCAAAAGAAGAAAAAAAAAGATAAGTGATTAATATGATTGGTGATGTGATATAACAAAAAAAAAAAAAGAAAAAGAAATAAAATGTGCTAACATCCTAAAAAAAAATTACACTGTATAGTCTAATTACACAGATAAAGATAAATTCGTGGGGGCTGTATAAATTAGAAAAAAAAAAATCATACGAAAAATTCTTATAAACATGTCACATTAAATGGACTGCGCCACATAACAAACATTGCTACTTCTCTAGACTGGAAACCGATTCTAGCCATTTATATATATGCTACCGTGTCACAAACAAGGTATTCTTGAAGTAGATACATCATACAAGGTCACTTCATTCATGAATTATTGGGGCTTTATGAGCTTTTGTCTTCGTGGTGCACTGCTACTTTTAAGTTGATAAATTGTGGCCACTGGCAGTTGTCTGTTTCTGTGTATCAGTGGGTTTCCATTACTCTACCTGAAAGCGAAAGATAAGATGTTTAACTCCTTTAGTTTAATGGCGTTGAGATTTTGTTGAAAATAAACATTAACAAATATATCATATTATGTTTCATCACTCTTTCTCATTACGTTATGTCATCCACCTTCCATTACTCCAACGACCAAATCCTATATATTAATCCCATGATCATTTTCACAAAATCTTTGGACCCTACAGCACCATTACAAATTTGAACAATTACGTTCTCCTCCATCACTTAATACTTCCTTTTAATTTTTCTTCTTTCTCATTAATTTAATGAAAACGCCTCTCAAAAAAAAATTATTTTAATGAAAACAAACCTTAAATAACTGTGTATAAATATATTTTTTTTGTTGATTTACTGCGTATAAATATTTAAACATATATTTAAAAATAACAAGTTACTAGAAACGTTTTGAAAGAAAAAATGTTTTCAATGTAGATCTCGTTTGGATAATTTCCCAAAAATAATAAGAAGAAAAAATTGTAAATCAAAATCAAGTTATGCACTTTAGTTTTAGAGAAATTAGATGAGAGAATTTCTAAAAAAAAATTAAAAGCATAAAATTAATTTTAACTTATAAAAGAAATTTAATCCATTTTACTTTTTTATTTTATTTCTTTATAAATACTTATTGAGAATTTATTCAACAGACACGGTCCTACAATTTATGACAAGTACTTAAAAAATGAGATCTTACAATTATTAGCAGCAGCATCATTTGGCCCTCCCTTGCAATTTGCAATCACCATGCTACCTATGATTGGGTTTGCAAGCAACACTCATTTTATTCGAAAAGAGGTTAGAGAACCAAGTAGTTGTGATGATGGTTGCTGCGAATACCTATTAATTAGTTGCTGCTGCGTGAATTTGCAGTGACTCACAATTGCATCCTAATTAACGTGAAATCGTATTGTGTGACTTCACCCACAAGCCCAGTTCACCAAATACTTTTTTTGTTTATATTCTTGAGTTTCTTTCCACAACAAACATTTATTTGGCACCTTTTGGTGCAAAGATTGAATTTCTATGATGAGACCGGGGATGTGTTTTTGTTCTAAATTAATTCTTTCTTTTTATTAGTTTTTTTTCGCTGACATGTTTTGGGGCAAAGAATAATAAGAGGGAAAACCAGATCGACATTGGTCAAGTTGGATGTGAAAAAATTACAAATCTAAATTGAATCAAAATAAACTAATTAAATTAGAGTTTAATGTATATATACTGTCAGTGTAAAAGATTTTATACTATCAACTAATTAAAAATTAACTTTTATGTGATTTTTAAGATGGTTATTATCAAAGTCAACAAACTTACCATACATAATAGTTTGTAATTAGATGACAGTATAAAAAAAAAACTTTACGTTGTCAGTACATATCCTTTTTTTCTCATTAAATTAAATTAATTTAAATCTTTTATCTCTTAAATATAAACCAATTTAACTTGTTAAAAACCTTTAATGTAAATTATTAATTGTTCATACAAAAGTGTTTAATTTATTTATAATTGAAATGACAGGATTTTAAATTTCTTATTTTGTTAATCAAAATATTCCATGTATGATTTTCTTTTTTGCAAATAATGATATTACATGTTTATGCTTTTTAGTTACTTTCTAAAATTTCAAACGTGTGTGTGTGTACATCCATTATGCGGCATAGGAGTTATATCTCGTATAAAGTTTAATAATATACCACTTCTACAAATAGCTCTTAGTGTCACATCTCTTCTGAGACTAGGACCTTTTATCATGACTTCTACTTGTTGCATACCTTGATATGCTACTAGTTCAAATAGCATTTCTTGCTTGTGGTTTGAGCGGCAAAAGGTGTTCCTCTTTGTGTACCCTTGAATCCACAAGTACCGACAGAGGACCAAGAAATCACCTGACCTCGCGTACATCTGTTTGTTGAAACTAGCTTGAACATGAATAACCCCCCCCCTTTAGTATTTTACGAGTATGCTTACGTGAACCAATATGTCGCTTTTACATGAATTCTTTTTAGGTATAGCTTTTGCCACTTAGAAAGCCTCCGTTTGTAAAGTTTGTGAAAATATTATCCTTATCCTTGTCTTTGTTTATGTCTTGGATTGGAACAAATTACTATAATTCATCCCCGTCTATGTGTGGATCAAATTACATCACTGTAAATTACACAAATTATTACACCGTCAATAATTTTACATAAAACTAGTGCATGTACCCTGCGATGCATAGACAAAATATGGGTAAAGTTAAAATAGTTTGTATTAATTTAAAATATATAAATATGAAAAATTTAAAACATAATAAGTATATATTACTATTAGAAGGAAAATAAATAAATAAATAAATAAAAATAAAATATTAAAAAATAAAAAATGTATCATTAGATGTCACCAAATTTAGGAAAAGATATTAGAAGAAAATAAAAAAAATACAGTAAAGAAATTAATAGCAACTATAATTCTGAATCTATCAAATGTCATTATATTCATAAGTATAAACGATAAAAACATATTACTAAAATGTTACTAATAATTTTTTAAAAGATAAAAACATATTACTAAATATTACCAATATTTTATCTAATCTAATATTACTAATGTTTTATCTAATCTAATATTCCTAATAACTTATCTAATCTAATATTCTGATAAAAAAAGTAATGAAATATTTTATTTAATATTCTAATGCATATAAAAGAAAGATTACCTTAATAAAATATTAATTTGTTTAAGTAATTAATAAAAGAAAGATTACTTTAACTAATAAAATATATGAAATATAAAAAGATATGTAAGAAGAAGATAAGAAAATATAAAATCATGATCACCCATATTTATTTAATAAAATATTAATTTATTTAAGTAATTAATAAAAGAAAGAGTACTTTAATTAATAAAATATATAAAATATAAAAAGATATGTAAGAAGAAGATAAGAAAAAGGTAATCTAATATTTTGATAAAAAAAGTAATAAAATATTTTATTTAATATTCTAATGCACGTAAAAAAGATTACTTTAATAAAATATTAATTTTTTTAAGTAATTAATAAAAGAAAGACTACTTTAACTAATAAAATATATAAAATATAAAAACATATGTAAGAAGAAGAATATAAAAAGAAAATATAAAATTCTAATCACCCATAATTATTTAATAAAATATTGATTTGTTTAAATAATTAATAAAAGAAAGATTACTTTAACTAATCTACCTTATATATTAAATGAGAATAACTATCTTGAACAAGAGCATTTTTAACTGCTATTCTTTAACGATAGTATTTTTAGCTATCATTCTTCAATGGAGCGTTTTTAAGAATTTTTTAACCTCTTATCGCTTTCAATTTATTATTTTCAATATCTTTAGTTCTAAATTAAATTTTAATATTTTTAAAATAAAATAACAATAATTAAAAATTAACATTATATTACAATAATTGTTTATTATAAATTTAAAATATAATCTATATGTTCAAAAATATTTATTTATTATAAATTTCAATTATAATATAACTTATATATTTAGAAGCATTTATTTATTATAAATTTGAGTTATATAAAATAAATATTTATTTTATGCAGTGAACAAATTAAAATACTAGAAAAATATATAAAATGTAAAAAGATATTTAAGAAGAAGATAAGAAAATATAAAAAAGATATTACTAAAATGTTACTAATATTTTATCTAATATAATATTATTAATATTTTATGTAATATAATATTACTAATATCTTATTTAATCTAATATTCGGATAAAAAGTAATAAAATATTTTATTTAATATTCTAATAAAAATATCAAAATTTTGTCTAACATTTTCATAGTATAAAAGAAGTAATTAAAATTGTGAGTCACCATTTTTTTAAATATAAAATATATTACTAAAATGTTACCAATATTTTATCTAATCTAATATTACTAATATTTTGTCTAATCTAATATTTCTAATATCTTATTTAATCTACTATTTTGATAAAAAAAAAATATTTGATTTAATATTCTATTAAAAATATCAAAAATAAAGTATATCTTTTACACAATATATAATGATATTTTAATTATATTTTTTTATTATTTTTATGCACCACCTAAATATAGTTTTGTAAATATCTTTATTTAGTGGTAAATTTTACATTGATATCTTTTAAAAATTTATACACCATGTAAATGTATCTAATTATATATTGGTGTATTTTAATTCCCTATTTATTTTGTAAATATCTAATTTTATCTGAATTTTTATAATGATAAGAATATAAATTTTATATTAATGGTAAGTATAACAAAAATCAAAAAACATTTCCCAACATATCTTTCAAATTTGTTTCCATTTAATTAAATCCTAAATTTAGTGTGATTTCAATATTTTAAATTTGAATTACTTATCTTTAATTATTAAATTCTAATAATGTATGCTTATTTCAAAATTTAATTTTCGAAACTTTTCACCTAAAAATTAAATTATAGTATTACCCCTAATTTTGAATGAGATTTTTTAGTTTTGACGGACTCTTTTGGAGAGAATATTAGTAATCTAATATATCGGATAAAAAAAAGTAATAAAATATTTTATTTAATATTATGATAAAAAAAATAGCAAAAATTTTGTGTAACATTTTGATTAGATAAAAGAAGTAACTAAAATTGTGAAGTACTATTTTTTTAAAGATAAAAACATATTAATAAAACGCTACCAATATTTTATCTAATTTGATAATACTTTATCTAATCTAATATTTCTAATATTTATCTAATCTAATATTTTGTTAAAAAATGTAAAAAAAATATTTTATTTAATATTTTAATAAAAAATATCAAAAATAAATTATATATTTTAAATAATATATAATTATATTTTAATTATTTTTTTGTTATTTTTATGCACCACGTAAATATAATTTTGTAAATATCTTTATTTAGTGGTGAGTTTTACATTGATATATTTTAAAAATTTATGCACCACATAAATGTATCTAATTATACATTGATGTATTGTCATCCCCTATTTCTTTTGTAAATGTGTAATTTTTTTGGTTCTTATCTGGATTCATATAACAATAAGAATATGAATTTTATATGAAAAGTAACTATTATGAAAATCACAAAAAATTTCCCATCATATCTTTTAAATTTGTTTTCATTTAATATCATTACTTCATTTAATTATATCTTATAATTTATTCCCAACATTTCTTTTAAATTTGTTTTCATTTCATATTAATTTGTTTCCATTTAAAGTACTTATTCATCCTTAACTTTAATGTTGGTGCTCTAAATAACATAGTTATAAACAAATCTCTAATTTCAACATAGTTATAACCAAATATTTAATTACTCTAAATAACAATAATAATAATAATTACAATAATAAATTATTATTTTAATCTATTATGTAAATAATTAGAATTATTTAATACGGCCATGTGATTATAACGTTATTGCTATATAGTATAATTTTCTCTCTCATTAATATTGTTAATAATTAGTAAACACAAATAATAATTATTAAACATAATGTAAACAATTATTTAAGTGGATGATGCTTAATAGATTTCTAAGTTATTTCTAAGTTTTACACTATCATCCAATCATAAACCATTATATATGATAAGTTTGTTGACTTTTACAATAACTACCATAAAAGTCACACCAACAATGATTTGTGATTGGTTAACAGTGTAAAACTTTTTACACTGATAGTGCATGATCATTAAACTCATATCTTTATTTAGTGATCAATTTTACATTGATATCTTTTAAAAATTTATGCACCACATAAATTTATCTGATTATACTTTGATATATTATCATCCCCTATTTAATTTGTAAATATCTAATTATTTTGGGTCTTATCTGGATTCTTATAATGATAAGAATATGAATTTTATATTAAAGGTAACTATTATGAAATTACAAAAAAAATTCCATCATATCTATTAAATTTGTTTCCATTTAATATCAATTTATTTTCATTTAATTAAATCCTTATTAAGTTGTAATTCTCTAGAATATCTTTTAAATATGTTTCCATTTAATATTAATTTGTTTTCATTTAAAGTACTTATCCATCCTTAATTTTAACACGAATTGCTAATTTCAACGTAACTATAATCAAATTCTTTAATTATTCTAAATTTGTGTAGTGCTTTACTCTAAATAATAAAAATTATAACATAATTATAACCAAATATTTAATCACTTTAAATAATAATAATAATACTAATAATAATAATAGTAATAATAACAACAACAACAACAACAACAATAATAAATTAGTATTTTAATCTATTATGTAAATAATTATAATTATTTAATTTGGCCATGTGATTATAACATTATTGAAATATAGCACAATTTTCTCTCTCATTAATATTATTAATAATTAGTAAATATAAATAATAATTATTAAACATAATGTAAATAATTATTTAATTAGACGATGTTTAATAAATTTTTAAATTGAAATTTTAATATTTATTTAATCTATATTATTTCAATATTTGTAACTAAAGAATAAATTAATAAAATATGGACATTTTATTCCAATTTATAAACATAATCCAAAAGGACAACAACTTAATCTTCACGGTGTTACATATGACAATCAAAATTACATTCAAATAACATCACTCTATTAGGAAATTTTCTAATTGACTAAAATACTAACTAAAAGTGACCCAGGATCATTCAAGTTACGCATCTTCAACAATTGACCCTTTTGTAATCTTTTTTTCTGTTATAAATTGTTTCTAGCCATCACCGAGAAAATGTTTTGCCCTTCTGCAGATAAATAAATAATAAGAAGAAGAAGTAAAAATAAATAAAACACAAACTTTGAATAAGAAGAAGTAGAAGTAAGAGAAACTGAGAAATTTTTTTCAAAATGAATACCCCATTGCAAATAAATAAATAATAAGAAGTAAGAATAACAAAAAAATAATAATCCTAAAACACTTATGTATTTTGGGACGATTAAGGCAATACAAAAGTATAGAAAAGAGAAAAAGTAATCGATACAAAAAATACCTTTAGTATATATATGATATATAAGGGTACATGAATGACCTTTGTGCATAGTTTCCATTTTTTAATAATTAATGCATTTAATAGCATTTTGAAAGAGTAAATGCAGTAAATATAAAATAAATTGTCAAAACTGTCTTTACTTTAGATGGAAAAAGTTTTCTATCTTTGACAACAACTTTATAAATATTAACAGATGTGATTTTTATAAGTCTAACGGTTGAATTATAACTACATGTTTCCTTGATTTTTTGTCTCAAATTTTATCAAAATTGAACAATAATAATAAAAAAAATAAAATGATTAATACTTTTTATATTCTAAAAGTATATATTACATTATTTTGAAGTACATGAATAGAATATATGAAATAAAATATGATATATATGAAAAGATTTTTAATCTGGTATTTAGGTTATAAGATAACTGTTAATGATCTAATAAAGATATTAATAATATAATTTATATTAGTGTAATTTAATCTCTCCTTTAAATATATATATATAGTATATATATCTATATATATATATATATATATATATATATCTATATATCTGTATATACCCACCCACCCACACACACAAAAAATACATAAAATATATATGAACAATCTTTTTAACAAAATTATTCGATACAAATATTTCCCTAAAATATTGTCATTTACTTATGAAATTTTTTTAAGCATTAAAATTGTTTCTTTTATGTGTGTGTGTGTGACTATTGTAAATATGACCTTTGACTTCCATCATAAGAAATGACTGAAATAGCTTTAACACCTTGGCGTCAACTAGGTTGATGCAAAATGAAGGTAAAGTTTCAAATTTCGTTCTTTATTTTTTTAAATGTAAGATAATATTTAGTGTTGATGTAGTCACCACTAATTTGATTTTAGGTCAACACTACATGGACTATTAATGTACTTGAAGGTTTGAATTACCTTCAAACAAAGCATCATTCATAGTCGACGCTATGTTGGAAGCTAATTCAAATCGTCAAGTACATTATTATTCTAGTGTTTATGTAGCATCAGCCTGGCTAATGCCACAGTTGAATACATTACCTCATGCATACCCTTCTCCCACACACTCTTTGTTTCTCTAATTTTTCTTTCTTCCTCTCCAGTTTCTCCCCTTCCACTATGTCGCCCCCCTTCATTATCGCATAGCCCTCCACCGTTTCACCCCCTCCACTGCGTCACTCCCCACCATTATTGCACCCCTCCCCTTGCTGCGTCACCCCCCATTATTTATTCCCCTTCACCACATCGCCTCCACCACCATTGCACCCTCTCCACCACTACTACGTCGACCCCTTCCGCCGTCGCATCACCACTACATTGCTCCACTCCAACGCTACACTACCATTGCGTTGCCACCATGTCGTAGCCGCTGCACATTTATATCGTAATCATTGCACCATCGCATGACCACTGTAACAGGCCTAACCCCTAAGTTTTCTTTTACTATATTTGGTTTATGTAATTTTGGTTTTTGACAATCTGATGTGCTTTATCTGGGTTGAATTTTGTTCTATCTTATTGTTTGTGATTGCTTTGATTATTCATATAGGAATTTTGTTGTGTTCTCAATTTAATTTGCTTTGTGTTCTTAGTTGATTTTGATATTGTTCTTAGTGATTATGCTAATTTGATGCTAAATTTATGCTAATTTTGCTCTGTTTTGTTGTTGCTTGAATTTGCTTTGATTTTTTTTTAATTTATTTGAACTATTCCAATTGGGAAGAAGAAAGTGTTGGAATGAATAACCAACACTTTCCCTTTCCCAATTTAAGCCTAATTAAGTAAAAGCTCATATTCAAATACTCTAGAGATTATTGATCTATGGAGTGTAAGTACAAGCTAAGAGAAAACTATCAAGGTTTCTCTCTTTCCAATCATGCCAATTGGGAAGGGGAAAGTGTTGGAGTGAATAACCAACACTTTCTCCTTCTCAATTTAAACCTCCCTTTAGGGAGGTTTATAATTAAGTAAGGGATCCCACACACTTATGCTTTGGAAGGTCTCAAGGTATCTTTTCTAGTCGTCGCCACCCACCTCCCTAAGCAACCTTTCAAGCTTCTTCATCTTGTACTTCAAGCCTTCTTACCTCTTCGTCATCCTCAATGCCATCATCATCTCCATTATTGTAGCTTGCAGGTTCCACCACTTAAACCACCAACTCAACCCAAATCTTTCACCATAACTTGAATTCCTTCTGACACTTACTGTTCTGGAACTGTCACTTTTGGAAGTAAAAGTTATATGGGTTAATGGTGTAGCCGTGGTCGAAGAAAATGAAGAAGAGAATAAAGTAATTAACCTTTGTAGTAGTTTCGATTTTGTTGTTTAGTAAACTCAAATTCCTATAAATGTTTGCTAAAACAACATGTGCACAAGCTATTATAGTCCCTCTAGCTAGATGTATGGTAATAGGGAAAACACTTTTCAATATGGTTTTGTGTGATCTAGCACGAAAACAAATTTTGACAACTACAAAGACAATAATCACTCATGTTTCCTATGACTTTCATTCCTTATGAAATGCTTCATCCATGGAGTATAATCTGCCCTTTTGGTTGTAGATTTGAAAAACAATGTAAACTTTACAATTAGCTCTTATTTTATTTCCTTTTTTCTCATCACTAACAAGAAGGTTAGAAATAGGAGCTCCCAAAATAAAATTACCCTAACAGAAATTTATATTCTCAAAAGTTATAGTTGCTTCCCCGATGAAAAAATAAATGGTTGAAATTAAAATTAATTAAGATAATCTTTAACATACAAAATTAACATGTCTTATATATGATGTTATCCTTAGTAATATTCCATATATTAATATTGATAATTAATTGCATGATAAATATAATACGATTATATTTTAAGGTGTCGCTTCACTCACCTCACTCCACTCGTGCAAACTTTGTCACACAACATAACCACTTGGTTACTTTTGTCTTCGATTTTTTTCATTCTCAGTCTACTATTTCTTTGCTCTTATGGGTATATGCCATGTCACTTTACCCTTCAATATGAAAGCTTTGAAGGGTAAAGTGACATGGCATATACTCATAAGAGTAAAGAAATGGTGGACTGGGAATTAAAAATACCGAAGATGAAAGCAACCAAGCAGTTACCTTATGTGACAGGATGGAGGCAAGTAGAATGGAATAAATGAAGCAATACCTTAAACTATAATCGTATCATGTGGTATTGTGCAATCTTATTTGGAATATCAATATAGGGATATTTCTAAGGATAGCGTTAGATATAAGATGAGTTAAATTTGTATGTTAAAGATTATTTTAATTAATTTTGATTTCAAAATAGCTTATGCATAAGCTATTTTAACAATCATTTATAAGTATTTGACTTTACTTAACAATAAAATCAGAATTGCCATTCTCTCCTTCATTTTCTTCGAACACAGCTAAATCGTTAACTCACATATCTTTTACTTCCAAAAGTGTCGGTTCAAGAATGGTTAATGGGTGCAAGGATTCAAGTTATGACACAGATTTAGGTTGGGTTGGTGGTTTGAGTGGTGGTGCTATAAGGATCATGACAAGTATACAGGTCGTACAAGTAATAAAGTGAAAGTAAAGTATTATCTCCATAGGAATTGTGATTTTAATCTCAATTCAACCAAAAATTATTTTGCGTATGATAAATTAAAAGAAGATTCGAAATTTTGTGCAATTTAGAAATTAAAGAGAAAGATTAAAATGAGAATGCAATTAAGTGATGTTTAGAAAATTAATGAATAAAACGGTTAGGTTTTGGAATCCCCAGTGATATTCCCCTGATGTAATTTATTTCCCTTCTAAACCTATTCCTATTAGTCAATTTACCTTTCAATTTCTCTAAATTAGTTCAACCTAATTCCTTAGGCAGTAAACCTTTGTCTTCTAATTTGACACCCTAATCACTTAGGCGAGCAAACTTATTCACAAGCATTAAGAGCAAGAAATTAACGCAAAGGCATAAACCTCTCTTTCTATCCCTAGGTTCAAGAATTATATGGTTGCTAAAATGGAACAGTTCAAACCCCAATTTTCTAATTACAAGGTTTGAATTACAAATCATATTCTAATGGGTGTCATGCATAGAAAAAAGCTGAAGAAGCAAGAAAATAATTACTTTTGCCCTAAGAAGATTTAATATAGTTTTGATGATTTAGCCTCTTGATGAGTGCAAAGTTGTAATGTGTGGTTATGCATGTGTGTGTGGTTGTGAGTCTTGCATGATTTATCTCTATCCTTGATGGTTTGATGGTGATGAGCTCAAAGCTTAAGACTTAAAGGTTAACAAAAGTAGAAATATGTTTTCTATAAGTCTAAAATTGAATTTAAAGAGAAATAATTGGATAAAACTTGTTTTTAAATTGATAGGAAGTAAGAACTACACACTAAAGCTTTAGAACCACTCAATCTTATGTTAAAGAACCATTTAATTGGTTAAGTTAGCTTCTTAATCGATTAAATCTGTTTAAATTCATGTAAACAGTGGAAATATACACTGTTTTAACTAGTTAAATTGATATGTAATCAGTTACATGATTTCTGTTTTAACTAGTTACAACATTATGTAATCAGTTATTTTTATTGTAACTAATTACATAATTCTGTAACTAGTTACTATAATATAACACTGTTTTTGTCCTATGCTGAAAGTAATTAGTTACAAAGCTATGTAACTAGTTATTCTAGCAAGACCAAAATGCATGGCCTCTATTTTAACTAGTTATAAATGAAAATAACTAGTTAAACTCATTCAAACTTCATTTTTCAGATTTCAAATAACAAAATAACTGATTGCAAGTCTAAATAACTAATTATTCCAGTGAGCTCTTTATATAAAGTGAACCTTAGTGAGTCTTTCAACAACACTTCAATACAATTTCACTTTTCTAAATTTGAGAGAGCTTTTTTTAGAGAAAATTCATATTATTCTTCTTCATCACTACAAGTTTTGGATAAAGGTCAAAGAGGTAATCATGGATCAATCTTAAGGATAAAGAAAAGTCTTTTCTTGAGTAAAGTTTGATTGGTTCTTCATTGTTTTCCATCTATCACAAACCAAGGTGATATCTAACCTTTTTTAATTTGATTTTTCATTCTTAAGAGGGTGTCTCTCATATCTTCTTGTGGTAGGGTTCCACAAGAAAGGTTTCAAGTTTTTCTTGATAGGGTTCAAGAAACTTGATTATGTGGTTTGTTTAATTATAATTATTGTGTTTGTACATAGTGTTTGTAAACATTTGAATTACTTAGTGATAACACTAATTGGTTTGATTGGAAACTGGATGTAGATCACAGTGGTGGTGATCGAACTAGTATAAATCTTGTTTGCTCTTTTCTTTCCTCTATCCTCTTGCTAGCATATTGAATCTTGATCACTTGTATTTAAAATCATAAGGCTCTTTGCATAGAAAAGTTCAAGATAAATTGATTCAATTCTATTTCATTTGTATAACCAAATCAATAAGATTCAAAGTTTTTGAAAAATCTAGTTATTCATTATTGAAAAGAAATTAAGGATTCTTGAAAATTTTCAAAGGTCCAATTCACCCCCTCTTAGATCTAGCCCTTTGTTTAACAAAAGCATTAAGCATAAAATTAACAACTAAATTGCATTAATAATCAAAAGGTTCGAAAGGAAAAGCAAATTACAAAAGATTCCAATTACGGTTCATCCTAACGTAACCCCGAAGGGGTTTAGAAACTCATAAAAAAACTAAACACACAAAGAAAGTAAAAAAAAAAAAATGAAAAGAAAGTCATGAATCTGAGCATCAAACCACAATTCTTGAAGATCCAAAGCTAGATATGAATCTTCAAGCTCTTCTTCACTTTCGGTCCTTAAAATAAGTCAGAGAATGTCTTTAGAGGGACTTCCTTCTCCTTTTTAAACAAATTTCGGAATGAGTTTTTCTTATTTTCTTGCAATGGGCTCATGGAAGTTTCGTCCGGTCACTCGAACATGTTGAGCTGGGCCTATATATGCTCAGTGCAAACATGAAGAGGAGGGGGGAAAACTACTGCATGCTGAGCAGCTGTAGTTTACGCTGAGCGTAAGTGCAGTACTGCACCTCCACGCTGAGCACAAGTGCGTGGCTACTGTCCGTGCTAATCGAATTTCGCTCATGCTGAGTGGCCAAGCAATGCAGGTTCGTTTTTACGTCTGCTGAGAGCTATACAGGCAGAACTAGCCTTTGGTGTCTTCATGAAAGTTGTAGATAATTTTGTCCTTGACAATATGACACTAGTATCATGTCGTTTTGATATCTACAACTAGAGATATGCTCAAAACAATGTAACTATGTTAGTGCTGTTAAGACAACACTTTAATTTCAAATTCAAGCTTCATTTTGTCTATGATCCATGATGAATCTTGTCAAACTCTCTTCATGAAAAATGTAAATATATGTTTAATATTTTGATAGAGACCAAGATCACTTTAATCACATTCCTATAGTCCGAGTTATGACCTGAACAAGGAGGAAAGGTCGAAGTCCAAGTCAACAATTTGAAGCTTTTCACTAGTGCTTATTTTCCCTACATTAAAAACCCAACAAAATCAATGTATTCATGCATTTTTTCCATTTAAATCATTCAAAACATGAACCACAAGAAATTATATACATATGGGTTGTTTTCTTACAAAATTTATCAAATTAATGTATTAAAATATATCAAAACTGCTCTATAAATCTACATATATTGTAGATTTATCAGTGGTGCTTGTAGCGTCGACTATAGCCGACACTATTAGCAACAACCACATAGTTGATGCTTGTTGAGTCAATCAATAGCCAATGCTAATAGTGTTGATATCGTTATGTAGGCACTAAACATAGCGTTGGCAATTTTTGTTTGTTTGCCTTCTAATTTAGCTTCCATTTTTTGGTCAATGCTAAGTAGCGATGGCCAAAAACATGGACACAACTGCTTAACTTCCAACTTTGGAGCATCGAACCATTGGTGGACACAAAGCTTACGTTAATGTTGATTTAGCGTTCGCTTATATTCAAAACATGAATTTATTGTAGTGTTCTCAATAAGACTAAAAGATATTTCTACAAACTTTGGTCCTTTAGGCTAGTTATAGGACTAATCCCTGATCTAGGACTTAATCACACTAAATTAAAATCATTTCTGTTAGTGTTATCGTTATTGAACAAAAATTAAACTATATATTAATATAAACATTGTGGATCTATATTAATAATATAATGCATTATAATAACATTTAATATATTCAAAATATATTATGTCAATTTTTTATACCAACGGAGTCAATTATGTAAATCAATAATGTTATATTAATAATTTAATTTTCACTAAAAAAATACTATTCCAGTAGAAGCTAACCTAACGTCATTAAAAAAAGTCATTTAATAACGGTTTAGCGTTGGACTTGTACTAATCTTCTTAGTTCCACACCCCCCCCCCCCCCCCCCCCCCCAATGAGATAGTACATATAGTTTTTATCTAATAAAAATTAAATTAGAGTTTAATAGCTATGCATTGTTTAACACTGTCAATCAATTAGAAATTATTATTAGTATGACTTTTAAGGTAATTAATGTAAAAGTCAACAAACTTATCACATACGGTAATTTGTGATTGGATAACAATATAAAATTGTTTTATAGTGTCAGTGTATAGCCTATTTTCTCGTTAAATTATTACTATATATACACATTATTGGTTATACTAATAATTTGATATATTAAAGTAATAAATATTTTGGTTAATATAAAATATTTATATATATTATTAATGCATTGGAGACTAGTTTTCTTAGTACATATAGTTTTTATCTAATAAAAATTACTCATTATTGGTTATACTAATAATTTGGTATATTAAACTAGTAAATAATTTCGTTAGTATAATATATATATATATATATATATATATATATATATATTATTAATACATAAAATGTTAGTATAATGCATCATGTTAATTATTATTATTATTATAAACTCAAAACGTTTATACTAATAATTTGTTTTCTATTAAATAGAAACTATACTAATGAAGATAATTTTAATATTCGACACATTTTTATTTGTTAATAAATGATAATTTTTTTGTTTAAATATGTATTTAGTTCCTATAATATATTCACTTTTTATTTTAATCCTTGTAATTTTTTCTAAAAAAATTGTACATCCCTATAATATTCAATTCTTTCGTGTTAGTCCTTGTCATTACCCAACTCTTGTTAACTGTAGAAGTAGCCAACAAAAGGCCACATCAACACGCCATGTCATGACACGTCAGTTTACACAATTTTTGTTTCAATCCCTTTAAATACTCCTTTATTTTATTTTAGTTCCTCTAAATATATTTCTTTTATTTTCGTCCTTACTCTTTAACTCACCCTTTCCCCTCCAACTTTTGGACAATCATGATAGCCACTATGAGCTTCCTCTCTTATGAATGACACACATACAACTTCATCTCAACACATTCCTCATCAACACCCAAGCCCAGCTAAAGGCCATCATGACCATAGAGAACCTCACCCTAATCTCAATCTTCATTAGCCATTATTAACCTATATGCATTCATACCTACACTATAACACCTTGTTTTTCTAATGCATGATTCATTGTTGTGATAATTAAGAAAATGGAAATTAGATATGTAATCTAGGTAATTAAAAGAAATAAATGAATTGTTGTTATATATGATTTGTTGTATGTGATGATGGTTGTGAGTGGTTTGTTTGAAATTCTAGTTTGAATTTAAGAAAGTTGAGGTATGTGCTTGAGCCAATTTGGGTGTGTTATTGGAGTGATTTTGGACCTTTGAGGGAAAACAATTAAGTTAGACCAGTTATGAGATATGGGGAATGATTTGAGGAGTCATGGGCCTCAGTTGGCCTGAAGTCCGTGTGAGAGCTTCAGGAGGTTAAGGTATAAAAGAAAGAGGGGGAGGAGTTTCTCTCATTTTTCCTCATTCCTTTCTCTCTCTTCTCTTCATCTCTCTCTAGAATCTCTTAAGAGGCTAAGGGTAATTAGAGGATTCCGGGCCTAGTTCAGTGTTTGTGGTGAGAAAATGATCGATTCTTAGAAGATTTGGCTCAAGACACCTAATTCTCAAGGAACCTAAATTTAAATTCAGGAACTTTTAAAGGTAAGGGAAGCTTACTTAAGATGTATTTGGTTGGTTAAGTGTTGTTAAGTGTGATTCTTGCATTGGTTTATGTTGGAAACCGATTGATTTGAAATTCTATAGGATTTTGTTGTTGAAATGGGTTTGCTTGAGTGTTGGATGATTTGCTGGTGTATGTTGTTTTGTTTGCAAAACTCTGTTGAATATATTGATCTTAGATGCTGTATGAATTTGTTGGAGCTTGGTTGAACTGGATTAGAGTAAGGATGAGTGAAAATGTTAGATTTTTTGGGTTTTATTCGAAGAGAGTCACTGAATGACTCAGGGACTCACTAAGCAAGAATGCTCTGGAACTGGGATGAAGTTGTTAGTTTGAAGATTCGCTGAACGACCCCTGTTGTTGCTAAGCGAGTGTTCTTGATGTAGGATGAATGAATGAGAAAATAAGAGATTCACTAAGTGAAAATCAATTCGCTGAGTGAGTAAAATATTCGTTGGGCAAGGGATGAGTGTTACAGAGTGTTCTGAAGGTGTTCGTTGAGTGAGACTTGCCCTCGTTGAGTGAATTGGAACCCTGGAGATTTATGGCTCTTTGTTGTAAGTATCTCGCTAAGCGAAAAAACATGTTCAGTAAGTGAAAATTATACCTGAGACTTGGCTGCTCTCTGGAGTGGCTACTCGTTGAGCGAAGGGAAAGAGGAAAGCTCGGATTCGCTGGGCGAGAACCCTAGGTATAGAGAAGGGTGTCATCTGTGGAGTTGAGTTCGCTAAGCAGGACTTATACTCGTTGAGCGAGAACCTTCAAGAGGAAAAGTGTGCTCTCTATAAGAAAGGTACTCGCTAAGCGAGCATATGGGTCGCTGAGCGAACATGTATTTTTGCTGTGTTATGTGAGAATTTGTAAGAAAGTGATAGTTGAGTGGAATGTTGCTCATGTAGAACCTCCACTATTTGTAGTGTGTTGTGATGGTGAGATATCTTACAGAGGGTGTTGGTTGCTTAGATAGGACCTCACCTAAGACGTGTGAGATGTCTCATGAGGTATGTACTGCCTAATCGAAGCTTTACCTATTGACCATGCAAGAGGCCAGATTGGGCCTGCATGGGGTTGGTGGTGATTGTTGGACCACGGGTGTTGCTAAGTAGGCCACGTGGTGTTATATTGATATATATATATATTGATGAATGGTTAAGTGTGAGTGGTTGTTGTTGTGACTCATGCATTTCATGCATATATTGTGGGCTGAGGTTGTGTAGGCCTCATGCCATGTGCGGGTAGGTATGGAAGTTGGATGGTTGACAGGAGCTATGACTCAGACGGGCCTCCAACCTAGTGCTTGGATAAGACGTGGGTCGGAAAAATAGGGCCTTGAGGATGAGTGGATGGGTATTCTTGCAGGGAGCCAAGGGGTTGCAGGCCTTGTGTCGCGGCAAACCACCACCCACATTCACTTATCTTGACAAACCACTAAGCTTATCCATAGATCAGAGTTTTGACAATCCCTGAATGGTGCCTGGAAGGCCATGGTAGGGGGTAAGACCTGGCTGATCGCTCGAAATGTAGTAAATCTCTCGAGAGTCGTGTCATTCATGCATTAACATGTTAATGTTGAAAACATGGTGAGTTGTGTTGTAATGTATGTAACCCATTCTTCGACGAATTTGGATTCCAAATTAGTATGTTGATGGTTTGACGATAAGGATTGTATATCATATGTTTGTCTTTGTTTCGTAAGCTTACCCTTGCCTTGCTGTTTGGTTTTTTGTTTTGTTTTGTTATGGTTGTTGTTATTACTGGTTGTTGTTGTGTGTTGCTATGACTGTGATGATCATGTCGTTTGACGTGGGAGTAGAGGATGAAGCTTCAGCAGACCTAGTTTCCTACAGTTGATGCACGGAGTTCTTAGTGGAGAGGATAGAAGGCCCTTTATGGGTGGATTTTCTGGAAGATCTTTTTGTGGTTGATGTATATGTTTTATAGTTAACCAGTTGTAGGGAGTTTATTTTTGTATCGTTCTCCCTTGGTATTGTATAAATGTTGGCTTGTATGTTATATTATTTCATATATATATATATATATATATATATATATATATATACTTTATGGCATGAATGAAATTGTAATAGCCTGTTGAATATTTACTATTAAATATCTTAATAATGTATAAAGTAGTAAGTGGTACAATGGTGACAAAGGATCGTTACATACACCATGGAGGCATTGTAGATTGCACCCCCAATCCCCACCATTAAGTCACTTTACCCTAACACTAAGCCCCTCCATCACATTCTAAACCACCTCGAAGACCACTATCATACAACTGTAGCAAAGTCCTATTGGTTACCTCACCTTAAATCACAAACCATTAGCCCACAAACCTAAGCATTACTAGAATCCTTTTGTTCCTTTTGGTGTGCCCCCTTTATCGAATCTGTGTCGATGACGAAATCTTTGGTGTAGTCCCTCATCGAATTGAACCCTAAATTACACATCATTCACTTTTGCTTGAAGAAATTCATGCATTGATAAGTCATGTAAGATGACTTTCTAGCTATACTTTGGTGTTAGTTAGGAAGGTGATGAGAGTGAGTTGGATGCATGCTATATTCACAGTGGAGGAAGCACAGCGATGGTTGTCATGGTTGCTGAAAAGTAGAAAGGGAAGGAGAAGATGGAAATTCAAGGAGCTAGAGACAAAAAAATTAAAATGAGGTATATTTAGAGGGATTAAAATGAAAACGAGATATTTATAGAAGAACTAAAATAAAACCATATAAAATGATGTGTCATGATGTGACATGTTAAGGTGGCCTTTTTTTGGCTAGCTCAGCAGTTAACGATAGTTAAGTAATGACAAGGACTAACGTCAAAAAATTAAATATTGCTAAAATTATTTTAAAAAAATAATTTTAAAAGAAGTAAAATAAAAATTAGATATATTATATTTAAATCTAATTTTTTTATATTGTGTCAAATCAATTAGCATACATATGTTTTTCTTTCAAGTGTTTCGATAAGACCCAATTAGGCATTTTTTAGGCCATCTCCATCGACAATGTTTAAACCAGACTTCTCATTAAGTACTGGTGCCTAATATTAAGACATGACTGTTGGAGTGAAATTTTCATAAGCATTGTACTTATTTCTTGTGTGGGGTCACTTGTGTTCAGCTAGTGTCAACTTTTACTGATTTGAAAAAAAATTATAAATTAATTTTTACACGTACACATTTCATTTGATTTCAGCCACTACACCATTTTTATAAAAAAATTGTTGATGAAATTAATGTAAGGATGTGGGATTACTTTTAGTGAATTGGAAAAGTGAGTTACTTAAATTATAAAAAAATAGATATGAGTGATGTATAATGGTAGAACCCATTTAAGAACTCAAAATGTTAAAAAAAAAATAAAATGGTTGATGGGAGAAAGATGACATTATGATAGATATATTGCAGCCCCGCAGCCAAGGATTAATCAGTACTTTGCAAAGCTGCCGGCTAACATTTGACTATACTCATATTCTTTTCTTATTTTTTGATAATATTTTTATATCAGCATTGATGACAGCTTCTTCTTCCTCCATGTTATTTCATTTTCTTGAGAAGACGCAGATGATATAGACCTTTTCTTGTTTAATTAAGTATGTACTTTTACTTTGAATGACATTGCACGTGTATGACTGGTGAGTAAAACATATTTTGTCGTAGCAACCTCTTATAGTTGTTTCTTCTCCTAGCTATATTTATAGAGACTGGTTAACATGGTGAATTTTCTTTTCTCTTCCATTTTCCCCGCTTTCTAGAAGTGACAACTGGTTCCTCACTTCCCCCATTCTATTTTATAGCCTGTTGGAAAAGGAAAAATAAAAAAGAAAATCTTCTTCGTGGACTTTGTGAAAGTGGATAATTATCTTACGTATGTCTCAAGTTACATATATAGATCAGTGAAAGCGTACGTGAGATAGACCACCGGGTTAATTACTAGGAGAATAAATTAACAAAAAAAATGCTATGCATGCGTCTCTTCATTCATTCATCAAATTCTTTTTGAACTACAGCCAACAAAGAGAACCAAACAATCATCAAGAAATCTAGCACCTAAATAATACTAAACAAATAAAACCTCTAGAGAAAATGATGCAACTCATCTAGAAGGCTATTTGTGCCAAGTCAAAACGTCTTTTTTAATAATTTTTATAAGTTGAAGGCACAAAGAGACAAATTATAATCCCCACGAGTGGCGCGGAGACCGCTAGCGGCCAAATTCTGTGGAATTATTTGTTGTGGTTATTTGGATTTGTTACTTCACAATCACGACTCTGTATATCTCCTATTCCTTTTGCCCTAACCGTGTTGTTTTTCCGATGTTTATAAAATCGGACCGTATTAATAAAATAATAATAATAAATAAATAATACATAAAATAATATTAAAAAAATATAATATCATAATTTTATAATATTAAAAATTAAAAATAAAACATAATTTTATAGATTTTTTATATTGACAATACTTACAAAAGTACAAATCAAATATGTCATGATACTTAAGTATAAGTTTTAACTATATACATAATAGTTATTAATAAAAACAAGTGTATATTTAAAATAAAAAGAAAATAACAAATATTACTTTAGGTTGGTTTTTATTTTTTAAGAAAAAAATCAAAATAATGTTGGTATTAAACATTTTTCTTTGACTCATTGTGAATCAGTTTTTGGCCAGTTTTACTGATTTTTGACTGGTTTTCCGGTTTTTTGACCGGTTTTTCTTCAGGCCAGTTCTGTGGTTTATTTGAACTGGTCAGGTGACCGGTTCACCAGTTTTCCAGTCCGACCGGCCGGTCTGATCTAATTTTCAGAACACAGTGTTTTCCACGCGAATGATATTTTTTTATGATTCGTGGTTTTGGTTTATTTTTATGTTATCATATTACTCTTGTCGCACCTTGCTCTATTAATTAAGTATTTACTATTTAGGATGGGATGCACCGAGAGCGAAAGGAAGTGGAAGAAATTGTTTTTTTTTTTTTTTTTTGATAAACATTGTTTGATTATTTTAAGTAATTAGTTTTCTTGTTTAAAAAATTAAATGAAATGAATAAAATAAAAAGATTATATAATTTTTTAGTTATTTTTATAATATTTAGTTTAAAAATTAAAATGTAACCATTTATTTCCTTTTTCTCTATTTCTTCTTTCCGAAGGTAGATTACATTAAATAAACTCGTGATGATTTGTTTTGGTCCAAAATTCATCATGTAACCTTTCCCTTCATTTATCACCGTGTAGGTTTGGGCCCATCCATTTGCCTGGTTCAAAGCTATCCCAAGGAAGCCCATTCCTGTGGTCTATATATATCAACCTAATGATGGGCAGAAAACAATTTCGAAATAATTGTTGCAAAAAAAAAAAAAAAAGGAGAGATATTAACGGTATGTTTGGTTTAGAAGTGAAAGGAAAGAAGTACAGGAAAAAAAAGAGTAAGATGATTTTTTACATTGTTTAATAGAAAAGAAAATTTTAAAAAATTTCTCTTATTTAGATAAATAGGTAGATATAATGGCATAAATATTTTTAACAAAGAAAAAAGTATGAAAAAAATAAGGACAATCTCATTTTTATACATAAAAAACAGTCCATTTCTTTCCTTTTCTGTTCATATTTAGATGAAATAATTTTTGAATGTGGGTCTCACATAATATATTGTCTTCTACTTTTAATAAAAAAAGAGAAATGATACTTGTACAACATATCTTACAATTAAGAGAAAAAGAGAAAAAATAAAAAAGTTTAAAATGTAATAAATGATGTAATAGAGAGAGATAGTTACAGAAAATAATGTTGTATAAATTATTATATGTGTATCACATCTCATAAACAAAATTTAAAATTTTGGAAAAGATAAGAGAAATGCTATTTGTACAACAATATTTTTTGTGTCTATTTATCTCTTACACATCATTTATTACATTTCATAATGATGAAAAGAGATAAACACAAAAAATATTATTGTAAATATTGTTATACACGTAACATATCTCAAAAGATAATAAACCTCACCTTTTCTGTCCACGGCTCTTCTTTCGTAATTCCATAAAAACAAACATAGCCTAAAAGAGAAAGAGGTGAAGGAATTCATCAATATTGTTAATTTCATAATTCATGAGGTTTCGTTGTATTTTGAGAGTGATAAGCAAATTGTATGTAGAAGTACATAATTTTTTTAACTTATGTATTCATCACAGCTTGAAATATTGATTCTCAATATATTATTTTGTTTTTCATTTATATTTTTCTTAACAGTGGATTCATATGGGAGAGCTTGGAACACCGAATCACCAAAGGAAGGGAATATAACAACTACGGCAGCATAACCTTCGCTTATCAATCTTGTGTAAGTTTATGGTTTGTTCTGCCTTGTAAATCTTACATGATTAATTAAGGGAGAGTTCTTTGATTTTTTTAGAAAAGAATATAATTAATCTTACATGATTAATTCTACTAACAAAATATAAATTATATTTCAATTTTTAATAATAAAAATTAAGGGAGAGAATAGGGTTAATCTAGTCCAAAGTGGAAATTATTTTACAGAAACGTTCATTTATGCATTTAATTATCATATAATGAGGTGATAATTTACTTTTAAATACTAGTAATGTGATATTTTATACTTTTTTTATCATCTCTATTTTATTAAAATATTTTTAATAATATTCATATGTCTAAATTTTTACTTTTTAAACTTGTTTTCTTTTTTATTATTTTTTAATAGACCGGCCCATCAACTGCCATTTTGGCGGGTTGACGAAAGATTAATGAAGTAGAGGGTGTAATATGATCACTAATTATCGTAATGTATGGGTGTGAGTGCCGCTTCTATACTGAACCAACTCCTCCGCAAGCAAAACCTGAAGCCACACCCACAGCCACAGTCACAATCCGCCACCAACGCAGTGATCAAAACAATCCTCACTTACCTCAAAGCGGGTCGCATCCGAAAAGCCACTTCCATTCTCTTCGGCTTCCCAAAACCCTTCCCTTACCCTCTCTACGCCCTCTTCTTCCGCCTCTGTTCCTCCCACCGCGCCATTGTCGAGGCCCGCAAGGTCGAGTCCCACTTGCTCACCTTCTCCCCCAACCCTCCCACCTTCCTCCTTAACCGCGCCATCGAGTCCTACGCAAAATGCAACTGTCTCCGCGACGCCCGAGAACTGTTCGACGAAATGCCCCAACGAGATGGCGGCTCTTGGAACGCCCTCATCACCGCTCACTCCCAATTGGGTTTCCCCAGCGAGGTCTTTTCCTTGTTCTTGTCTATGAATAGGTCCGGTGTTTGTCCCAGTGAGGTTACTTTTGCTAGCGTTCTTGCCTCTTGTGCTGCTGCTTCTGAGCTTCTTCTTTCCAAGCAGGTTCATGGGCTGGTCACAAAGTTTGGATTCTGTGGCAATGTGATCCTCGGGTGTTCCCTTGTTGATGTGTATGCCAAGTGTGGGGTTATGGTTGAGTCTCGAAAGATGTTTCATGAGATTCCGCAGCCTAATGCTGTCACGTGGAATGTGATTGTGAGGCGGTATCTTGATGCTGGTGATGCGAAGGAAGCGGTTTTCATGTTCTCGCGGATGTTTTCTGCGGCAGTTAGGCCAATGAATTTTACATTCTCTAATGCTCTTGTTGCTTGTTCCAGTGTGTGTGCGCTCCAGGAGGGAATGCAGATTCATGGGGTGGTTGTGAAGTTGGGTCTCCACGAGGATAATGTTGTTTCGAGCTCGCTTGTGAACATGTATGTCAAGTGTGGTAGGCTGGAGGATGGTTCTTGGGTTTTTGATCAGCTTGGTTATAGAGATTTGGTGTGTTGGACTTCCATTGTGTCAGGGTATGCAATGAGTGGGAAAACTTTGGAGGCAAGAAAGCTTTTTGATGAGATGCCTGAACGGAATGTGATCTCTTGGAATGCAATGTTGGCGGGATATACCCAGTGCTTTGAATGGTCTGAGGCGTTAGATTTTGTGTATCTCATGCTTGATACAATTAAAGATGTGGATCATGTTACTCTTGGTTTGATGTTAAATGTTTGGGCGGGTATTTCAGATCATGAAATGGGGAAACAGGTTCATGGATATATCTATAGACATGGCTTCCACTCGGACCTTAGGCTCAGTAATGCCCTTCTTGACATGTATGGTAAATGTGGGAACTTGAACAGCGCCAGGGTTTGGTTTAACCAGATGAGTAATTGGCGTGACAGGGTTTCTTGGAATGCTTTGTTGGCTAGCTATGGTCATCATCAATTAAGCGAACAAGCGTTAACAATGTTTTCAGAGATGCAGTGGGAGACAAAACCAACCAAGTATACGTTTGGAACCCTTTTGTTAGCATGTGCAAATACCTTTGCTCTTTACCTTGGCAAACAAATTCATGGATTCATCATTAGACATGGATTTCAGATAGATGCTATAGTCCGAACTGCTTTGGTTTACATGTACTGTAAATGCCGTTGTCTTGAGTATGCTATTGAGGTTCTGAAAGGGGCAGTTTCCAGGGATGTGATAATTTGGAATACCATAATTTTGGGATGTTGTCACAATCATAGGGGTAAAGAAGCGCTTGAACTTTTTGTGACAATGGAAGCAGAAGGTGTCAAGCCAGACCATGTGACCTTTAAGGGCATTCTGCTTGCTTGCATTGAAGAAGGCCTTGTTGAGTTTGGCACCGAATGCTTTAAGTCAATGAGCAGCGAATACCATGTCCTGCCTTGGCTGGAGCATTATGACTGCATGATCGAACTCTACAGTCGGCATGGATATATGGATGAGCTCGAGAATTTTATGAGGACAATGACAATTGAGCCCACACTTCCAATGTTGAAAAGAGTTCTTGATACTTGTCAGAAAAATGAGTGCCCAAGATTGGGAGAATGGATTACAGAAAAAATTAATGAATTCAAACATTAATTAATTTCAACTTCAAGCATGCGTGCAATTGTAGCGGGGAGGGGAGCTGATCTTTGTTTCGTCATAATGGCCATATAAGTCAGATGGCAAATATATGCAATGGAATATGACTGTGATCAAGGTCCTGTCTGTAATGATAATCAGATTAATACCTGGATTTGCTGCTACAGGACGACTGGAGAAGTCTATTTTTCAAGTTCCAAGCATATGCAAAGAGAAAGAAAAAACTACATTTTACCTGAATATTGCCAATTGATAATGGTTTTGACGATTAGTATACTTGGAATTTAACATTCATATGAAGAAATCATGTGATATTGAAGCATCGAGGGGAAGTGTAGTATTTTTGAAACAACCTGATTCTTGTTTGGAGAATAAATTGCAGGAGGAAGCTTTTTCTGCAATTTGGGATTTTAGCTCTGATGAAAATGAAATTATAAGTGGTTTGGAAACTGCAAGTATAGACCATGATGAAATAATTTGCTACGAAATGTAAAGGATCGTGTATCTTGACAATTGGCATGCCGAAGTATGATTGCTACCTCAACCAAAACTACTCAATGAAGCAGGGCTATATTTACTCAATTTGGTAAATTTGGAGCACATTCTATTGTTGATGCGCCTTGAAAAATAAAAATTGTACTCAACGAATTCCCTTCTCCGTTGTTCCTTTCCAAGCGGCAAAGATAGGGATTGTTTCCCCCATGTTTCTTGTCCGATGACTTTGTGACTAAAGATGTCAAGAGGCAGAAGACTTAAATTTTTTTGTTCCCCTCATAATCTCATATACTCGTAATATTTATACTATTCAATATCAATTCATTTTACTAACGATTTGTTAAAAAGAAGATATGTGAATTCAAATCAAGAGTCAAACGCACCGTTTCAATTTTTAATTTGGACATGAATCAATGTTAAAAACTATTTTCAGTCCTTATTATTTATTTATGAGTTTAATGATTATGTACTGTTATTGTAAAAAGTTTTACACTATTAACCAATCAAAAATTATCGTTGATATGATTTTTAAGGTAATTATTATAAAAATTAACAAACTTATCATACATGGTGGGTTATGATTGGATAACAATGTAATATTGCTTCACACTGTCAGTATATAGCCTATTTTCTTTTTATTTATGCTCTACTTTGATTATAATTTTAAAAATAATTTGTAATTCTATACCTGGTGAAATCAATCTAACCGTAGACCTTGTTGGCAAATATAGGAAAAAACGATAGAAAATGAGGTTTGGAATGGTAGTGTTGTTAAGGATTTATTCGCTTCACGCTATAATATAAAAATCTTTTAAGATACAACATGCTCTTTTGGAATGAACTCATATGACAAGAATTAGCAAAAAATACAATTTGTTAACCCAGTTAAACTTTGATAGTAAAAGAGAAAGTGTAGAGAATACGAGGAAGATATGATAGTAGAAGAGAAGAGAGGTAATTTGGGTGTGATGGGAAGAGGAGGAGTGGAACATGTTGATATATTGTTTTTTTTTTAAATGGAAATAGTGGTCTATTATATTTGATAAAATTTGATCAAGTAAAAGTGTAAAACCTCTAATAGATTAAGTAAAAATATCAAAAAAAATAAGGGTTTAATTAACTGAAAACTTATCCCACAAAATTTCGATAAAATAATTTGTAAAGTTAAAATAAAAATATTTTTAACATTCCTTTTCCTTGCTTACCCAATGTAAGATTAATTTCCATAAAATGCTCACAAAATGCCCGACACGGGAAACCAGTTTTAGCCAACGTGAACCTACGTTTATATCAATGACACATCCTTGTTGCTTCTACGGTTCCTCCCTTAAAAAGTGGGAATGTCCGTTCAGGGGCCGCAAACGGCAAATTAAACACAACCTAACCATTTAAGTTACAAGTAACATGTATAAATAGGGAAAAATAAAGAAATGAGAATGGTTACAGAATGAGTATGGTATGGAACTGCGTGGCCTGGCGCGCACGCTTCAATCCTGGTCCTCGATTCGTGAAGGGAGGCAACTCCACGTGGCATTCCTTAAAACCGGGATTCTAAACTCCTCCCTCCCCGTGGCAAACCGGCTTCTCCAGCTATACTCTCGCCGCGGCCATCTCCGAGATGCGTCCCACTTGTTCGACGAAATGCCCCACACAAACTCTTTCTCCTGGAACACCCTCGTCCAAGCCCACCTCAACTCAGGCCACACCCACACGTCCCTCCACTTGTTCAATGCCATGCCTCACAAGACACTCTTCTCATGGAACATGGTCGTTTCCGCGTTTGCCAAATCCGGACACCTCCAACTGGCCCACTCTCTCTTCGATGCCATGCCCTCAAAGAACCACCTCGTCTGGAATTCCCTCATTCACGGTTATTCCCGACACGGGCATCCCGGGAAAGCGCTGTTCCTCTTCAAGAGCATGAACTCAGACCCTCAACAAATGATGTTCCGTGATGCCTTTGTGCTGGCCACTGCTCTTGGCGCCTGTGCTGACTTGTTGGCTCTCAGCTGCGGGAAACAAGTCCACGCGCGTGTTTTTGTTGATGGTCTCGGGTTGGAGCTTGACAGGGTCTTGTGCAGCTCGCTGATTAACTTGTACGGGAAGTGTGGTGATTTGGATAGTGCTGCTCGTATTGCGAGTTCTGTGAGGGAAGTGGATGAGTTCTCTTTGTCAGCTTTGGTATCTGGTTATGCAAATGCCGGTAGAATGAGGGAGGCCAGAAGGGTTTTTGATAGTAAGGTTGATCCCTGTGCTGTGCTGTGGAATTCAATTATTTCGGGTTATGTGTCCAACGGTGGGGAGATGGAAGCAGTGACGCTTTTCGGTACAATGCTTAGGAATGGTGTTCGGGGAGACGTCTCTACTGTTGCTAATATTTTGAGTGCGGGCGGTGGTTTGCTCGTTGTTGAGCTTATTAAGCAAATGCATGCGTATGCTTGTAAATCTGGGGTGACTCATGATGTAGTGATTGCCAGTGCTCTGCTTGATGCATACTCCAAATGTCAAATCCCTTGTGAAGCTTGCAAGTTGTTTAGTGAGCTCAAAGCTTATGATACCATTTTGCTTAATACTATGATCACTGTGTATTCTAATTGTGGAAGGATTGAAGATGCAAAATGGGTTTTTAACTCGATGCCTAGTAAAACATTAATTTCATGGAATTCAATACTAGTTGGCCTAACGCAGAATGCATGTCCAAGTGAAGCGTTGGATCTTTTTTGTCAGATGAATAGGATGGACTTAAAAATGGACAAGTTTAGCTTTGCAAGTGTTATCAGTGCTTGTGCCAGCAAATCATCCCTTGAACTTGGTGAGCAGGTATTTGGTAAAGCTATTACCATTGGGCTTGAACCTGACCAGATAATTTCTACCTCCCTTGTTGATTTTTATTGTAAATGTGGCTTTGTTGAGATAGGGCGTAAAGTTTTTGATGGAATGATAAAAACTGATGAAGTCTCGTGGAACACAATGTTGATGGGGTATGCCACAAATGGATTTGGTATTGAAGCACTGACACTCTTTAGTGAAATGAGGTATGGTGGTGTCAGACCTTCTGCCATTACTTTTACTGCAGTTCTTTCAGCCTGTGATCATAGCGGTCTGGTTGAAGAAGGAAGAAATTTGTTCCATACAATGAAACATACCTATAATATAAGTCCACGGATTGAACATTACTCTTGCATGGTTGACCTTTTTGCCCGCTCTGGATGCTTCGAGGAAGCAATGGATCTTATTGAAGAGATGCCTTTTCAGGCTGATGCAAACGTGTGGTTGTCAGTATTGAGAGGCTGCATAGCTCATGGAAATAAGACTATTGGCAAGATGGCTGCAGAGCAAGTCATTCGGCTTGATCCTGAAAATGCGGGTGCCTATATACAATTATCTAACATACTTGCATCTTCTGGGGACTGGGAAGGGTCAGCACTAGTAAGAGAAATGATGAGAGATATGCATGTTCAAAAGATTCCAGGTTGCAGTTGGGCAGATTGTTGAATGAGAAACTCTGCTGAGCTTAGTTTCCAGGTGAAGATTAACCAATCTGAGGAGGACAACGCTGGACAGTGGACAGAAATAAGCTTGGAACCACCATTAGCTACCAAGTTTTTTGGCCTATTTTCAGGTTGACTAACTGATTTCAAGAGAACGAACAGCTTAAAAGTATGTGGCTTAAGTTGGGTTATGTCTATTTCTTGCTAACAGTGTTGTGATTGCTCTAGCAGGAGGCTAGGAGCACAATATTTTACCCAAAACACATGATACGTTGAGTGTTGGACTATTGGCTGCAAAAATTACCACATTTTACCCAGTTGTGCAGATTGTTGCAAAATATCACAGGAAGTTGCCTCGAGGTTAGAAATCTAGCTGATTGCAACAAAGCCTCTACTCTGGCTGACAGGGAATATTTGGAATTATTTGTAAATACTGGTTCCTTACAGGTTGTGTGGGCTGGCTTGGTGCTATTGCTATCTATCATAGGGCAGAGACGTTAAGCCTCCCTGGAATTGCATCGGGAGTAAAAAAGAGAGGAAAAGAATTTTGACCCCATTAATTCCCCTCCCCTCCCCTCCCCTCCAAATATTTGAACCAAAAAAAAAAAGCTTTTTTTAGAAAAATCCTTCCCTTTCCCTTTTCTCGGTTCCCATCAAATCAAACACTACGTAAGTAACTATTTACACCTATTATGTAAATGACTATTGCACCATTTACTGTGTAGATTGATTCACTATACACCGGTCCAAACCCACAACTAACAGAGTGAATGCCTATGTCCATGTTTACAGGTTCGCATATTGGCCTAAATTCCCACTATTTTTTTTTTTTTTGAAAAATATCAAATTTATTAGTAGGCTTAAATATCTATAAAAGTAAATAAGTTGGGTTATATAATCCGTAAATCAAACCCATTTAACTCAAAAGTTTTTGCAAATTAACCTATGTTGGTCAACAATTAAGTGGAAAAAAAAATCAGTTGGTTGGCGTTACGTGAATTGATCCACAACCCACCTCTTTCTACTATTTATTTTAAGATTGTAGAGGAATCAATTTTATTTTCTTTCATTACTAGCATGTGTTTTTATGAAAAGAAAATAAAAAATGTTGTAAAAAATATTTTAAATTTAATTACTTAACAAATCTAATACAAATATTAACTGAAAATAAATAGACGAGGATCTGAGGAATGTTAACAGTTACACTCTATAATATTTTATTATTATTGAGTAAGTATAATTTATGTGAGTCTTATTAATTATGAGATTCATTAAAGAGATAATATTTACATAATTTAATAAGTGTACTTAAATTCCACCAAATGATAAAAATTATATCATTCATATGTAGCAAGTATGATCATTATAAAATAGTTAGTCTTAGTTTTAAGTTAAGGAAGAACTTGAGTTACTTTCCCATATTACCTTTAATAAAACTTTATTAACACGACTTTATCATTTGGTCTAAGTTTTAAGTTAACGATTCCACTCTTTTAAAATAAAAAGTTATATTTTAGAAGATAAACTACAACTACAATCAATTATTAAAAAACCATCAATTAAATTTAAAAAAAAAAAACTATGCACTCACAGTATAAAATGGTTCTACATTGTTATTTAATTACAAACTATCATATATAATAAGTTTGTTGACTTTTACAATAACTATTTTAAAAGTCATACTAACGATAACTTTTTATTGGTTGATAATATAAAAATTTTTATATTTACTATGTATAATCATTAAACTTTTAAATTTTTAACATCTTCAAAATTTACTATATATATATATAAAATAGACTATACACTGACAGTGTAAAAAGTTTTATACTATTATCTAATCACAACTCACTATGTATGGTAAATTGTTGATTTTATAATAATTGCCTTAACAGTCATACCAATAATGATGATCTTTGATTGGTTGATGGCGCACAACTTTTCACATTCACAATACATAACTATTAAACTTAATATATAATCATAATTTTAACAAATAATTTTTAATTTGTAACCCTGCTTTATTCTCTAAAATTCAACTAACACATTTTATCATTCAGAGCCAAATCCTTACTTCAGATATCAGTCATATCACACATTGACATTGAGCTGGTATCACTGTATCAGAACAGAAGGGTTGGAACCGTACCCTTAAATATGTTACCATCAAAGGCAGAGATGGGAATATGAGGAAGCGTGCGATTCACTGTGTTTGATTTTGGAGTGTTATCGCTAACTCTCAAATAGCGAAATGTGCCTGTGGGCGTGGCATTAGCATTTGCATGTACCCATTTTTGAAGCAAACGCAAGGTCCTCACTCTTCCCTTTCTTATTGCTCTCTTCTCCTGAACCACTGTTTATCTCAAAAATCCCTTAACTTTGTCAAAATCGTGCATGCCCACTTCGTCAAATTGGGTCTCAACACCTACACCTATTTGGGTAATCGCTGTCTCGACCTTTACTCTGAGTTGGGCCACATTAACGATGCATTAAAGGTGTTTGATGATATTTCTCACAAGAACTCCACTTCCTGGAACATTTGCTTGAAAGGGTTGCTCAAAAGTGGCCAGCTTGGCAAGGCCTGCCATATGTTTGATGCAATGCCTGTTAGAGATGTCGTTTCTTGGAACTCCATGATTTCAGGTCATGCCTATTGTGGGTATTTTAGTCATGCCTTGGAGCTTTTTGTTGAAATGCAAGGCACTGGTGTGAGGCCAAGTGGGTTCACTTTCTCCATTTTGATGTCAGTCGTGTCAAGTCGCTGTCATGCTAAGCAGATTCACTGTAGGGTGATCAGAAGTGGGATGGATTTGAATAATGTAGTGCTTGGGAATTCGTTAATAACTATGTATGGGAAGCTTGGTCTTGTTGAATATGCTTTTGGCGTGATTATGACTATGAAGCAGTTTGATGTTATATCTTGGAACTCTTTGATATGGGCCTCTCATAGAGCTGGATACCATGAGCTGGCTTTAGAGCAGTTCTATCAGATGAGAGGAGCCAAGTTGTTACCTGACCAGTTTACGGGTTCAATGTTGATGAGTGTCTGTTCTAACTTGCGAGACTTGGACAAGGGTAAGCAGGTTTTTGCCTTTTGTTTCAAGATGGGATTTGTTTATAATAGCATTGTATCGAGTGCTGCTATTGACCTCTTTTCCAAATGCAACAGATTGGAGGATTCTGTTCGGCTCTTTAAGGAACAAGATCAATGGGATTCAGCTCTATGCAATTCCATGATTTCAAGCTATGCTAGGCATGATTTAGGGGAAGATGCTTTGCAACTTTTTGTGCTGACCTTGAGGAAGAATATCAGACCTACGGAATACACGGTTAGCTCTCTTCTGAGTTCGGTTTCGATTTTCTTACCATTGGAAGTGGGTAATCAAATCCATTCTTTGGTTCCTAAATTGGGTTTTGAGTCAGATGCAGTTGTTGCCAATTCACTTGTTGATATGTATGCTAAATTTGGGTTTATTGATGACGCCTTGAATATCTTCAATGAAATGAAAATAAAAGATTTGGTATCATGGAACACTATAATGATGGGACTGACTTACAATGGTAAAGTGTCTTTGACCATGGACCTCTTCAGGGAATTGTTGACCAGAGAAGGCATGCTACCAGATCGAATAACACTTACTGCAGTTCTTCTAGCATGCAACTATGGGAGGTTGGTTGATGAAGGAATTGAAATATTTTCCTCAATGGAGACGGAATTCGTAGTAAAACCAGGAGAAGAACATTATGTGTGTGTTGTGGAGATATTGAGTAAAGCTGGTAAGCTCAAAGAAGCCATTGATATCATAGAAACAATGCCGTATAGAACTAGCTCTGAAATTTGGAGGTCAATTCTTTCTGCTTGTGCAATTTATGGAGACTTGCAAGTTATTGAAGGAGTTGCAAAGAAAATAATGGATAGGGAATCACAGACATCCTTACCTCACTTGGTGTTGGCTCAAGCATATCAGATGAGGGGTAGATGGGAGACCATGGTTCGAATGAGGAAGGCTGTGGAAAATAGAGGTACTAAAGAGTTCGTTGGACACAGTTGGATTGGAATAAAAAATAATGTGTACACTTTTACGTCAAATCAATTGCAGCATTATGGTGGCAAGGATCTTTATCTGCTGTTGAATTTACTGGTCTGGGAGATGGAGAGTGAAGGTTATGTCTAAACACTGAACATTGTATAGGCCGAAAAAAAAAAAAAAAGGAATGAAAGTTGTAGCAGTTGGCAAGGAATATGGATGTTGGATTGAAGTGTTATAAACTACGTAGGAGGGGGCAGAAAAATATATAATTTAGCGGTCACAAAGTACAAATTACATCAATTCTTTAAATTAGTTCTCATAAGAAATTATTTGATAGTGTGTACCCTAAAGAAATTATTAATGACGTGAACGTGATACTTCATTCTTCATTGTTCATTAATTTCAGAATAGGTAGAGTTTCAATATAATGGAATGTGACTCATTAAATAGATCAACGATAAATGATAGAATGTCACATCATTTATGAAATAAATGAATGATATTTTAAGGAATAACTTTTTTTTGTTGTTGAAATAAAGGAGTTAAAACCACTCAAAATCTTGGCGGGTGCAAAGTATGGACTGAATCAGTCAACAAAGGTATAGAAAGAAAATTAGAAGGTACAACATAAATTTTATGCTGACAATTACTTGAGGTATTGTGCTTTGCCAAACAGTTAGCAACTTGTTTTGCTTCTTAGAACATGAGTCCATTGAACATTAGCATGAGGAGGAATCAACTTAATAATAAGGGACATCAAAGGATAATTAGTGTAAAAGGGAGAGCATCCATGTGAAACTAAATTAACCATTGTTAGGGAATCTGACTCTATCATAATATTTCTAAAACTACGAAACAAAGCCAAGGACAAGCCATGAAAAATAGCCTACAGTTCAGCCTAAGTGATACTGCGTTCTCTAATCCTATAAGAAAAAGTAGTCAAAAACTTGCTAGAATGATCCCTCATAATACTTTCACATCTAACAAATTGTACCCACTCTCCTAATTGAGCCATCCACATTCACCTTTATCCAATTACTTTTGAGAGGGGTCCAACATATGTTTTAATTGTTTGCACCAGCAAAGCACAAATTTTAGATAGGGCATAAAGTTGACTTAGCAATTAAAAATTGCTTGGCTATTAGCTTTGTGGAAAATAAGTTACTGACACAAGGTAGATATTCTTTGAGAAAAAATGGCATCATTTCTAGCTTTTCAAATTATATTCAGAACTATGCCAAATGTGATGGCCTTGTGACTTTCTGCCACAATTTCTATTAAATAAATTCATATGCAAGTGGCGATAAAAAAAAGCAGGAGGAAACACATTAAAAATTTTATTTCAAATAGCTTTAGCAAAGCAACAATGTCTAAGGATGACTTCAAAAAAAAAAAAACTAATGACTGTATCATTTTTTAAAAAAAGACACATTAATAAAAATTAAAATCAATACAAAGTCCTGTTTTTTATGTCTCTCTCCTTCGTGCATACGTCTCTCTGTCTCACGCCTTCCTCCATAACTGATTTTTGCTCATACAGAAATATGATTTGGAGGAGAAATTTGGCTCTCGTGGATTTTTGCAACGTTCTCACAATTTGGTAAGCGTATGGTATTTACACTAGGCATATGTTGTTCAAGTGATTGTGGATTCAACGAGGCCATATTCTTCGCACCATCGCTAAATTAGTTTACCTTGACTTTTTTGATAAATCCTAATGAGTCTTGTTTAAAATAGTCTCATTAAGTTTCCCTTACCTAGAACAAAGTTCAACCTGATTATAATGTGAGTCATTACTTTTATCTATGATAACTTAAATATGCTTTTAGCCCCTCAAATTTGGGATAAATTAGTTTTTGGTCCTCCAAATTTAAAAGTGATCTTTTTAGTCCTGTAATTTGAAAAAAAAGCATGTTTTAGTCCTTTTGCCCAAACACAATTAGTGAATCTGCCACACAAAACTCATCCAATAATATTCCTGTCAGTGAAAACACCACACTGAACTCAACTAATGTTGTCCTATCAATGATATTGTAAGTGGTCCTAAAAGACTAAAATAAACTTTTTTCAAATTAGAGTAATTAAAAAATTCACTTTTCAATTTGAGAAACCAAAAACAGATTTACCCAAATTTAACAGACCAAAAACATATTTAAACCCATTACCTTTATAGTGGGACTATCCTACGTTTTCCTTTCACTTTCACATATAGTTTCGTTAGACAAAAATAGAATCAATACTACTGTATACTTCCCACAATCAAGGGAAGAGGAAAAACTACTTTTGACAAATCCATTTACCTCGACTTCTTTTGATAAACCACAAACAGTCATGTTCAATATAGTCCATCAGGTTTCCCTTGTCAGAGAAAAAGAACTTCAACCTGAATATAGTTTAAACCAGCAATTTTATGCACCATAAGAGTCACCTTTCTAGTGAGACTATCTTATGTTTCCCCATCACATATATCTCCATTTGATGAAAATAGAACCAATGTTACAATATGCTTCATTGCTACCCACAAGTCACAACCAAGGGCAAAGGCAAAATTACTTTTAATAAATCCATTTATATTGACTTCTTTGATAAACCACAAACAATCTTGTTCACTATAGTACCATCAAGTTTCCCTTGCTTAGAAGAAAGAACCTCAACCTAAATAATAATTTGAATCGTTGGTTTTACGCATCAAAAGATAAATGTCACCTTTATAGTATGACTATCTTATGTTTCTCCATCACATAATAGATGAAAGCGGAACCAATGTTACAATGTCCTTCTTACAATCAGGGGCAAAAGGAAAGCTACTATTAAGGTAGCCAAACTATAATAAGATTAATGAAAGTCCAAAATAATGAAGGCAAACCAATATTAAAGAAAAGCCTCGATTTGTTAATGTTTCACATTTACAATAAAAAATAACAAGTAAACAAAATAATAGACAAATACAAAAGGAAAAGGTTTAAATATTCTATTATTTATGAAAGTCATGCTCTATATCTTTTTCATTAACCCTCTGTTTGGTAGCATAGAAATAGTGTGAAAATTGGGGTGAGAAGAAAGAAATAAGAAGGTGAGAAATAAGTTTGTGCATTTGATATTGTAGAAATAAGAAGGAGAGAGAAGAAGAAGAAATAAGTGGGACTTACTACTGTTCATTTTCATTTAAAAATGGGTGAAAATAGTGTGAAAATAGTTGTTGGTATCTGAAGTTGACAAAAATGCTCACAAAAGAATTGTGCATCTATTAGCTAACCACTAATAGTTGACTATTACATGGTGATAATCGACTATCAAGACCTACAAATGGTTTCTTCTCGCGATAGTAGACTATTAGAAATAGATAGTAGACTATTTACAGTCTTATCTCGACAGTAGCATTCCACAATAGTCTACTATTATTTTCTAATAGTCTACTATTGGAGTCTCATTTGTTTCGGACTTTAACGTAATGTACATAGGAGCAAAAAAAAAAAGATAACATTAATCTAATTTCTTTTCTCTCTTTCCACTCAAACCAAATAACTATACAATAATATTTCTACTCTATTTCACATCTATTTCTCTATAATCAAAAAACTTATTTTCACTCTATTTCTTATTTATTTCTCTCTTCTCTATTTCTCACCAACCTATTTCATGCTGTCAAATAGGGGTAAGTCAACTTTTTTCTATGATAACTTTTGAACTGAAAGTATTTGCAAATAATTTAATATAAGCAACCAAGTTATCGTCTAAAAATGCATATTTTATTTGCAATTTCATTTTTCAGTATTGAGAAAGCTTGTTCATTGCTTGTAGTCAAAATCGGGAGAGTCAAAATAAGTTAAAAGTATGGACCAAAAAAGCTGAAGTAGTTTATGAAACAAATGATAATTTCTTTACTTTCTTGTCTCTACTAATTTCTTATATAACTGTGAGATAGGCAATGAGAAGAGATGAACCAAAAAAAAGGGGAGAGGTTGAATTGAATTATTCTTTTTAAAAAAAAATATTTAGTAACTGAGTATGAATTTGGAACGTGTGTGAAATTTGCGAAACTTGTTTTTAAAATTATTTTAAGAAAAGATATTTCAAAACATAAAATAATCAATCCAAAAACCTTTAAGTTACTCAGGGAGATAAAGAAGGGTAAAGAAAAATACACCATGAACTTAAGTTTAAATTGTGGGAAACATATTTTATACCATTAGATCTTTTTATGTTTAAATTGATGGCCTAGATTTTTTTTTTTCTTTTTTTCTTTTTTTTTCCCCTTTATCCCAATTTACCCCTACTCTTTTCTTTTTCCTTTCTTCCTCTCCGGCGTGGCTCCTCGCGAACCTGGTAGAGGAGGTTTTCCGGCCGCCGTAGACTGGCGGGATAATCCAAAGCCAACATCAAAACCACCAAAACTAAATCAGATCTAAAACCCAAGCCATAAGTGATGCGAACGCCCTTGCCCCTCCCCTTCCCTTCCCAACCCCCTGTCGCTGCCTCCGACAACCGCAAAGGCGCCATATGCGGATGGGATTTGGTGCTGCGCCACTTCACCGAGACAGTCGCGCTTCGATTCTTACCGGAAGTCGTTCAGGAACGTCATCAAAGATCGCAACAAATGTTTGGCGGTGCCATCTCACACTCACACAATACCAGTTCATTCTCTCTTATACCGAACAACACTACAGAAACGTCAAAACGACGCGATGACCCTGCGTTTACAATAGCTGAGCAAATTCCAGAGCTTCACGGTGGTGCTGCTCGTCGCTGCCATCTTAGCGAATATGAGAAAGCCTCCTACCTGATGGAACCAACTACGAGTAATTAAACACCAAGCAATCGCACTCCAAATGTTTGCAAAAAGAGTGCTGGAACTCAATCGGTCGTGTACGTCCAAACGCGGGCAAAACTGATGGTTTCGCAACGGAGGCAATAGAGGCGGAGGAGCCAAGGAAGAGGACGGCGGGGGCAGACGGTGGCAAAGGACAAGTTAGGGTTGTTGGAGGAGAAGGGAAGAGGAAAAGTAAGAGGGGTAAACAAGGAATTATAGGGGAAAAAAGAGAAATTAATAAAAATCTGGGCCATCAATTTAAATATAAAGAAATCTAATGGTACAAAATATGTTTCCCATGATGACAGACATAAGAAGATCTCTCACCGTAGCCATCGTTTGAACTTATATTGATTCACTTCACAATAGGACGGTTACGTCTAGTTTTTGAATAATAAGTAAAATAAAAAATTACTATATTGTTACCTAAGTATTATTATGCACGTCTCTTTAAGCTTAATATTTTCATTATTCAAATCTTTGCAAGCTTCGCATTCCCAAAAACAATTTAAGAAACACTCATAAGAAAATTTAAAGCTATTTTAAAGATTTACAATAAAAATTTGTTAGTAGCTAATAAATGCAAAAAATGTAACTAATGTTGTAAAAAGAATTTAGAACTTTTAACAAATGAAAAAAAATATTTGTTCGAGAATGTTGCTTATAAATTCTTCAGCTAGAGATATTTATAATGAGATGAAGTTCATTGTTCTTCAATTTTTAAGTTTATGTTAAGCCTATGCATTTATTGCATGTATATGTTGCCTCAAATCTCTTGCACAAAAATTGTTCTTCTCTATGACATCTTTTTTGTTTTTAGCCTTTATAAGTAGAACTTTTTGTGATTTTTTTTTTCAATAACTTTAAGAAATAAATTATATATCCCAATACCCCCTCCCCAATTATATACGTAAATGCCACAAAGTTAATCCCTAAGAGAAGTGAAAGAACAAGAAACACACACAAGAAAAGGGGTTAAATTATATGTATGTGATCTTTGAAAACTTTTTGCAAAACATATAAGAATGGATATAAAAAGGTTCTCCAATAAAAACGTGAGGATAAGGAAGGAAGGAAGCATACACAAGAATTTATATTGATTCACTCTTAACTGAGCTACATCCAGTACCTTCTTTCTAGAAAGGTTTCCACTAATCAACACTGGTTACAACAAATATTCTCAATAGCCTCTTCAAGCCTTACAACTGTGATCTATCCCAATATCACAAAACTCAAGTATTATGTAATCACAAAACCTCTTTAGGGTTTCACAAACCACAAGTTTGTTTATACAAGAAATCAACTCATAACGTGAGAATATGAAAGTTTAACACAAGTTGCAAAAGCTTTGTTATGCAAAGTATATGAAAGTGTAAGAAAATGTAGTATCATCCAGTGATAGCTTAAGAAAATGTTCAAAGTTTGTTCAGGTTATCTTCTTTTGTCTTCTTCAATCTTCAAGTCTTACTTTTATAGCTTCATAAAATATGTCCGTTTAAAGAGAAGTCTTTCAGCTTCATTTCCCTGTTCTGAGAAGGCATTAAATGCATAGGAAGAGCTTCACGTTAAGCTTTGATACGTGCCTTGAGAAGCACGAGGAGAAAGAATGCAGCTGTCTTGTCTAGTGGTGGTTTTATACCAAAAAGGTAGGTACTGTTCTGACGCACAGTATTATTTTTCTGATCATTTCTTTTTTGTTCTTTCTTTTTGTACTTTAGCCTTGATAAGTTGACTACTTTAGCTTAAGGATGTACTTATACATCAAAAAATCTTGCTTTTCATTAAAAGCTAAAGATTTTTGAAGTTTCGAGTTTTTCAAGGCGTATAAAGAACAAGTTTTAAGATGTACGAGGATATAAGCTATCCAGCTTGAATGAAACCTTGAAGAAATATAAACATCTGAGTAAAGATGCTTTGGATGATATCTTAAGAAAGCACTTTAGAAAACAAGTATTAGACGCATTTCGCAAAGAGATGCATTGGATGCCTTTGTTTTCTAAATACGTTGAACACTAATTTTAAATTGACATGTTGGACACCAAGTTTTCAAAAAGCTTTTGGACGCATCTTAGTTAAAAAAATATGTAAAACACAGAGATAACACAAGAAGGGGGGTTGAATTGTGTTATAACAAATTTTCGCAAAACCTTTGTTAAAGACTGTTAATATAAAGGACGAATTTAAAATCATCAAATATTTTGATAATAACAAACAGTTAAAATTATATATGCCCTCACATAATCGTCTGATCATTAGTTCGTATGCAATCGTTTGACGTTTTTAAAATGAATATCGTCTTATTTATTGATTAGATAAACTTCGTAACTAACAAGTCTTATAGATGATGACAACGTTCTAAAATGATCTACACATCAATCAGAGCATAAGCTACCTCGAAACATATAAAGCCTATATACCTACTCTCGAGGAAAGTCAGCGAAAAAGAAGGAATATGTGCGCAAATGTCAGAACAAAAAAGCAAACATGACAACTGCTACAGATTGTGTACAAGAATAGAAATGATAAGCAAACTGCTTTATCTTATCAAATGAAAAGTTGGCAAAAAGCATTAAATGCTACATTTAATGATCCAACGACTCTCTTCATCAGACGAAGGCTGTCTTCTGCAAAGCACTCAACCGATACTTTCGGAGCAGCCTATAAATAGAAGAAGAGACCTCCTTCAAGCAAGTGTTGTGATCATAATTGTTGCTAATATAATTGCTGCTGATTCTGAAAATTCCTAACTGCTTCAAGAAAAGAAAAAGCTCTTCTAACCTCTTTGTAAAATTCTTTGTATACTTCGTTGTATATTCGTCTGATAAAACGTTAAACCCAGTGAGGTAAACTCACATGTAAACCTTTTTCTTAATAAGATTGGTGGAAGCCTGAAGAGGCTTTGATTCAAAGACTACTTGGGTATTTGCTTGGAGAGGCAAGTGAAAGACTACTTGGGTTGAGCCTGAAGAGGCTTGTGGAAAGTAACTTGTGAAAGTTAGTGGAACTTGGTTGTTGCTAAGAACTGGACGTAGTCTCTGAGGTGAGACGAACCAGTATAAATTCTGTTTGCTCTCTGGTTTGTCTTTTAGCTTTCCTTTGTCTTATAAAACATTTTTGAAAAACTTTTTGATTTCATTTCAGACAATACGTCATTATCAAAAGAATTGCAAAAATTTGTTATAACACAATTCAATCCGCCTTTCTTGTTTTATCTTTGTGCTCTACAAAGACATATCTTCTAAAAGATGTTATCAAGGAGTTTTTCCAAAACGTTTTATAAGACAGGTGAAAACTGAACTTTAGACTGGAATGCACACAAGATTTATACTGGTTCGTCTCACCCCAGATACTACGTCCAGTTCTTGGCAATAACCAAGTTCCACTAACTTTTCAAGTTATAAGTATTCTTTCCACAAGCCTCTTCAGGCTCAACCCAAGTAGTCTTTTACTTGCCTTTCCAAGCAATAACCCAAGTATTCTTTGAATCAAAGTCCTCTTCAGGCTTCCACCAATTTCTTTTAAAAAGGTTTACTCGTGAGTTACCATACTGGGCTTAACGTCTTATCAGACGAATATACAAGTAAGTACACAAAAGGATTTTTACAATCAAAGTATACAAGAGAAAAGATTTTTCGATTCTTAAAGATGTTATGGTTTTTTTACAGCAACAACAACACATGAAGAGGTCTTTTCTTCTATTTATAGGCCTCTCCAAAAGTATCTGTTGAATGCCTAGCAAGAGACAGTCTTCATCTAATGAAAAGAGTCGTTGGAGCATTAATGCAACATTTAATGCCTTTCACCAACTTGTCATATGATAAGATAAAGTAGTCTACTTATCTTTTCTATTCTTGTACTCAATCTTGCAGCAGTTGTCACTTCTGGCTTCCCGTTCTGACATCCACACACACATTCTTTCTTTTTCGCTTAAAAACGGTGACTTTCCTCGAGAGTAGGTATGTAGGTTTTATACATTTCAAAGTAGCTTATGCTCTGATTGATTTGCATATTATTTTAGAACGTTTGTCATCATCTGAAAGATTTGTTAATTACAAACTTTATCTAATCAAAAGATAAAGATAATATTCATTTAAAAACATCAGATGATTGCTTGCGAACGAATGATCAGATGATTTCATAAAAACATATATATTTTAACTGTTTGTTATTATCAAAATATTTGAGGGTTACAAATTCGTCATTTGTCTTAACAAAATATACCTTAATCTTTTATGGACGCTTTTTTCTACACATGTAACACACGTTTTAAATCACTAAAAATTTAATAACACTTGTTATCATCAAAACCTTGAGGGGTTAGACATGTTTTATACATGTTTAGTTCCAACAAGAAGTCGAGTTTGGCCATCTTAACTTCTCATTGTCATTTTTTTTCAATGTTGAGAACTTCGGTGTTCTCGAATTCTCAATGTGATTTTTTATTTTACATTTATTGTAAATGTTTGTAAAATTTAATTAATTGTTAAGTTTAATTAATTTCTTAATTAAATGTGTTAATTAAAGTAAGTAAGCTTAATTAAATGTGTTAATTAAGCTTAATTTAAAAAAATAATACTCACAATCATAATTAAAGTGTTCATTATAATTAATTTATATAAAAAATAACACAAAATTACAACAATAAAAAAATTAATCTCGTACGTGGTGTCCAATTTCACACGGTGGTGGTCAATTGTTACGTTCATGATTTCGACAGAGTTGTCTACATTGTAGTGTTTGATGATTTAAATTTGTGGAAGGTAGTGGCTAATCATTTCTAAAATCATTGACGTACGATGTACAAGAACTATCAACCTCCTAATGTGAAATGATGGAACGCCAACTAAGTACATACTTTGCAGATAAGCATTAGCCAACTCTAGTGTTCAAACATTTGCACCAAACATATTGCTAATAACGTCTCCTTAATTGATGTGAAAGAGTGTCAATGATTGTCAAATTTTTCATAAGCCTGTTGTTGTGATGAAGTAAAAGCAAATAAATGACAAGATGGTTCTAGATTTTTATTTAACATGGTGTCAACAGAGACTGGGTTGTGGAGGTGTATTTTACTGTGCACATTGTTGTGTTGGACCTTCAAGGCAACCCAAATAATTTTTCTATTGTTGTTATTTATGTAATTTTATTTAAATTAATTACAATAAATATTTTTAATTACAATTGTGAATATTTTTAATTAATCTTAATTAACATATTTAAATAAGAAATTAATAAGCTAAATGATTAATTAAATTTTACAAACTTTTAAAATAAATATAAAAAAAAATAAAAGATCACATTAAGAAGTCAAGGACACCAAACCTAACTTCTCCACGTTAAAAGCAATATATATATAGGGTTGAGATCCATTGACCCTAAGTATTAAAATTAGTCAAATTATATATTCAATAACTTTTTGCTGAATGTAAATTTAACTAATCTAACTGTTGAATTTGATGTTCTTATTAATTAGATTAAGTATACAAAATTTTATATAATTCAAAAATTATTTAGTAGTTCATCACATCACTTTATTTTAACATATAATATGATATTAAAATATATGTAAATATTCATTGTCAGATAACATATCTAGAAATGTCTAAATTATGTGAAATTTGATATACATGATAATGAAAATAGTATCACATAATTCAACGGTTGGATTGGTTAAATTTACATTTTATAAAAAATTGTTAAAGGTGTATTGGATATATATATATATATATATATATATATATATATATATATATATATATATATATATATATATATATAAAGAGTTTAATGGTCATGCACTGACAGTGTAAAGTAGTTTTACTCTGTCATCCAATCACAAACTATTATTTATTATAATTTTATTGACTCTTATAATAAATACTTTAAAAATTATATTAATGGTAATTTTTGATTGGATAACAGTGTAATACTTTTTCACTGACAGTGCATAATTATTAAACTCATATATAAAATGATAACTTATTACATAATTGAGGAGGGGTATTCGGATATATAATTTATTTTTGAAGGTTATTGGAAAAAAAATCACTTTTTGTTCTAAGCTCAATAACAAACTAAAAATTCATCTTGTCATCTCGTTCTTTTTGGATAAGAGATTGAATTTCAAGGAATTTTTTTTTATACGCTTTCACAACCCTATGTTCTGTAGCACTCAGAAGCTCTGGGAAAAAGAGTCCAGCTGATAAGCTCTTATCCTATACATAAACTTACATCCAAATTGTATCACTAATAAATCATGGATTTTCTAACCTATCCAAATAAAAATGGAATTAAACAACTACATTAAAAATAATTGATATAATTTTTTATGTACTTAAAAATAATTGTTACAACATAAAAAATTACATCAATCATCTTTGATATGATTGTTTAACTCCATTTTCACTTAAAATAGGTTAGATAACCCTATAAATCATCATCTTAATGATGAAGGTTATCGTATACCACTTTTACACGTGATCTATGGTGCACCGTTGGATTCATTTAACCTTCACGGTTATACAGTACATCATTCACACTAGATCCTTCCCCCAACACCCTTCACAACCCCTCTCCCTACTTCGATTCCTTTCTAGTCGACGGTGGCACCACCGCCCTCATCGGCGATGTTCCTCCCCGGCAGCCAAGACGAAAATCCAGGCTAAGGCTGCACGCTCCCCCGTTCCCAAATACCTCTTACAGAAAAGGTTTTCGCAAAATGCCCTGAAATTAATCTCATTGCGATTCCACAAAAGAAAAGAGTATTGTTTTGGGGATGAACATCGAGGCAACAGGGGTTTTCTTTGCATAGTGATTTTGGGATTGCAACTGCATGATTTGGACAAAACTAAGGTAGTTTGTAGCTCGAAGTTTTACAAGCTACAACAACTATGGTTATTGCTACAGCCACCCCCTCTTTCCATTTCGGCAAATTCCTCATTCGTCAAACTCATTCATCTTCTCGAATACGCCATTGCCTCCCTTCTGGCGGACAGTGGAATCTCTATTACCCTTGTGCCTCTCTCAAGTTAGGTTTTTTTTTTGTTTTTTCCTTGTTAAACGAAAATGAAATTTCATATTTGGACTCTGAGTTAAATGTTAATGGTTGTTTATCTCTTTCTATTTTATTGGCCATGGTTACAGATTTGCACGTTTTGGTTCCAAGTGTTCAATAACGGACACTGAAGTGCATTTGGATCATGTGACCGCGGATAAGGATGAGGGTCACGGAAGAAGGGTGGTTGAGCCTTACTGTCCTGTGCCATTTGTTAAACTCAAAATCGATATTCTCGAGTCTGTCTTTGAACCTACCAATATCGATTATGTTGTCGCTGGTGACTGTCGGGGAGGGATGTCGCCTGTGAGGGTGATGGTGCCAGCGTTGACTATGAAGGAAACAGAGTAGGGGGAAGAGCTGTGGAGGGAGTTAGGGAAGGGATCGGTGTGGAGGATGTTGGATTTAACTGTGAGGATTAAATGAATTCAGAGATAAATAAAAGTGGTATCACCGTAAATACATGTGAAGGTAAATCATGGTAGCTTTAGTCTCATTTTAGTTTACTGTTGTTGGACATTTTTAATTTAACAGCAAATATGACACAGAATTTTATTTTAAAAAAATTGAAACTCCTTGCTTGAGAAGTTCTGGCAGTACTCCTCACTTTTCTGCTTGCCCGTTTTAGATCATCAACATCACTTATCTCCTTTCCTTGGGTTAGGAATGAGATCTCAAAATTTTCAATAGCTAAAGCATTGTGATCCTCAACTGTAATGTAACAATATATTCTTTACCAACTACTATAGGAGGAGTCGCACAAGTTGAAGATCCAAGCAATATGTTCTTCATCAAACTCCATTAACTGAGAGTTGCATTAAACCCTGAAGTAGTCAAAATAAAACTGTTTGCACTAGTGGAGGACACCAATAAACTTGTAGCACGAATATCCTAAATTCTTGATTCAATCTAAATAACCATAAAATCAAAGGTGCTGTGTTGTTTGAGATGGGAGTGGTCTTCCATCACAAGTTCTTTTGTCAGCAATTAAACACTTTGTTCACATAACCAAAATATATTGTGTTTGGAATAGATTCAGTGATAAGAAAATATCAATTAATTTTTTATGGTGAAGGTGGAGTAATAAATAGTTGTTTCTATTTTTTTTATGGTATCACCATGATTTTTGTGAGATAGAATTGATTTTGTAATGTTTTCCAAACACACTAATGGCCTGAATTCTCTATCCATTTATGAGTAAGTAAAGGAGGGCATCAGTAATGGATATCAAGCAAATTCCCACGCAGTAACGGAGCTATATTCCCTAAACTAAAGGGTGCCATGCCCCAGCCACACCCCACCTTCCAATTTTTTTTTTAATTTATTTAGTGCATTTTATAGATAGTATTTTTTAAAACAGTATTATTTTCTACTTATCTTTTTTTAAGCATTGATGGTTTTTTTTTTCGCCACTCCAAATTTAAATTGTGATTGTAATTATAGCGGTGGAGATTTTCAAAACTTTGGTATAACCCCCTCCACAGTCCACATATGCCTTCAAAACTTTGGTATAAAAATTACACGTAAATATGACTAACGTAGACGTAATCACAATTATTTGAGATTGAAATTCATCTAAAATCTTAATATTGCATCCACAATTATGGTTGTCGACCCAAATTTAAGACCTTACCTACTCCAATTAAAACAACCTAATTCCGCTGATGGCAACAGGTAAGCATATCAAACATATAGTCCAAATTAACTTTTTCTGAACAAATCAGTTGAGAGATTCAAAACCCATTTCACACGGCATGTAGTCTCACTTTCATCAATACTGATAAACCCACAACAAAACTACAAAAGAAAAGAGAGGTGATTAATCCCATCCAAAATGTGAACACTTAAGAAGCTACAAATTTTACACAAAAACAAAACAAAGCAAAACCGCAGATAATTTGGAACTCCACACCGTCAATAAAAATCGGGTCAGGATGGTAATCATGTTTCCTCATAGAGATCCTCGGCTTCGACGCCCATGTGGATGAGGACACGAGGTCGGGGCCCACTCGAGTGTGCACCACCAGCTCTCAGACAAGGTTCTCACCCTTCCAGCCAAAGCGTTTTAAAAAGAAAAACACAGATAATGTTTTTTAATTTCACACAAAATAACAAAACTTATGGTCAAGCAAAAATTTTTTCTTTTGATTTTAAAAACAAAAAGATATTTTCTTTTGTAATCAATATTTATTTTATATATTCAAAAATATTTATTTATTATAAATTTAAGTAATATAAAATAAATATTTATGCATGCATTGAGCGGCTATAGGCCACCGAATTCAGGATGCCGTTGAAAACGGGAGTTGGAAACCTTTTTGCTTTGGCAATGGCCCGCGTGTGAAGCTCTCTCGTGTTTTCTTCGCGGACGATATCGTTTTGATAGCGGAAGCTACGCGTGATCAAGCCAGAGTCATACGTAGTATCTTGCATGACTTTTGCCAAGTATCCGGTCAGAAAATTAACCTTCATAAATCTCAGGTACTCTTCTCCAAGAATGTTACTGATCCCTTAGCTAGGGAACTTAGCCATGCTCTTGAGATTGCTCGAACGGAGGACATGGGCGAATACCTTGGGGCTTGGAGTTCCACTGCTCCCCCAAACAGCTACCAAACACTCCTATAACTTCTTGCTGGACAAGATGCGCAAGAAACTGTCTAGTTGGAAGGCAGCGACCCTGTCTGTGGCGGGACGGATAACCTTGACTCAATCTTCTTTGATGAGCATTCCGGGCTGTGTGCTTCAAACATAAAAAATTCCGATGACAATGGATAGCTCCTGCCTCCATTGTCAAAACAGTGTAGAGTCCATCATGCACGTGTTTCCGGATTGCGAGCCTGTTTCAGAATTTTACAATCATATTCTTCATCCAAACCTACGGCTGGCAAAATTGGCCTGGCCAGCCAGGCCGGCCCGATGACCTGATAGACCAGGCCAGGCTAGGCTATTAAATGTTTGGCCTAATAAAAATCGGACTAAAATAGCCCGACCTGATTGGCCTGCTGGGCCAGGCTAGGCCTCAAAAAATTTGGCCCGAATGAAACCGGACCTATTTGACCCAATATTATATTTTTTTTTGTTTTTAACTTTATAAAATATACAAAAAATTAAGAAAAAAAATAATCATGGGCTATTTTGGCCGGGCCCGATGGACTAGGCTGAGCCACAAAAAACATAATCTATTAAGAATTTGGACCGGGCCGGGCTGCTTTCAACACTTAGCCCGCTGGACCAGGCCCGCCACGCTGGTCTGGCCCATTTGACAGCTCTGGACCAAACCACACTAGAGCAGCTGCTTCAGCATCGGTCAATCCCAGTGGCTAGATTGGAACTTGGCAACCTCGAATATAGGAGTGACTGCGCACCACTGGCCCACCCTTTTTGGAGTAACCGTCGATGTTATTTTGGAGGAACCGTAATGCCATCGTTTTCTCTGGAGCTCAGGTTGATGCTAGTTCCCTCTGGCATGAAGTCCTTAGTCAAACGTCTTTCACCACAGATGAGACCAAGAAGGCCACCCCAGTTTATATTGCAACTAGTAGAAAAGAAATCAATATTGCTTGGCAGGCCCCTCCCCGTAACGCTTACAAAGTCAATATTGATGGCTCATTCAGGCGGAGTGAAATTAAAGCAGCGCGGCCTACGATGGCTTAATTATTCGAAACTCGGAGGGTCAGTTCATCAAAGGCTTCCATTGCAATGTGGGGGGGCATGCAATGCGGTTTGGGCAGAACTTTGGGGCTTATATCTAGGCATTAAACTTGCTCGCCAGACTGCTCTATCCCAAGTCGTCTTTGAGTTGGACTCCAAAGTCATAGTCCATACAGTTCTCAAAGGCCACATAGTTGTTCGATATCTCCAACCCCTTCTGGTCGAAGTTCTCCGCTTACTCCATCTTCTTGACTAGGATGCCCAAGTAGTTCATACCTACTGGGAGTGAATCGCTCTGCAGATTTATTAGCAAATATGGGCCATGCAGGTTCATTCCAATGGACCTTGCTTGAGGAAGTCCCACCCTTAAATACGTTCTGATGCCATAGGATGTAGTATACCCCGTTTTATTCGTTAGTCTTTTTGTAATGCTTTCCCTCGATCAAAATAAGTAAATAAATATTTATTCTGTGTAATATATAAGTTAAAATCCTAGTTTCTTACCAAAAAAGGTTTATATTTTTTTCAAAAATAACAAATTCTCTCCTCGTTTGTTAGTATTTTTAACTGAGTAATTAGTTTAATAATGAAGAATAGGACATACTAATAACATTTTTTTCAATTTAAATTTAGAAAAACAATCTTTATTTTTTTAAAAAAGAAAAAAATAAAATGTTAAAAAATTATTTTTTTATAATAAGTTGAATCAAATATGTATTAAATTATTTTAATTTCTTAACTTGTCAATTAGTCAAATTAGTTGATTTTATTCATTTTTATCAATGCTAAAAAAATGTTATAATATGGAATAAAATGAAATAGGGTCAATTATATTTTTGGTCTCTCATTTTTGCCCATTTTTGTTTTTAATTCCTACTGTTAACTTGGACCATTAAGTGATGATGTAGTAACCACATTAGTAGCCACGTGGACTACTAGTATGACGTGGCAGCCACATGACAAAATATTATTTTTTAAAAAATTGACATAATTTTTCTAAAGGTTATGAAAATGATTCCTCATTTTATCATGATTACGCTTTTAGTCCCTAAAAAAAAATTACACTGGTCTTAGTCCCTCAAATTTTTTTGTTTGTGTTTTTAGTCCTTCCCATTAACTTTGACAGTTAAACTTAATAATTAATTAATTAATTATTATTATTCACATAATTTATATTATTATTTTACACTCATAGAAGTATTTTCCTCAAAATTTATTTTAACTAACTTATAATTTATTAATTAATTATAACTCAAAAACTTATCACTGTACTTCTCTTGGCTCTTTATTGCTATGCTTCAATAATTCAAGATATTCAGAATCTCTTATCAAAAGACTAGCAATTTAACCTCTTTGATCATCCTTTGCATGTAAACTTTTTTTTTGGTTGCATTTTTGCTGTTTTGTTTTCTCCAACTACCAAAAAAGATATCTTAATTCAAATTGATTTCAACTCTTAAGCCCTACATTTTCTAGGCTGGGTTCAGGCTAGCCAGATTATAACATGAGTTTTATCGAATTGGACTAAAAAGGCTCGCATTTAATTTGGGCTCAGAATTTAGAGTCCAAATCCTACATTTTATCGGTGGGGTTTGGGTTAACCTGACAAGCCAAACTCATTTTGTCACCTCTAGATCTTAACTAATTGCTTTACTTGGCTATTGCCTAGTTAATGTGCCTGCCCAATTAAAATAAATTTTGAGAAAAAAAACCTTGTTTGATTGGATTATAAGTGTAAAGTAATAATTAAATTATGGGAAAATAATAATTAATTATTATTAAGTTTAATGGTCTAAGCTAATGGAAAGGACTACAAACACGAATGAGAAAATTTTGAGAGATAAAAATCGGTCAAACTTTTTTTGAGGGATTAAAAACACAAATCATAATAAAATGAAGGACAATTTTCATATAGAAAAATTATATCAATTTTAAAAAAATAATATTTTGTCACATGACTAGCATGTCAGACTAGTAGTTTACATGACAAACCATGTGACTGTCAATGTAAATGTCATGTCATCACTTAAAAGTTTAGTTAATAGTAAAGACTAAAGTTATAGGCAAAATTTATGTGAGACTATGATCCCGTCAAAATTTTTTAAGGGACTAAAAATAGAAATAAGAACAAAAACATAATTAACCCAATGAAATATATATAAAATGTGAACCAATACCATGCTACAAGAATTGTGCTGGTAATACTGTTTCCCATGGTTTGAAGGCAGAATTAGAAAAGTGGATGCACTGTATCCGAGTCTGACCTGAGCAGAGGCCAGATAGTCAAACATAAAACGAATGTCCAAAAGCTTTGTGTCATCTTCAATTATCAAAACAGACGCATGACCAAAGGTGGAAACGTGTCAGATTGTTATATCTCGTTGCTTGCACTTGAGAAAAACTATTACCCTACCCCGGCTATGCCCGGATCCTTCTAAAACTTTTGAAAAAAGAAGAAGAAAAACCTAATATAATATAAAATTAAATTAAATTTCAAAGAGTTAATATATTTTATATCTTTCGAAATACCTTTTTGTATACAAAGCTTTTAGTAGTTAAACTTCTTTAATTTTCTTTATCATAAATTAAAATAGTTTGAATTGTTCTTCATTCATAAACCACAACATATAACTGACAATGAGAAAATACTAATTTCAAAAAGAAAAAAAAATTCAACATGATTGAATGATTAAGAAACATTATTATAATATATCAAATTTAAAGTCTTATCCAAAAAATAAAAAAGCAGAGATATACATAAATATTAAGCAAAAAATGAAATTAATAAACTAAAATTAACAGATACATCAATGTATAAGAGATATTGTTGCAATATATCAAATTTAACATCTTAACCAAAAAATGAAAAATACAAACAAATAGGCATGACAACGCGCGTCTTTCTGCTAATACAAATAAATATGTTGAAATATTATATTGTATATAAGTGTAAGGATACCTAACTATACATAAATAAATTAAATTAATAATAAAATAATATATATTGTTTATTTACAATTATCGTACTTGCCTGTCCACATTTTTTATTTTTTTGTAAAACATTAAATTTGAAATAATCTAACATTTTTCTTTTTACTAATTACTACTAAAATTAAAAGTTGTAAGACTAATATGTAAACTTTTATTTTTTAATTTTATATAAAAAATAATCATTTATCTCTTCGTCTTGTCTTCTTTAGTCTATTGTTTTTAAATTTTAATTTATTTAATTAAAAAGGTTTTTTTAATATATTTTTATTTTCAATTTTTATTTTACCGCCAAAGTTAAATTTAATATTTTAATAAATAGAAATTTTGTCCCAGTTTAATTTTTTGTCATATATTCATTGAATACAATATTCAATTATTGAACATGTTATTAAAAATATTTCATCATTCAAATTATTTCATCACAATCATAAATTCTTTTTATTTTGCTAGAATAAAAAAACAAATCTATTTATTTTGTTAAAATAAAAAAATTCTATTTATTTTGCTAAAATAAAAAGACAAATCTATTTATTTTGTTAAAATAAAAATATTTAATTTTTTACATTTTTTGTCATATATTTCATACTAACACCAAGTTCTTCAATTGCATGCGGATTCATATCATTGGAGAATAAGAAAGGATTATTGACTATATGGATTCTGGATCAGGAAGAAAATGGCAAGTTAAGACTGTGATATAGGCATGAGTAAACATGAATGTTGTGTATACTATCAATGTGAAAAAGTTAGCAGTGTTAGGAAATGTCAATTGCTTCTTTAGTTTAGAAATTTTGTGAAGAAAAAAGTGAAAACAATTTTCAAAAACAGAATAACATTTTGTTGTAATTATTAGGGGTGTTCATCAATTCGGATCAATCCGACGAACCCGACAATCCGAAATTTTTAAATCAGAAAAATTCGAACCGAACCAAACTGAAGATACTCGATATAGATCAGCTCAGGTATCGGATTTGGATTTTCAAATTTGAACAAACCCAAACCGATTAAATAGCTAACTTGTTATTTTACTTGAATACCCTTTACTAAAAAGCAAATATGAATTTGGAGCCCCCTTTCCATAAGTCAATCTATGTCACTCACGAGCCCTAAGCAACCCCTTTTCATCTCTTCCCGTCTTCCACTTCCGTCTTCCCCTAGCCCTGTGCAGCCGCCGTCGTCCCCATTGGCCGTCGTCTTCCGTCTCCGTCGTGCCAAGCCCAGCCCTGTCGCGCTCACGCGTCTGCAACGTGACCAGGGCCCATCCATCGTTGCTCCGTCCGTTGTTGTGCCATTCGTTGTGCCAGGCCTTACCTTGTCGCACTCACGCTATCAGCCCTAGCCCTAGGCTCATCCTTCGTGCCATTGGCTTGCGTGAACAATGCTCGCTATGTTGGTCGTGGTTGCTCGTTGTCCTGTGTTGCCTCGTGAGTTCGTGAACAATGCTTGCGACCTTGTGTGTTCACTATGTTGTCTCTGACCAAGGCCGTGCTTGTGCCCTATGAGTTCTTCTATTTTTCCATTTTGTTGTTCAATTTTTTTTTGTTGTTTGTGGAAACTGGATTGCAGGCTTTGTAGTCACATATGTTGTTTAAACTCATTTAATGATAAGATTATCTATCAATTTTTGGACAAAACCATGAATTTTTTTTAAAAAAATTAGAAATTTGCATTTTTTTCTAGACTGGACTAATAGAATCAAACCAAACCAACCCGTTCTTGATTAGGTTGGTTTGGTTCGAATTGTGAGAAAAAATTTGACAAATCTGAACCAATTAAAAATGATTGGTTCGGATTCCCCCCCCCTTCTAATCCAAACTAAATTGACCCGTGAACACCCTAGTAATTATAATAAAAACATGTCTACTAAAAAAAAAAAAGAAATAGACTAAACGTCCTGTCATGTGTGTTTGTGTATTTCTTACTGTCATATGTATCTTGAAGTGTGTCTCCAACAAAAGCGTATTCGCCTAATATCATACAATATAAAGTAACTCTTACTACCCAACAGCTTTACCACGATGGGTCAGACTTAAAAAGTTACATATCCATAGACATAACAATAGTGAAAACCTGTATTTCAACTCCACCACCCTTAATAAAAAAATAAAGAAAAAATGAAAGAAAATTTACAAAGAGACACGTAGCCAAAAAAGCCTTCAATTGTATAGTTTATAGATGCTAAAAAGTACAAACACACTCAGACTGGCACAGTTTTTTGTTATTAATTAAAATTTATTAAAAAAATATAAAATTGTGTAAATCTCATCTTTTATTAATAAGCATTGTTCATAATCTTTTAGTTTTTAATAATTTTTAATTCAAAAATATATAAAAAGAATTTATTGTTAGCACTCCTCTTGCACTTAATATGCAATTATTGAACAGTTTTTTTTTTCTATTAATACTTGTGTGTGTGTATAATATTCGATTAATTTGATTTGAATAAGGTAGAATTAATATGAATAGCATGTTAAAAAAAAGTTAATAATGGATTAGCATTAGTCAGTAATTAAAATATTAGTTAAAATTATTAATTGACAGTTATGGATTTTATTAATTACTATATGTCAGTTATGAAATATTAGAAGACGGGGTTTTGTATTAAGAGTGACCTTGTGATGGGTTGGGTCATTCATTATGAGTAGCCCGTCGAGAAGTCCCTACCTACTACTAGGAGTTATAAAAATTGCTATCCCATTAAGCAGTTTATTTTTACGATGAACATAACTTCCTAGAAAGTGGGTAGAATCATTCTCAACTCAGGATCGTGATTTCTTGGTTTTTTCTCATCAAAGTAGCTTAAATGGAATTAGGTAAATGTTTTATTTATTTACATTACATACTGTAAATTAACATGCTATATTCTATATCTATACGCATATTGTTGTTATTAATTTATCATTTCTCCATCAATTGGTATCAAAGTTGGGTTAGATACAGTTTATAGCTGTTGATTGTATGAATCCTATGATTGTTCTTTTTAATTTTATTTTTGTTCCAATTCATAAAATTAAATTAGGGTTTTTTAATTTTATTTTATTTTTTCAGTATGTGATGAAGAATTTCTAGCCCTTTTATGAATCCTATTTTATTTCAAATTTAATTACATGAAAATGAAGCAATGATTCTTAAAATTGGTTGAGGGCTTTTAAAGTGGAGATCATTGTGAACAAAACCTATTCAAATGCACTCTTTTCGTTCACAAAGTTGAGAGAATTTTAGCTTCTTCTATTCGTGTTTTGGGTTAATAAATTACCGCATTTTGTGCTTGATTTTACCAAATTGGTTTGGGACTTCATTAAGATGCTTATATGCCATAAACATGCTGGAAAATAGAAGCATTTGGTGTCCTAAATAATGAGATTGAATTGGGTTCCATTCTTGATTGTTCTATTTTGCTTGTTGTATTTCGAATCAAAGAACTCAAGATCTTTCTAGGGATTCATGAAATTAAATGAGGGTTTCCTCTTTGTCAATGTAATGCGAGCATTCCCTCCAAAGAAAAACATAGAGTTTGATTGCTTGGATGTAAAAATTATGTCGGGTTATGCTGATGGATCACTTCATTGCCACCCGTTTTAACATCCAATATTTGATTCTATTAACTTATAGTGAGATGGAAAGTCTGTGTTATTTCCTTAATCTTTGGCCTTTATATTGCATGCGATTACTAGTGATATGTTATATATATTTCCAATCATGGCTCCCAATGATTGTTTAGTATTGGGATGTTATCTTATTTAACATTTTGCATTACATTATTAATTGATTTTTTTTCTTTACGCAATAGTTGTCATGGTATTATCTGCTCTATTTCTTCCACGTATATATTGTGCATGGAAGCAATTGTATTAAATGACATGTTGTAACTATTCTTGCATTAAAATGCACTTCTAAACTAATAAGATTTAGATTGAACCAAAAGGACATCGTCTATTTGACTGAGTTGGGAAAATTGGCAATTAATTAATGATAAGCGTGAATAATATTTTAAATATTCTTCTATATTTTTTTTCTCCATCAAGATTTTTTTGTTGATCAATCTTCAAGGCAAATGAAATTATGTCCTTGTAACATGTTATTTATACAAATTATATTGATTTATATAATCAGAGTTTTTTTCCATTATAATGGTTTAATGTTAATTTATAAACCATTTGAGATAGTAATTTATAAAATTTTGATAATTTCATTAAGTGATCAAAGCTCATTGGATCTATGCACAATGATGAATGACACTCTAAGGTCAATTGTGAAATATTTTTTTATATGATAACATATATGGAAAAAATTGTTAATAAGATATTCTTATCTTTTTGATGTTATAAGTATGCAATTGTATATGAGAGTATGCTTGATTTCCAAAATATGCAATTATAAATTTATTGGTTGCTTGTAATAATATTACATTCTATAATTATATTCTTATTCCAATTCATAGTAGGAGTATTTCATATCTTATTATTTTGATATTTCTATTTTGGGATAAATATAAAATTATTTTATGCAATTTTGTATGTTTGACTCAATCAAAATATAAATAATAACTTTGTTATTATACTCTTTTCAATAGAAATTGTATCATCCTTGCAATTTATGGCTACTTAAAATGTAATTTTCATTATCATTTATTGTTATGGTTTAATGTAGATTTATAGACCATTTGATATGACAATTTAAGATATCATGTCATGCAAATTTAATACACTCTATGCATGGACTTGTCATATTCTATTAGGCATTATTGCTAATAATTTGTATAATTATTAACTCACCTATAGTGGGTACAGTTATGCAAATTTTGAGGGCAATATAATTAAATTTTTTATTTAACTATAATTTATATTATGTTAATAGTAATTATATCCTATCGGTATATTATTGATATAATTTGTTAATTTTATATTACGTAAATAATAATTATACCCTATCGGTGTATTATTATTGATATAATTTGTTAATTTATATTATATTAATCATAATTATAACTTATTGGTGTATTATTACTAATATAATACATTGTTATACAATGTACTATTAATCTTGTGCTCATGTCAATTATTTGCTTTAGTACCATATTGACATTAAAGTTCTAAAAAATATAAGTTTTATACATTGTAATATTATATTTCTTATTTATTATGGTTTAGGATCCTTAGGCAGGACAACAATAAATAAGAAATTATTTCTCTAAAGGGTATGTTTTGATTGTATTTATATAAAATCATTTTACTCTAATTGTGTGGTAAAAATGAAAGAGTCTAAGACCGTAAAAGATTACTATTTTAGGATAAAAAAAATAGTTAGTCAAATGATAACATAAAGGGGAAAATATTCTTGGCAAGAGAATTCTTGAGAAAATTCTAATTTCTATTCCCTATAAGTATGATGTTATTGTGACAATAATTGAGCAAACCAAAGATTTGTCTACCATGTCGATGACAAAACTAATGGGCTTTCTTAAAGCATATGAGCAAAGATTGAGTAGGCATGATGTAGATTTTGTCGAAAATGCCTTTTAATCAAAGTTCAAATTACGGTCTCAAAATAAAGAATATAAAGGAAAGAAAAATGGAGAAAATTATGGAAATAAAGAGAATTCTAGAAATTTCTCTGAGATCAATCAAGACAAATATCCTCTATGTGACATCTGCAAGAAGACAAGTCACTTGGAGAAAGACTGTTGGCATTAAGGAAAGCCACAATGTTAGTACTGCAAGAATTTTGGTCACGTGGAAAAGAACTGTTGCAACAAAAGCAAGCATCAAACAAATTTTGTTGAACAGCATGATAATGAGCAACATATTTTCTATGCTCCTCGAGATTCCAGTGATGAAACAAATGGAAGTTGGTACTTGGATAGTAGTTGCAGCAATCACATGGTGAAAGATAGAAACATGTTCGAGGAAATTGACAACTCTGTTAAAGTAAAAGTTCAATTGGAAAATGACACCATGGTGGAGTCCAAAGGCAAAGGCATTGTTATGGTGGAGACAAAGAAAGGTACAAGACTCACCAAAGACGTCTTACTTATTCCTAATCTTTAAGAAAATCTCTTAAGCATTGGCCAAATGATGGAGAAAGGCTATGCCCTTCACGTCGAAGGAGATACATGCATTATTTATGATAACTATAACAAAAGGCGGGAGATAGCCCAAGTTAAAATGGAGAAAAGAAATAGAACTTTACTAATAAGCTTCAAATGTACTACTAACATTGTCATAAAAGTCCAAGTTAATGATTCATGGCTATGGCATAGAAGATTTGGCCACTTCAATACCCATACCTTGAAGCTGCTATATCAAAAGAATATGATGAGAGACTTGCCATTCTTAAAAGAAAATAACGAAGCTTATGTTTTCTTGGAAAGCAACACAGACTATCATTTTCAATTGACAAAGCATGGAGAGCTGAAGATATGTTGGAGTTGATTCACACTGACATTTGTGGACCGATGAGGACACTGTCATTCAACAACAACAGGTACTTCATCCTCTTCATCGATGATTTTTCTAGAATGACCTAGGTATACTTTCTTAAAGAAAAATTAGAAGTCATTGGAATATTCAAGAAGTTTAAAGCTCTAGTCGAGAAGCAAAGTGAGAAACATATAAAGGTACTTAGAAGTGATTGAGGCAAGGAGTACAACTCACATGAGTTTGATAAGTTTTGTGAAGATGAAGGCATTAAGTGTTAACTTACCGTCACATATTCTTCGCAACAAAATGACGTCTCTGAGAGGAAGAATCACACATTCATGGAGATGGCTAGATCAATGCTAAAGGAGAAAGATTTGCTTAACACTTTTTGGGTAGAAGCAATTTACACTGCAGTCTACATACTCAACAGATGTCCGATTAAGGCAGTATAAGACAAGACTCCTATTGAGGCATGGAGTAGGCAAAAGCCATCAGCTAAACACCTACGAGTATTTGGATCTATTTGCTACAAACACATTCTTGATGAGAAGAGACATAAGTTAGAGGACAAGACTATACGAGGCATCTTCTTGGGATATAGCACACAACCAAAAGGCTATTGAGTCTACAACTTGCAAACAAAGAAGCTCATCATCAGTCGAGATGTTGAAGTTGATAAAAATGCTTCTTGGAATTGGGAAGAAGAAAAAGTTGTGAGAAGTAACATTCCTATTCCAATGCAACAACCTTAGGAAGAAGTTGAAGAAGTAGTAGGGGATCTAGGTACACTTCCTCCATCTCCACAACAAAAAGAATCTTCACTAGAATCTACTTTGAGATGAATAAGATCTTTCGGGGATATATATGAAACTTGCAACACAACCATGCTTGAGCATAAATGCTATGAAGAATCATCAAAAAAGCATAGACAACTAGATGAATGCAACTCGAGTATTGTATGACAGAAGATTAAGTTGCAGACATTTTTACGAAGGCACCACTAAGAGCAAGATTTGAGCATTTACAAACAATGCTTGGAGTTTCCGAAATTTTATCAAGGAGGAGTGACGAAATTGCTATAAATTTCTAGAAGTTGTAGCAGTAATATATGTATATGAAAAAGTAGATATTATTCTAGAATTATCTTGATAATTTTAGTTAAAAGTTAGAATACTACATGATGTAATAATTAAATAATTCTAGAATAATAAAGTCTAGATATCTCTAGAACTATCCTTTCAAGCCTATAAATAAGCAATGGGTCTTTTCATTGTAGCAAGCACTTCCATATATCAAATAAAGCCTTAGTATCATTCACTATCAACTACTTCTATATTATTCAGCATCTTTACACATTTTTCTAAAACTAACAAGGATGATGAGTAGGTGCCCCTTTAGGAATCAACTGGAGTGCAGTCTTAGTCTCTCACAGTTTATCTCACAAATTAGATGAGTGTAGCCAACGTTCCAAGCAAACGTAAAGCCATGATAGATTGCAAGCAATTCAGCATTGATATTGGTGGTGATTTCGCATGAACCTACGTAACCCAATATCCACTCGCCGAATGAGATCCTGATCAAGCTCCCATATCCTGAATAACCTGGATTTCCAAGAGAACTCCCAAACACCCTTTAAATAAGGCAAGAGTGGATATTAGAATATTCATATCTTTTGGATATCTAACACGTGAAATTACTTAAATTTTACTAACCATTCATATAAAAAAAATTAATTTAGCCAACTATTTATTAATAGTTTTTTTTCATTAATTTTGACTTTAAGATTTTTTTTATGGATAGAGATATCCATAAATATCCATCAAACTTAATAATATATTAAAAAAAGATATACTTAATTAGGAAATGAAATCCACCTATTTTATTAAGTCGAGAATTTAGGGTTAGAGACCCGATTTTATCACTTAGAAAATTATAAAAACTAACTCATCAAAAAGAAACTAAATTTTATATAAACTAAAATAAGATAAATAATAATTGAAACTGTAATTGGGTATAATTTTTTTTTTTGTCAAGTCAGAAATAAAAAGGTCAAGTCATAGGTCTCCATCATACTGTTTTTAATAACTAGTATTTTAACTTATGTAATGCACATAATAAATATTTATTTTATATAACTAAAATTTATAATAAATGAACATTTTTGAATGTATAAATTATACTATAATTAAAATATGTAATAAATAAATATTTTTAAATGTATAAATTATATTTTAGATTTATAATAAATAATTTATATTGTGATACGAAGTTAATTTTAATTATCGATAATTTCTTTTAAAATTATATTAAAATTCAATTTAAAAATAAATATAAAAAAAGATAAATTGAAAGAGAAAAGACGTTAAGAAAAGTTCAAAAATGCTGTCGTTAAAGAAAAACTCCTAAACATACTCTCATTCAATATAACTATTCTAATTTATATATATAGAGGATTTAATAGAATTTGGAGTAAGAAACTTAATTTTAATAATTAAAATTAAAAGATTAATTTTGTCAATTAAAACCATTAAACTAAAATTAAACATAGACTAAACTATGAGGTTCCAAAAATAAAATTAAGCCTAAGATTTCCTAGCAAGTCATCAACAAGAATACAAATTAATATTACATAATCAAATTAATTGTGTTCCATGCAATTTTTAAAATATTTTTTGTTACATTTTTTTTATAAATTTCGGTAACTTGAAATTTAAAAAAAAAATTAGTCTTGGAATTAGGTGGAAACTCTTTAAATAAGAGTAAATAATGTATGTATTGATAATAAATGAAATTTTTACAATATCATCTAATAAAAAATCACCATATATTATAAGTTTATTGACTTTTATAATATTACTTTAAAAATCATATTAATATGATTTCTGATTGATTAGTAGTGTAAAATTTTTTATATTAATAGTGTATAAAAATTAAACTCAATTAAAAATAATTATGATTTGTATTACATACAAAACTGTAAAATTTACTAGCAAGCCACTGACAATAATGAAGTTGTTAAACATTACTATTAGAGAAATATTAGAAATGCACTTTCTAACACATTCTTTTGAACACAAACTTTATTATTAGCTGAAATTTATTAAAAATTACAATTTTTTGTGGTTTTCACTTCTTATTTAATGGCTCTCTCTCCCATTTCTAATTTTGTAGTTTTCAATAAATTTTAACCAATATTAGAGTATGTGCTAAAAAAGAGTTGTTGCTAGCACTCCTTTTACTATTATTATTGTTATTATCTGAAATAAATATTGTGATTTTGTAAAACAAAAAAGAAGAAGAGAGAAATGATATTTGTTTAATAAATATACAACAAATTTTACAATTAAAAAAAATTAAAATATAATAAATAATGTAATTAAGAGAGACAAACACAAAAAATAATTTTATATAAATTATTATAAAAAATGTTATATGTATATCACATTTTAAAAAAAAAATACTAGCTATCAAAAAAGCAGTTGCCATTAAGATGCGGTTGGTAGCATTTTAGATCAGGTTGGTAGCGTCATGTGTGGCTGAGCACTAGTCAGTTTTGGTCGAATTTGGGTCCAAAATACCCAATCTGATCAAAACCGTTTCCGACCATAGAAGCCTTCGGGTTAGTCGGTTTTCGGGTTCAACGGATGGCGGGCGAGTCGGGTGGATTGAGGTGAGTTCTATGCATGTTATGTATGGGTATCCATCTCCATTTTTGGAAAAGCAACCTCTGTGCCAGAACTTCACCGAAATCTGGGTTCAAAAGCTGAACAAAAGTTTCTCAACTGTTGCGGTTGCGACCTCTTCTCATAGCTCCAATGAGAAACGATTAAGGACGGTGAAGGTCGGATTGCTTACCCTTACTGTCACATCGCAACGAGACAATGATGAGATAAAAGAAATAATCAGGCTCTCTGTGTTGCATGGAGTTAAGGATTGTGATACAGGAGAAATGGGGTTGAGGATTGTTATACAGGGAAAAAGGGAGAGGGAAGTGTGTAGTGGCTTTTACTCCCTTTTATAAATAAAAAATTACTAAATAATAAATTCAAAGTGGGAAAGGAGATAGTCTTAAAGGGAAATCAGGGGAAGGTGTCGTAGCCCCTAGCTCGTAGTGGCCTTTCATCATTTTTTATTTTAAATAAAAAATAACTATATTAAAACTTCAAAATGAAGGAAGGTAGCATTGTATAGGTTTTCATTTCAGTCAGAAAGAGAATGACAAGACCACTAATGCCAGCTTCTACATATGCGGCTGTAGAATGAGATCAGTTTCCAATTCAAAATTTTAAATTTTAACAGGAGCTATAGTAACTTTGAAAGCTATGTCTCTTACTCTCTTTTACTTGGACGGGTCGGTTTTCATCGGAAGAAAAATCATCAAACCGAACCCGTCCGCTTTAATCCGTTTTACACTATTTTTACACTCGTGCCAACCCGCTCAACCTTCTGAAACTGATCAAATTTTTTTTCTTTCAAGTAATGCGGATTTGGGTCGGGCCTCGAGTTCATGCTCAGCCCTAGTGTCACGTTTCTCACCAATAATCAATACAGTAATATTTTGCCATTTGACCCTCTTCAGGATAAAATTTTAAAAAAAGTTAATTATTCATTTAGTTTTTATAGTTATAAAAAAAATTTAGTCTCTATATTTAAAAATATTTTTTTTAGTCTGTATACATATTATTTTAATTTTTTGTAGTTTTCATCGTATAAACTAACAGGAATTAAAATGATATGTGTAAAAACTAAGAAGAATTAAAAACAATATGTATAAGAACTAAAAGAACATATTTTTAAGTATAGGGACTAAAAAAAAAATTTATAACTCTAGAGATCAAATGAGTAATTAAATATAAAAATCAATAAAGTAATATTTTATGAATAAGCACGTGTTCATGTATTTTAAGCCATGTGCATCTTGATCCTTGAAACGCGATATTAAAAATTAGCCAGTAGTTATTGTCGGCGCATATGCACTGTATAGGCTATATCCAAGTGTTGCTAATCAGTGTCCTAAATATATTAGTTAAAAAATTAATAAGTAAAAAAATTTTAAGTTAAAATTGTGTTGAAAATTACAATGAAGCGTATTATTATATTTTCTAATAAAAATTTTCCACTTTTGATTTCATAACCAGTATCTTTAAGACACTGGTTAACATTTTCCATCCAGTTGAAGTAGTTAAAAATTTAGTTATAATTTGAAAAAATAGCTAAAAGTTACTTTTTTATCCAATATAAAAAAATAATTCACACTAATTAAAAAAATTAGTTAATATTATTTAATCACTAATTTCATTTAAAAAATATATTATTTTTTAAATCTATCAATCATTGGAATTTAATATTAAAAATAAAAAAGGGTCATTGAAAATATGATCTCAATTAAATGAAGGATATTTTGGGAACGATCTTATTAAATTGAGTGAAATTAATCAAAATTTGCTTATATTTAAGACCAACATACATTTTTTTTTATTATATTTGAGATTAGAGGGAGTAAAAAGCTAACTGGTAGTTAAAAGTTAAAACTATTAAGCTACCATATTAAATTATAAGAGTTTGGCAAAAAAATTTATTAAAGTAGTCGATAAATGTAAATGACAAAAATAGGTATGTTTATATGATATTTTATATAAATTTTAATTTTATTTTATCGATAAAAATATATTTTGAATATTTATAATTTTAGTTTTTAATTACTTTTAATCTCTTGTGATTTTTTATTTATTGATAAATTATTTTAGACATTTTTTTAGTTTCAATTATTATATTTTTGTTCATATTGTGTATTCTACTATTAATCTTATTTTATATCTTAAAATATTTTCAATCAAGTTTAAAATAAAATAACATACACTTAAATAGATGTCATACTTTCACTATGTTAATTAGTGTAATGGTTAAAATATTTTAAAGTATAATGTTAAAATAATAGAATAAATTATGTAATAGTTAAAATAAATAGTGCAATATAAAAAATATCTGAAAATAATAACAAAAATAAAATAAAATCCTATTGTTAAGAGAAAGAAGAATACCCTCAAAAATAAAAAGAAGAAAAACAAAAAAATAAAATAATAAATCGTACCTTATGTAAAAGAATGATAAAAGACAGTGATGAATATAAGTGGGGCAGGCATGGATATATATATATATATATATATATATATATATATATAAAATTTAATGAGTTTGTTATGATTGTGAGATTATTATTGAGTCTTGTTTGATTGTTATTGGGCTTATAAGACCTGAGAGTCTTCTAAAGTTTAAAAGAAATAATTAGTACGAGTTATAGTGTGTGAAGTCTTCAGCAATAATCTTTTGGAGACAAATTATTTTTGTGCCAATGACAAAAGAGGGACAAATAAGATATGTTTCCTATGGTAATGCTTGGATATCTACATAGACTACTCAACAATTTAGTAGATCTATATTGATTAGACAATTATTACACTATTCACCAAAATTTTTAAGAAAAATTATTATATATATTTTTTGAAATAATCGGCATCTTATGAATTATAAAAATTTCTATCGTTTGAAAAAAAAATAGCAATAGAAACTTTTATTACGTTTTCCTTTTTTAATCATTTGAGATAGAATTTAGTTTTAGTTTTACTTGTAAAACGGTAAATATCTAGCGGAAATTATTATTTATTAAGTAATTATTTGTTAGAACTTAGATATTTAAATCACTACAAGGGAAAAAAAAATCAAATTGACTCCCTCTTTAGTAATTTACTAGATTCATTTCTGGTAAATAGGAATTGAAATTCAATAAATATTTTAAGGATAAAAAATGAATGAAATATAAGAAATTGGAAACTAGAAATTAGCGTTTTAAAAAATGTTATTTGAAGTAGCATTTAAAAAATGTTTCAAGTTACTAAAATAAGTTTGTTTACCAAACACGAATAATAAGGTCAAATAAGTTTTTCAACTAATAAAAAACTAGAAACTAACTAAAAATGTTTGTGATCTCGTGTATCAAAAAACTTCTAACAACTGATCCATGAATTCATTCACGATCCTTCACAAGGTTTTTTGAATATGGTTTTAACAGTTCCACCAACTGATCTCCTGAAGGAGGCTTCAAATGACTAGATGGGCTTTTGGGCTTTGTGAATTCTTTCATAATCAATTATCCATTCTAACGGAATTATTTTCGTTAGTTCTTCACGAGTTATCCTTCTAGGGATTTGAACAATAGAAGGAGTTTCCTCTGGATTATTAGCAACAATGAACATGGCATCTGAGTTGCTGGTCGGGAGTGAAAGATCAATAGCATGATCTTGTAGTTTGTAGATGATTTGGTGATGGAGAGTTGCTGAAAGTGCTTCAAGAACTTGCTCAGCTCCTATGAGTTGTACTTGCATCTTTAGTCTTCTGGACAGAGTTTTGTCTTTCAGACTACCATTGTAATTGGGAAAAATGGTAAGAACTACACTCCAGCATGAAGAGTAGTCAAGACAATGCCAATCACAACATGCTCATACTGTAGGTAACAAGAGTCCAGTAAAGCGACTCTTGCAGTAATAGGGAGACCTTTCCTTCTATGAAGTGAAAGGATAAATTTGATTGCTCCAAAGTGAAAAGCAATATATCCTTCATGTTGCCAATGATTGATTAGACCTTGAGGGATTTCAGGATCTATGTATTGTTCTTTTGAGCTTGCCTGAAGAGCACATTGGTCCATTCTTGAGGATTGGACATATTCTTTAATAGAGGGTCGTCTTGTAGAAATAAGACAAGTGATAGATCTAAGAGCTGATCTTTGTCTTTTAAAGATGTTATAAGCACTAAGTAAAGGAGAATTAGTTTCAGAGATCTGGGCATCGTCTGGAACATAGGAATATTCTATTTTAGAGGACACGATTTGGGAACAGCCTTTTGTGAGTGAAAGGGAGGAAGTAAGCATTATAGGTTGGGTAGGTTTTTCTAGAGCGTTTGGTTTCATGGTTATGTCTGATTCTTTCTTACTCACCTCATATAACATGACTATCATATTCACCCTTTCTTCAAAAAATAAGAGGCTCTAATACCATGTTGGGCCGAGAGTCTTTAAAAAATTATTGAAAATGTTGTTATGAATATGATTCAAATTTTCTCATTATTATGGATAATTTGAATTTTCATTTCTTCTCACAAAAAATATATATAGTTAAAAAATAATTTTGAGAAGGTTAATGTTTTGGAAATCATTAATAAAAAAATTTACATCAAATATATATTTTTTTATTATAAATCTGAATTCCTATTCTTAATTAAGAGTATTTTAGGAGTTATTCTCACTTTTATTTGAGCACGTAACTTATCCCATCAAATGTATTAAGCATTTTATCTCATTTTTTTAATTTTTTATTCCTTTTAAATATATTTGTTAATGTTATTTCAAATTTAGTTTGATTTAAATTTTAAATCTTAATACATTGTATCAAAGTGAAGATATTTTTTTGTAATAAAAATTACAATATCATGAAGTTAGGTTTAAAATATTATCCAAAGAATATCATAACATAAAAATAAATCAATGTTGATAAAATAATATTATTGTATGGAAATTTAAAATAAAAATTCAATTAAAATATAAAAAGAAATAAAATATGAATTGTGAAAATATTAAAAAGATATTGTTAATAAATTATAATACATAACATATGGATAGTGACTCTCTACTTTCTCAATATTCTCTCTTTACTTTCTTTTGGATGGGCATTTCATATACTATTTTTGTAATTAGTATTTCTTAATCATTCCAAACTACCATTCTTTTATCTTTATCTATATATTTGATCTTTTAACTATTTATCCTTTTTTATGTACTATGTTTTATCTCTATCTCCAATTAAATTTCAATAGTTTTTTAGAAAGCACTTGTCAATAGTTAAAAATAATTTTATATTACAATTTAAATTATTCATTGTAAATCTAAAATATAATTTATTTATTTAAATATATTAATTTATTGTGAATTTTAATTGTAATGTAATTTATATATGAAAAATATTTATTTGTTATGAATTTTAATTGTAATATAATTTATATATTAAAATATTTATTTATTTTGAACTTTAATTAATTAAAATTAAACGTTTATCTTGTGTAATTCATTATCTAAAATTTTAATATAATTAAAAATCTAACACAATTTGTGGAAATTTTTTAAACATTCTTCAAACATCCCCATAGATGTAGCCTATGTTTAGCAAGCTATTTCAGCTAGTTTCTAACTTTTTTTACTAGCTGAAAAGTTTGTTTAACCTTATTAATAGTGTTTGGTAAAGAAGTTTTTTTTAGTAGCTTGTATCATTTTTTGAAATGCTACTTCAAGTCGTGTTTTTTAAAATGCTACCTTCTAGCTTTTTATATTTTTTTTCCCTTTTTATCTTTAAAATATTTACTCTTTTTTAACATAAGGTAAGGTTTTATTTTTTATATTTTTGGTTTCACTTCTAACATTGTTTATTTTAACCATTATACTATTTACATTATTTATTATATTATTTTAGCATTATAATTTAAGATATTTTAACAATTATACTAATCAACACAATAAAGCATGACATCTATTTAAGTGTATGTTAATTTATTTTATTTTAAACTCGGTCGGAAATATTTTAAGATATAATATAAAATTAATAGTAGAATGGATAATACAAAAAAAACATATCATAATTGAAACTAAAATTATAATTAAAATAATTAATCTATAAATAAAAAATTACAAGACTTTAAAATTAATTTAAAAACTAAAATTATGATTATCCCAAAATATATTTTATTAATAAAATTAAATTAAAATTAAAATATCATATAAACATATTCAGTTTTGTCATTTTACATTTATCAATTACATCAACAAATAATTTTACCAAACACTTATAATTTAATAAGCTAGCTTAACAGCTTTCAACTACTTGTTACCAATTTTTAGCTACCAACTAGATTTTCAAGTTCTAGCTAACTTTTCAGCTTTTAGCTAGCTTTTTCAGCTACTTTTGCCAAACATAATCGTAATATTTTTCAAGTATTATTGTGATAAATAAGAATTATTAATTTGGTTCAAATCAAGATACACCCACACAAAGGAGACATATTAAGTGAGATTTTTTTTATTATAGTGATAAATAAGAATTATTAATTTGATTTAGAGAGAGAGAGAGAAATAAAGAGATAGGAGATATATCAAGTGAGAATTTTTTTTATTATTGTGATAAAATAAGAATTATTAATTTGGTTTCTACAAGAAAGATAGAGATAAATAGAAAGATAGGAGACATATCAAGTGAGATTTTTTTATTATTATTGTGATAAATAAGAATTATTAATTTGGTTTGTATAATCATACATGGATGAGTTAATTAATGGTTACATGATCACTTAAAAAAGTTATGTGGATTTGTCCTTTTATAGTTTAAATAAGAGTTCTCACTTGATATGTTCATTCAATCACTATCTTGTAACATAATTGATCTCAAATTAAATCTGAAAAATTTTTACTTTGAAAAACTTCTCTTAACAATGATAATAATTGTAAGTATTATTAAGAATTACTTTTTAATATAGTTTAATAATTGTAATAGGACATTAATTTCTTTTGTTAGTATTTCTTTCACTAACTTTAATTTAGGAAAAAATGTCAAGACCACTAATATCTAATTAATGCTCACTAAAACTTAAATTTGTTTTAAGATTAATGTAATATTTTTTAATTCATTTTCCTTTAGATTTTTCAACTATTGGGATTCAAATAAAAAAGTTCAAAGTGATTTCATATTTTAAAATTTGTTCAAAGAAGTTGTGAATAAAAGAAAACAAATTGATTTGATATGTAGGCAAAATAATCAAAACTAAAAGAATTTATTTTTTATAAGAACAAAAAAATTAATCTTTAATTGAATGTGTGATCTCATCACTACTGTTTTCATAAAATGTTTTTATGAATCATACTATTTTTATGAAATTTAATCTTTTTGTTCATTTCAATATCATTTTTTTATTTGAATTCAAAGTAAATGTAAACAAATTTGCCGTATAACTTTTTAAATGAGTAATAAAACTTCTCAAACAATTTACAACAATATCTATGCATATACATATTTTTAAATTGTATAATCTTACTAACAAATTAACTACAAATAATATAATAAAATTTATTACCTAATAATTTAAATTTAAATTATTTTTTCAAAAATATGTAAAAAAAATTAACCTCATTGGCCTTGTGCTAGCCGTGACCCAGTGTATATTGTAAATATATGTGGTAAGTGGTCCATTTTAATTATGCAAATTGGTCTCTCAAAGTGTAATTTTGTGATTTGGTAATTATGTTTGAATTGACTATGAATTTGGGTTAAGTTGTATATGTTATTTATCAGGAAAGTTGTCTATTTTAGTATAATTTTTTTTTAAATTGACTTTCTATATTAATTGTGATCATAACCTATTTAAAAAATCTTTTTAGATCGATTGTAGCAAGTAAAAAGTCTACTTTCTGGATTAGTTATGGTTAGAACCGATATAAACAAATCTCCTTTTTAAATCAATTCTTGTCAAAAAAAGATAAATTTTAAATTATTAAATGACGTTGTAATAAGTGATTTTACATTTCAGAAAGCTCAAAAAGATAAATTTTTAAAAAATTATAGTAATTTTTTTTAAGAAACCTCATATTAATATTCGTTTTAAGCCTACATAAACATTAGGCCAACCTCAAGAGAGTTACTTGTCCTATTTCCTTTCTTAATCCCATGTTAGTCTCGTCAACACACAGAAAATTCACATCATTTAACTATATAAAATTTTATCTAATAATAATAAATATTAAAAAAGTGTTTCAATTATTTAGCTTTCCCCCGAAATAATACTAGAAGATAACAACAATCAGGAATCCTACGTGGTCCCACGACAAGGATAACATCTTCAAAGGTTTTATTATATGAACTTTTTAGCCACCTTCATGCCCATGCCAATCCCCACGACAGACAACAACTGCTGAAGACAAGAACGTGTGCGGAGTGGAACTTGGCCATCTGCCCCTCCCACCATTATAGCTCTTTCTCCTTTTTTTATCAATTAAGCTTCCGTTTGGTTGTAGCTAGCTTCTAGCCCCTTCATTGTGAACTTTTGTTTAATCATAGGAATGGCATCCTGGTTATTGGGAAGGACTAGGATCCTAACTCATCAGCCACACCTTCACAAAAACCTGGCCTTCTTGTTAGGACCAGTTCTCAACCATAGCTCTTCTTCCTCCTTTCGATTAACTGAGCCATTTAAGTGCCCCGATGCATCAAGGGGTAACAACTCAGTGAACTCACCTACCCTTCTCTGCTTCTCGCGTCATGAATCCACCAAAGCTGAGGCACAATTGGAATTGGAGCACGATGTTAGCGAGGATGACCGTAATCAGGTAATTATTATATGAATTAGAGTGAAACCGTTAATTAAGTTATCATCTGTTCTATTTTTTCAAACTTAGAAGCTGGCATCTGTCTATAAGTCTCTGAGACATTTAAATTGATGGACCAGTTCTTTTCCTCCGTTTTATATATATATATATATGTTTTTTTTTTTTACAATTACCTTCCTTAACGCCCTTAACTCTCTTCTGAAATCTCGAAGTATCTCTACAAATTTCAGTGCTGTACTGGATATAAACTACTCCTCTGTTTTCTCATATTATGAAATTTTAAGCTCCTTCATAATTCGCAATTTTTTCACTGCATCCTCTATTTTTATTTCTAAATGATTCTCTTTAAAAAAAATTATTGATTTTTTATTTAATAGTTAAATATCGTAAATTTCTCATTTGATGGTTATGACTTTCCTGTCTCCCATAAGAGAACAAAGGAGAAATTTATCATATTTTAAGAGATCAAATAAAAAATTGGTATTATATAGAAAAATTAAATAAAAAATTAAAAAAATGAACAGACATATCATTTAATAAAATATATTTTATAAAATGCACTTAAAAAAATTAAAAATTAAAAAGTTAAATAAAAAATCGTGAATTTTTCAGAGATGAAAAACTTAATTACAGTATTTTCGTTCCAAACTTACGGTAAGAAAGCCATCCTAGCCTCCTTGGCTATCTATTTAAGCTGTCCGTACTTATTGTTCCTCGTCTTTGGACAGCTAAGAGTAGGGGTGTTAATAAACTGATCAAATTTAATGAAAACCGAAAAAATTGATCCAAAAAATTGAAAACCGAATAAACCGAAAATCGAAAGTTGAAAAAAACCAAAATTTTTTATTGAATTGGATCGGATTTCGGATTTGATTTTGAAAATCGATCTAATCCAATCCAAACCGAACTTATACATGTATATATATTTTCACTTGTAATTTTCTAATATCACTCATGTTTATGTTTTTATTTCTTATATATTTGTAAAATTATCACATAAATTATACTTGTTTATAAAAAATATATTTATTTAAAGATAGTTCTTTAGTAACTATATAAGTAAAGATACATAAACATAATCATCAAGTTGTACAAATTTATTTTTAATAATATATATTTGAAGAGTTATACTAGTATTAGTTATATAATGGCTCATTAATGAAATATTTGATATTTTAAATTATTTTTTAATATATTTATTATATATCATATTATTTATTTAATACTTAAAAAAAATGATTAAAACCAAAAATTGATCTAATCCAAACCGTTTTAAATTGGATCGGATCGGATTGAATTTAAATTTTAAACTAAACTGATTGGATGATAAATTAATAAAACTAAAGTGATTGGATCGGATGATTTTTCTCTTCAAAACCGATTTAATTCAATCCGCGAACACCTCTGGCTAAGAGATAGGATGTTACGTGAAAAACACTTTCAATAGCGTTATTCCTGTAGAATATATTGACAAGGATATAATAAAAAAATATTTATGAGCATTTATTAAATAAATTAAATTGTTAATAATTATTTCATTACATAATTTTAAAGTTTTTTTGACATTAAATCACAAAGCATGTAGATTAACTAGAAAGATTGTTCTAATTTAACCAATGATCTCAAGTTTAAGTACATAGCGGTCATATCTGTAATTTCTACCAAAAAACAAAAATCTTTTGACATTAAATAATATGAAGAGATAAGTTATATATTTGTATAAAATTGTTTATGTGACATCATCTAACAACTTCCTTTCGAATATGATTTTGAAAATAATTATTATAATAAATAACAAATTTATCATATTAACAATTTATCATTGAATGACGGTATAAATTACATTTTAATTAAATTTTTTTAATATTCAAATCCAATTTAGATTGACTTGAGGAACAAAAATAAAGAAAGAAAATATAGATAAAGATTTTTTTTTGGTTTTGTTGAAGAGAAAATGAAAAGAAAAGTTAGAGAAAAGTAGATATTTAAAAACAAAAATTCAAAATTTTCATTTCATCTACTTTTCTATTAATTTAAAGAGGAAGGTTAGTAATACTCTCTCAAATACTTTCTATTAAAATTTATTGAAAATCACAAATTTTGGTAGATCTCACTTATCATTTAATGAGTCTCTCTCTTGATTTAGATGTAAGATCCACTAAAATTTGTAATTTTCAATAAATTTTAGTCAATAGTTGAGAAAGTGTTAGAAAGAGAATGTTTAAAAGAGTGTTGCTAGCATTCTTCTAATTTAAATATCAAACTTTTCTCTCCTTTCTCACTTTTTCTCCACCACAATAAACAAATTGTAAGTGTGTGTTTAAGTGACTATTTGTAAAGTTAATTTTAAATAAATTAAAGTTAAATTAATTTATAAATGAAAGTTAAAATTAATTTTATAAAATTAAAGTTAAAATTAATTTTTGAAATGATGTGATTTATGTTTGAGTATTTTTTATTTTAAAAATAAGTTAATAATAAAACTTAGTTTAAAATTTTTTATCCAATACAAAAATTTTGTAAAGTTGTTTTAACTTAAAATTGATTTTATACCTAAAATCAATTTCTCATCTTGAAAACAAACATATAAACTTTTATTTAAAATCACATTAATTAGCATTTTAATGTCATTTTAGATTATTTAACTTAAATCTAAATACATACTAACAACGTATTTGGAAACTCTTCCAAAACCACATTTGACGTGATTTTTTATGTCTTAAGTGAAGTTATTAGTTTTTGCTTCCACATTCTTCTTTATTGGATGTGATAAACTAGATCCCCAAATCAAAAAAAAAAAAGAAAAGAAAAAGAACTACATCCCCAAATCACTCTAAACACGCTAACGGTCTATTTGGTTGCAGTGAAAAATAAAAAAAAGAATGGGTTCTATCTAGCTTCCATCTTTTGGTTTGTACATAAAGAGAGAAGGAAAGAATAAAATGGCGGATTCAATGCAAAAAATGGCTGTGCTCTATTTTGGAGAAAAAGCAGGGAGTGTCAATTTATTCTGAAAAGACATAAATACCCTTAATTTTATAACATTTCATTTTCATTCAAGGGTAATTATATAAATTTATAAATATATATTTTTTTACCTTAATTTTTTTCTAATTAAACAAGTGAAGAGAAAATACTTATTTTTCTTTTTTATCAAACAACTAAAACATCATCTTATTTTTTATTTTCTTTTATTTTTTTTCTTTTCTTTCATTTTACCTTTTTTTTTCGCTTTCTTCTACTAATCAAACAAAATGTAAATTCGACTAAGATCGATTTTCATTAAAATTTAGATTTGATTGAAATGGACTGGTTGAACAGTTAATTATGAAATACAGATCACAACTTTTTTTTTCATTAAAATTTTGATTTGGTTTCGGGTCTCATATTCATCCTAGACATTGCTTTATAAATTATTAATCAACTGCACGTACAGACATAGTTGATGTGACTAATTGTGGTTGGCGTCATGTGTAAAACACGACTATTTTGAAACGTACGGTGCAAATTTTTTTCAAATTTTTCAGAAATTTTAATTTAAAAACGTTATTGGTAGAGAAAAAAAAATAAAAAAAGAGAGAAGAGGTGAGAAAAATAGAGAAGAAAAATAAGTGAGAAATAAAGTGAAACTTAAGATTATTTAGTTGAAGACAAATAGAGAAGAAATAAAAGAAAAGTAAGAAAGGGAAAAATAAAAAAAATAATATAACAACACAAAAAAATTGATTTTGGTAGTCAACAAAATCAATTTTCATTGTATTAAGTGTTACAGATAGAAAGCTTTTACAAAGTGCAACTCAATTTCATGAACCAACAAAATCGATTTTATTGGTTTTGTTGCATCATTTATTTTGTAATTTTTATTTTAATTATTATTATTATTATTAATTTATTATTAATATTATTTTTATCATTAATAATAATATTTATTATTATTATTATTATTATTATTATTATTATTATTATATAACAAACAGCAAATCAATTTAGCATACTTACAAAATCAATTTAGAGCTTATTATAATAATATAATCGATTTAGCATACAGGCAGATCGATTTCAATGATTGCATTGTGAAGTCAAAATCAATTTAGAGCAGTATACCAAATCGATTTTGTTTCTTCACAAAATCAATTTGGTGTGCATAAAAGTACACTTTTTGTTCACAAAATTGGTGCAAATCAATTTAGTTATGTTACAAAATTGATTTTCTAAACATGATCCCCCTCTCTTCTACGCAAGTTGTCTCATTTTTGCAAGACACTTGTATAATTTCTTTGCAAATCTTCGCACTTTTGCGTGGAAGTTTATCGTTGTGGGCCCCATGATTTTTTTCAAAAATTTCGTTGCTTTTCTACTCTACCAAATAAAACAAATTTTTTGAAATCGTCACTCTTCCTTCCTCTTTCATCCTTCTTTCCTCTATTTCTTCGCTACTAAACGAACTCTTAAAGATGAATTGGGGTGGAGAGAAAAGAGAGATAAAGAAAAAATAAAAAAGAAAGTAATAGATGTGATACTTGATATGATAGAAAATTTAAAAAGAGATAAGAAGGAAAATGAGATAGAAGTGAGTTGTAAGAGAGTGAAATATATGATTAATATTACTTTTTTTTTTTGTTACACAAAAAAGGTTATTGGTTTGTATGACAGGAAACACAATAGAAAAAGAAAAGAAAAGAAGAATAATAATTATTTTTTATTTAATTAAAGAAAAAATAAAAGATAAAAGGGAGAAAAAAATGATTTTCTCCTTAACTTAAATTTAAAAAGTATTTATATTAAAAGGTTCACACTATGCTACTCCAAGGTATTATATACTTTCATAGCTCACTTAGCATTTTTAGATTTAAATTAAATGTGTAATATTACAAAGAAAATATGTTTTTAGTTTTTCAAATTTGAAGTAAATTTGTTTTTGGTATCCTACATTTAAAATTAATTTTTTTAGTTCCTGTAATTTGAAAAAAGTCTGTTTTAGTCCCTTAGGAGTCAGGACCCCCTGCAGCATTATTGACAAGGTAGATTAAGTCAGCTGTGCAACATCAGTTGAATTTGGTGTGATGTTTTCATTGACAGGGACACTAATAGGTGAGTTTTGTGTGATAGATTCACTAACTGCGTTTAGACAAAAGGACTAAAACATTTTTTTTTTAAATTACAGGGATTAAAAAGACTAATTTCAAATTTAGGAAACCAAAAACAAACTTACCCCAAATCTAAGAGACTAAAAATATATTTAAACTTATTACAAACAAATAAAAATACAAAATTAGGGTTTAAAAATATTTTGGCCTGATTTCCTCTGATCGGATGCAAACTGGCTGGCGTCTGAGGTGATCTAAAACCATGCAAATGGACACACTTAACTATTAAAATTATAAAGTTTATTTTTCTTAAATTTATTTAAATGTCATTTATAATGAACATTTATTATTTATTTAAATAAATAATTTTAAATTTTAATATAAATTAAGTAAATAAATTATTTAAAATTCATAATTTTAAAGTTCATATAAATAAGTAAAAAAAATGTAAATGGTCCGAATAGTTTGAAGTATACCTAACTAAATAAATAGGTATAGCTAACTAAAACAAATAGGTTGAACTTGAATCAGCAACATGCTAGTTTGTAGCATACCTAACTAATTACATGCGGTGTGTGTTTGACTCAACCGCAATGTGACATCTCCAAGAATATGGGTATCATAATTTTCAATTTTTCATTCTCGTACATATAAATCAACTAAAGATAATAGTTATCCAAAGTATATTTGTCTTTAAAATAAGTAAAGATATATCAGCTATTAATTTAATTTAATCCTCTAAGTCTTAATGACGAATATACAGCAGGTACTTCTTCCAGAAACTAAAAAGGATTCATTCCCTTTTATCAAAAAAGAAAAAGAAAAAAAGGATTCATTCCCAAATTCTTCCAATGGGTTAATGTTACCTTATTTTAATCTACTAGAGTCACCGTAGGGGTGGAAGTCTTAGCTTATTGCTGCCAATATATACAAAAAAAAATAAATGTTACCTTATTCCCTGACGCTGAGATTATTTAATTCTGCTTCTCACTGTGTCAGGTCATGGATTTTCCTGGAGGGAAAGTTGGATTTACTTCTGAAATGAGATTCATTTCTGCGTCTGCTCAGAAAAGGGTGCCCTGTTATCGAGTTCTTGATGACAATGGTGAGCTCGTTAAATACAGCAACTATGTACAGGTATCTCAGTTCAGCACTGTCAATAGCCAAAATTTGACTTTAGTGCTGTGATAGAATAATGTATTAATGTTGTATTTTTTTCTAGAATACTCTTCTGTTAATTCTCTTAATATTTTATAAAGAATGTATTAGATTAAAAAGTAAATGTATATAATATTTTAGAAACATAAAATTACTCAACATTTTTATTCTGTAAGTAAGAGAATTAGTAGAAAGATTTTATGTAAGGATTTATAGTTATTCTTTGTGATATAATGTATCATGCACATGGGAACATTATTACTTATTGGCTCGATATTTGTATAGCTGATTGTTGAATAATCTCTGGACAATAATTCAACAGGTTAGCAAGGAAATGGCTGTGAAGATGTATTCTGACATGGTCACTCTTCAAACTATGGACAGCATCTTCTATGAAGTGCAGAGGCAAGGTAGAATTTCCTTCTACCTCACCTCAATGGGAGAAGAAGCAGTTAACATTGCATCCGCAGCTGCACTTGCTCCTGATGATATCATATTGCCTCAGGTTTGCCTACAGTAGCACCTGATCCTGCATGTTCATTAGCCAAGCACTTAAATTCCCAAATGCTCCAATTAAAATTCAACTCCTTTATTATTATTATTATTATTATTAGTATTGTTATTATTATTATTATTATTATTATTATTAGTATTGTTATTATTATTATTGTTATTATTTCTGCTCGAGGTTTTAAATATTAGTCATGGTTGCAATTTCGTGTTTATTGATATTGCGAAAAATCGCGGACAAATGTGGCCACAATTGTAGTTGCAAATACTTGAAAAAGTTTGACGTTGTGGCCAAAACCACGGTCGTGGACGTTTTTTAAAACCTTGATACTGCTATTTGGAGTTTTGAGCTCTATAGCAAAATAGGAAAATTGAAACCCCAAAATATTTCAGCTTCAAGTAGCCTAACCTTTTCTTTTCTTCACTAATAAATAAGTGAGCAAATTAAGAAGAGAAATGCTAGTAATACTCTCTTTAACACAGTTTTTAACACACTTTCTACTGTTAGAAAAAAGTTATTGAAAATCACAAAATTTTGTAAGTCATATTTATTTAAAAAGCTCCACTCATAATTTAGTAGTTTTCAATATATTTTAACCTAACAATGGAGAATGTGTTACAAAAAGTGTTAGATAGTGTGTTGTTAGCAATCCTCAAAAAGTCAAATTAACAAATCCACCTCCAGCTGATAGTCCTGATTCTTATAATACATACATGTTTTTTTGCTAATGAAAATGTGCATCATATTGTCACCGCCAGTACCGGGAGCCTGGAGTTTTATTGTGGCGTGGTTTTACACTGCAACAATTTGTCCATCAGTGCTTTGGAAACACACATGATTTTGGGAAAGGCAGACAGATGCCTATACATTATGGGTCTAACAAGCACAATTACTTCACAGTGTCATCCCCCATTGCGTAAGACATACATACCATAGTCTAGAACGTGTTTCAATCATCACAATTAATTAAATTGTTAATTGGTGACATGCTCTCTGAACAAGTTAATGTTGTTTGACAAGAAATTCAGAACACAACTTCCTCAAGCTGTAGGCGCTGCTTATTCCCTTAAAATGGATGGGAAAAGTGCATGTGCAGTCACTTATTGTGGAGATGGTGGCACCAGTGAGGTTAGTAGTGATGAACCATATTCTTAACTAGTAATAAAATGGAACACCACGATGCTTATTGCTATTACCTGACGACATCAAATATTGCAGGGAGATTTTCATGCAGCTATGAATTTTGCAGCAGTAATGGAGGCCCCTATTGTTTTTATCTGTCGCAACAATGGATGGGCCATCAGTACACCTGTAGAAGAACAATTTCGAAGTACTCTTTCATTTCATTGTTTTTTGTCACACTCTTTTTTCTAAAAAAAATATATATTTTACTCCCTCCATACCCTATTTGATATCTCATCAAGTTTCAGATGCTATTTGGATAAATTTCTCAATAAACATTTATATGAAAAATAAAAAATAAAAAGGTAAAGTGAATTAAATTTCTCCCAAAAATTAAAATTAACTTATATATAAGTTGAAGTACATAAGTTGATTTTAACTTATGAGAGAAACTTATTTCATTTTATTTTCTTATTTTCTTCTTCTATAATTGTTTATTGAAAAGTTTATCTAAACAAAACGTACTCTTTATTTGATCAAATCTATCAAGTTCAAGTCTGTGTGATTTATTTCCTATATAAGAAATCCTGGAAACAAATGATTTTTCCTGTTTGTTTAGGTGATGGTATTGTAGTCAAAGGTAAAGCTTATGGCATATCGGGTATCAGAGTAGATGGAAATGATGCTCTTGCTGTTTATAGTGCAGTTCACACTGCCAGAGAAATATCTATAAGAGAAAAAAGGCCAGTTTTAATTGAGGTACACTGAGCTCCCTTCATGCTAAGATGATCATTATTTGATACCACATCATTTTAGGGTTCACCAATCTTATACTAATTGCTATATAACCTTCAGGCTCTCACTTATAGAGTAGGACATCACTCTACATCTGATGATTCAACTAAGTACCGGGCAATTGATGAGATTGAATATTGGAAGACGGCAAGGAATCCTGTGAATAGATTCAAAAGATGGGTAGAAGGGAATGGTTGGTGGAGTGACAAGGATGAATTGGAGCTTAGAAGCAGTATCAGGAAGCAGGTTAATTTTATTTTGTATATTGCAATTTAGTCAATCTTTGTACACACCAACTTGTTCTGACATTTTGTTTTCGGATTAATGTTACTTTTCTACAGCTAATGCATGCGATTCAAGTGGCAGAGAAAGCACAAAAACCTCCACTTGAGGACTTGTTTAATGATGTATATGACCAAATACCATCAAACCTTCAGGAGCAAGAGAGACTACTTAGAAAAACCATCGAGAAACATCCCAAAGACTACCCTTCCGATGTTCCTTTGTAGATATTACCAATTCGAACAAGGAATTGTACTAAATCTGACTGTCACAATGTACAATAAAGGGATTGGATGTTCTTATCTTATGGTTTCTTTTATTTTTATGCTTCCTATGTCATTCACCATTAAATTATTTCCACAATAACCTTACCTAAAATTATCATTTCAATATAACATATAGCGCTTGGAATCAAGTATGAAACCAAACACTTGAAACAGAGATGAGTTCACAAATCCATAAAAAATGCACATAATGTTTCCATTGATGATAAAATAATTATCATTCATCAAGAAGCAGAAAACTTGGGTTGTGCACGCACTGATTAGTCATTTTGGTTCCATAAAAAACATTATTAGTATTAATACATTAAGCATAATTCAAGCATCTATGTGCTCAATTTAGGCACCCTTTGAAGATGCATAACATACTGCTTCATAGTAGGGATGGCAAAAAAATCTGCGTTTGTGGAAATCTGCAAATAAAATCTGTCACGAGTAGAAATGGATACTTGCAGATGTTTTAAACGAGTATATCTACTACCCGTTTATTAACAGGGCGAGTACGGGTATCATGGTACCTACCGTACCCGCAGATACCCACTACCCACAATTATATATTTACTTAAATACCCTTATATATTAATATAAATAAAATTACATAAATTTATTCAAAATTTTCAAAACGATTGTTTATTATGAGAGAAATCTTATATAATTATATTAAAAGAGAAAAGAAACATAAATTTGTGAGCATTTAAATTATATATTCTTTTAGAAAAGTTGTTAGAATAATTAAAATTTATGTTTAAAGTGATATTTTAAACAATAACTCTTTAATTTATAAATTTAAATTTATAAATTTAAAGTGATATTTATAGCATTTTATAATTATTCATAACACACAAAATAAATTTGTTATTCTTTTTTTTTTTAAATATCCATGAATATTCACACATACCAACAGATATTAAAAATATTTATGAATATCTGCTTAACGGATACTTATACGAGTACGAATTTTATCTGACAGCGCTGAGATATGGAATAGTTTAAAGCTGAGAAATGACCGATTCAAATAGTATACAACTGAAAATAGAAAAGAATCTAGGATCTTGGAAAGCATGTCCGTGCAAACAGTAACCGAAATCTGTCTTCAAGTTCCTCGTACTCTTCCCCTCTTGGCACTGTCCAAGGCGGCATTGTTTCTTTCTATTTATGTCTCTCCGAATATCCTCAAGCATATTCTCTCGGTATTGTCCAAATCTTCACAGTGAGAGGAAGGTAGCTAGTGTTTCTGTTTTGGACAGACAAGGGAGGAGCACGCTTCTGTCCTTGATTCATTGGAGGATCATTTCTCAGTCTTCAATGTAACTTATCATCTTATTATGTGCTTTTCTGCATCACCCCATTTCATGTCAACGTTCAAGCTTTAACATCATCATCACAACGCGTACAGTGCTACTTTGAGCATAGATATTTGAGTATGGATAGCCCCCCTTCTCCATCTTACGTCGTTGTTGCATGTGATGCCACGAGGGACCGCACAGAACACGAAATCAAACTCGTTGTTGATCATGTTCGGGCCAGAGGTGTCTTTCTCTCTGCTGGTGACAAGTTGCTTGTGCTCTGTGTATTGCACAAGGTGTCTCACCCTAGTAAGTGTTATTGAAGATACTGTTAGATTCTTTGTACAGTTTGAGCAATAGATATTAGTGCTACTAATGCGTTGAATGGTATTATGTCATTTTACTTATTCAATCAATTGTTAATCAGCATCAGTTTGTGTATAGAAGGAAAGTAATATAGATATATAGATTTGTTCCATTAATGTGCTGCTTACTCATTGCATGATTATTATGTTCCTCCTTTTGGATTAACAGTGGGGTACCAGACATTAGCATGTCCCGAGTCTTTTGCTGGCACCAACTTTCGTGCAATGGAGGAAGAAGTCAAAAAGAAAGTTGATGCATATGCAAGTGAGCTTTTATCAAGTAATGAAGATTTTGAAAGAGAAGGGGTACATTATTTAAGTTCTAGAGAGCTTTGCAAGTACTCTTAACAAATGCATGCCTAATTGTGCAGATAACAAACATTATGAAACATATATAGTAACTCCTCAACTGGTTTTAATATGGCTGTAAATACCATAACCTTAGAGTGTATGTTTTCAAGTGTTATTATTTTCTAATTAACAACTATAAGTTCATGTGCAGGTTAGTGTCGAAGTTAAAGTCACCGCGGGTTTTCCGATTAAACAGGTTGTTTTACAAGAGGTTACGAACTATAATGCATCTTGGATAATACTCGACAGGTATTACTATCTCTCCGCTTGTAAATAACCATTATCTCTTGCGTTTGACAGATGATTTCCATCAGTCGTCTAATGAGAATATTACCAAATAATTTTGTCTTATCCTAATGTATAGGTTTATTTTTGAAACTTTACGGTTCAATTTTGTTTTTAAAATAATAATAATTTCATTTTTCTTACCCTTTTTTTTTGTTTTAATTACATAACTGTCATATTGTTTTTAATCTATTTTCTGTTTTCTAAATTTTGTAAAAAAACATTGAAAATAATTTTTTTGTGTTTTTTCTGTTTCGTGTACAAATCTTTGAAAACAGTAAACAAATTAAAAATAAAGTGTCAGTTTTGTAATTAAAAAATAAAAACAAAAGTAAACAAACCTTTAGTTTTCTATTTAGGACTTGTTTGGATAAACTTATTTACAAGTACTTGTAGAAGAAAAAAATAAAATAAATTTCTCTAATAAGTTAAAATTAATTTATGTATAAGTTAAAATTAATTTTTTAGAAAAACTAAATCATTGGATAAGCTTATTTTATTTTTTTTCTTATAATTACTTATGAAAAAGTTTATTTAAACATGACCTTATTTATTTATTTTTTATGATTTTAAACTTTAATGGGTAAATTTGAACAGACATCTTCGGCGCGACCTGAGATACCACCTTAACAAGATGCCATGTAAGGTTGCATTGGTTAAAGATGACTTGTCTCTGGATATCTGGAGATCTCACTATGCACATGACACAAAGGTCACAGAAACAAAGTTTGTATATTCTTTGTCAAAGTTTGTGTCGCTATCAGATTGTCAAAGTATTGAAGCCATTGAGCAGTCTATTATCTCTTGCAAAAGTTATCCCAATTCTATAGCTTCTTCTGATAGCTCTAGTACGATTAGGAGCTATATAAAGCAGTCAAATGCTAACAGGTCACGGGAGCACGATTCCTTATCAGATTTTGGATCTTCTTCTAAGCAAGAAAGATCAGGTCAGGAATCCTGTTTAAACTTTTTAAACCTGTACTTACACATTACTCGTTTTCAGCCTGTCTTATGAGTCTTGGGCTTTCTGCACGCAAGCTTTTCTTGTAGTGGTATTGAATCATTGTGTTTGGAAATGAGCATTTACCACTGACTTGTCTGGAAAAGATCAGCATATAAATTATTGTCGAAAGTGTTTTTTATGCATGATTCCCATTCCTTCTAGTGGAATATTATAATATGCTATTTGGTTGCTTGGGGTGGTATGGAAATAATGGAATGGAATGATATGACAAGGAATGAAATAAAAGTACCATACCATTGTTTGGATATTCTATGGTAGAATGAAATATAGATTCCATTCTATTGTTTGAGAAGTGGGTAGAATGATAAACACTAAATTAATTGCATCTCATTCCATCTCATACCACCTAAACTGAAGAAAGAAAAATAGAGGTATCAAATGGAAAGTAGTGATGATTTGGAACTAGCAATTGGACAACGGAATGCCTTTTCCTTTCTGTCCTTCTTTTGTATATACGTGGAAAGTGTAAAAGGCAAATTTATTAAGCCTTTTGTTGGTGGAAACTACACAAATACTCGATTGCTGCATTTTGAAGTTGAAAATTGAAAGGGAAAATCCATCCATGGTCCAATGGTTGGTGGGAACTACAGTTTGCCCTTATTGTTCATTCAAGTTAGTTCTTTGTGACAAATAAGAGTTTTGATTGTCATGCAGGTATAAGCATCAAAGGAGAATATAGGCCTTTCATTGCTTCTCAGATTGACCACAAGCAAAGCCAAAGTGCCTTTCTGCCAAAACATTCAGATGCACCGCTTCTATGTACTGGCTGTGGGACAAGAACTGAGTTGTTTATCAAGGAGTCAATGAGGTTCAGCTATTCTGACATACAACTTGCAACAAATGATTTTTCAAAGGATAACTTATTAGGTGAAGGTGGATATGGTCACGTATATAAGGGTGTGCTTAAAGATGGACAGCAAATTGCCGCAAAGGTAAGGAAAGAAGAAAGTTCACAAGGGTTTTCTGAATTTCATTCTGAGGTGTACGTCCTAAGTTTTGCTCGACACAAGAACATAGTGATGCTGTTGGGTTACTGTTGCAAAGAAAAGAAAAATATCCTGATTTATGAATATATTTGCAACAAGTCTCTCAAGTGGCATTTATTTGGTAAGTGCCTATAGTTTACGTTGCTGTTACATCTTATGCTTTAAATCTCAAAAATTATATTTTATATCCACTGAGGCATATTTTTTATGAATCTGGGAAAACATTCATTTTTGTAGAAAATAATGAAGCGGTTCTTGAGTGGCACCAAAGGTATGCTATTGCCATTGGGACTGCAAAGGGATTGCGTTTTCTACATGAGGAATGCCGTGGTGGTCCTATTATTCATCGGGACATGCGACCAAGCAATATACTTCTCACCCATGATTTTGTTCCCTTGGTAAGGTAGCACAAGAAAAGGTTCATGGATAGTGTATAAAACAGTTTGGTTTGACAACATTCACATAACTTGGTATTCGCGTCTTTTATCATCTTTATGAGAGGCTTCTTTTTGTATTCACATTTCCTTTAAACATGCAACCCACGTTCCAATTTGGAGTACTCTAGCTAGCAAAATTTTCAAATGAGAAGAGATTTCATCAGAATATAGATTTCATCAGTTCTCAAGTAAAATGTAAATTGATGCTATTCATCTTTCAAACTCTTAAAAGCTATATCCCCAAGATTGATCTGTAGCCCATCCCCATGGAATTTATGAAAGCCAAAATTAAATTAAAATTTTGAACCTCTCTTTTACCATCTATTATAATAATCATTAATTAGGACTCCAGCCTGCGGCTAACACTGCTATTAATATGCCCCCAACTGATTAGGTTTTTTTTTTTTTTTTCCATGAATCAAGCATAAACAGAAAAAACACAAGCAAATTTCTTAATAATTAATTAGATATGGCTAATCTTAAGTGCAAAATAATGGATACTAGGCTTCATTTAAGAAACTGGAATCAAGTGGAACAATAAATATCTACAAATGAAGATTTTATTCGCTGTTAAAAGTAAGATTGCATTTGCTAGTGACCTTTTTAATGATAAAATTATTGGTGATCCTTTGAAGTTTGAAGCTGCTTTTCCCTTTCTAGATTTTAAATTCACGTATAAAATTTGAGACTGTCCTTGAGTCCATGATAAATTTGCAACTATAAACTACGTCTATGCCAGTGTAACTTCTGTTAAATGATCTATTGGTGATCTTTAGGTGCTGAAGGAATAACTTTCTAGCAGTTATCTGATGACAATAGGGGATGTCTGATTTCAATTAAATGATGTGTTACAAATGCAGCTAGGTGACTTTGGCCTTGCCAAATGGAAGACTGGTGATGATACTTTGCAAACAAGGATAATGGGCACAGCAGGGTGAGGATTTGTTTAAGATCTTTATTACTAACTAGCGTGATCATATGCTTCGGAATTCCAAACTTAAAAAAATAGCTAAAACAAAAATCTTTGTTTTTGTTCATGTAGATACCTTGCTCCTGAGTATGCTGAAGACGGTATTGTTTCCGTGCTAACGGATGTGTATTCTTATGGCATTATTCTGTTACAATTAATATCAGGACGCCAAGTTGCCAATTCCAATAATCCAGAACAACAACAATCTATCCGACAATGGGTATCTTCGATTGTTTATGTCTTTAGATATTTACAAAATTCTTCCATGTTCATAGCTTTTTAACTTTTTTTTATACTCATAGAAAGAAACTTTATAATTTGACTGACCTTGATAAATAATATTACATGTGGAAACATTTAGGCTGAGCCAATGATTGAAAAGTTGGCTTTACATGAACTGATTGACACTCGTCTAGGGGAATCATATGACACGTATGAACTCTACCTCATGGCTAAAGCAGCATATTTCTGTGTGCAAAGGAAGCCCGAGATGCGTCCATCAATGGGAGAGGTAGTTAATTGGACCTCATTACTTTGACCTCATTTTTTTATTTTAGAAACTGTAGCATTAATCTTGACAAATATCTTCCATCTTTTTCTATATAGTAAATATTACAATTCATAGCTTGTTCTTCAGGTTGTGCGACTTCTTGAGGGAGAAAGTAGCCACTTCCACTCCTTGGAAGATCAATTTGTACCTAGTTATAACGATTGAGGTCTCGTCGATTCATTATGTTGAATTGGTTCGTTTTGTCAATACTTGTGTTTGTGTAGTCAGTTGTGTGTGTGTGTGTGTGTCCGTCCTTTTCAGGCTCTTTGTTTTGGTTTCTCCCTTTTTTTTTGCTTGGGAGATTATTTAGTTTGTATAAAAGGATGGCTAACGAATCGTTTGTTCTTATAATGCCTTTTATGTTATCGTGATTCGTGATGGAATGAATGCAAATCACTCACTTACAAATCACTTACATTTTCCTTTCCTTCAATGAAAAAATGACACCTCGGAGAAAAAAATAATAATAAATAAGAGAGAATTTTTTTTAACGTGTCATGTTTATATTGAGAGTTTTTAACGTGTCATTTTTATATTGAGAGAGATAATTTCAATCCCACTCCTTATATGTTGTAACAAGCTAATCAACCTTACCAGGGAAACTTTCCCTGAATCAGTTTATGGGGGTGACCGCGAGATTGCGAGTATAATATTATGAATAAATTATATGGAGACATAAATATGACCTCTCAAGGACAGATCGCAGAGACATGCACTTTGACATTTATGTTAGTGTATCAGAAATTTATTTAACATTTTGTGTCAATTAAAAATTCACTATTTTAGGAGTTACACCCTATATAGAATAGAGGAAATAATAAGGTATGTGCTTTCTATGTGATTTTTTATTGAAGAATAAAATAACTGTTATTCTTTTAAATTTTAAATTTTTATATATTATCAGTATAAAAAGTTTTACACTCTCAATTAATCAGAAATTATATTAAGTATAACTTTTAAAATAGCTTATTATAAAAGTTAACAAACTTAACATGTTTGGATGACAATATAAAATCATCTTTACATTGTTAGTGCATTTAAATTAAATTATTCTTTTAAAGTCATTTTTTGCGCGAGAGACACCATTCTAATGCACCTAAATTGCGTTTTACAGGTTATTTTCGTTCAATTGTGTGAATTTCTTTTTGGCAAAACATCTTCAGCCGGGTACCGCCCAGCCTATAGCTTGGAATGGCAGAATTTGGACAGTGTTGGCTTAGTGGAAGGAGCAAACAAAGTGTCAAAATTGACTCAAAAGTTGCAGACATTTGGGAATATTTGTGGATTCCATTATGAACACTGATGCAATTGCTCGCACGGAACATTATCTATTTGGATTGGTGGTTTGGTGGCAGAAGATGCTACTGTAGAAAGTTGAACCAAGCACCCCAAACACCAAGCCCAATTATGACTCTTGTGAGGAGGCTCCAACAAGGGGGACTAAAAAGAACATTGCCGTGATTTGTGTGGATCTAAACCCAACACTGACGTTAGCCAATACAGCTTGCATCAATTGTAAGTAATATGAATCAAATTAATTTCGAATGAACGGATTTTTTTAAAATATTTTATCACAATTTATATAGTTACATATATTACAATGGTTTTACTGACCATTACGTGAAGGAATCAAAAATAATTTTCTTATTAAAAAATGTACTATTTAACGTTATTAATGCATTAAATATTGTAATTTTTAATAAAAAAATTATTTATCAATTTTTTAATCAATATTTTTAAATATTTTAATGAAATGCATTGATAATGTAAAATTTTTTTACAAGTGCAATCTAAGCATAAATTGCTATATAATTAAAAAATATTAATTTTTGCAATAATCACTTTAAAAGTCATATCTAAAGTGATTTTAAATTGATTGACAATATAAATTTGTACAATATATTTGTTCTTGCTAGAAATTGGGTCGTCAACCGGTCGAATGGTATGACTAGCAAGCGCAAGGTCCTCTCTGTTCACAAGTGTCTTTGAGCCCCTTTGAAACCTGCAAAAAGAGACTCCAATGCCCAAGTCAGGAACATGATCTAGGGTTTAGGAACGTGTAATCGTGATCATCATACCTAGGGAGTAGTTCTCCTTATAATACCTTGTAATCTGTGAATTCTGGGCGAAGTCATGGGTGCCTTACGCCAGAATGATTTCCCTAATCTTTGGGCGTGAGCTGTGATCCATTTCAGATTAGGTGGATAGCAAGGCACACCTATTCAAGTAGGTTCGGTATGTATAATATTAAAATTAAACTCTACTTTTAAAAGAATAGTTATAAAAAGTGCAATTACAATAACAATCATTTTAGCTCTGTCAATTGGACTAAGGCCAACTAATAACCAATTCTAAAAAGGGAATAAATAGCTATCATGCCCCATGCCAAATAGTTTTTGGGAAAGAGTTTTGCTCTCACCTTATCCTATTTAAGAGTGTATTTGGCATGATATTTAAGCTAGCTTATAACTTATTTGACTAATTAACTTACAAGCTAGTTTGACCAAATTAAAAGAGTGTGTTTGATATGACATTTAAGCTAATTTATAACTTATTTGACTAACTTATAAGTTTGTTTGACTGAATTAAAGTGTTTGATAAGGTAGTTTATTTCACTAGCTTGTAGCTTATAACTGGTAAGTTATTATTATTTTTAACATATTTATCTTTAATATTTTAATATAGGTTCATTTTTATCCTTTTTTTTACATTAGGGTTAAATCTCTTTTAACTTTCCTAGCAAAAAAAGTCTTTTTGTGTTGTCATGTGCTTGAAGCCTAGTGATTGACCTTAGTGTCTACTTTGTTGAAGTCCTCTCTACTTATGGTATGCATTCTCATTGAACTTGTCATCCTTCTACTTCTAATTAGCATTTTTTTGGGATGTACTTTCATTTCATATTTGAAAACTTTAAACTAGTCCATGATCTCAAATTAGCATTGTTCGGTGATTCTCTTTGAAAAGAAGAGAAATTTGTGGAAAGTTGATTTTTTATTGTAGAATGATGTTTCTTTCCTTCCATGAATCTTTCACTTTGCATCTATGTCCAATATTTTTTACAATGTTTGAGATAACCATGTTCTTTTTATAACATAATTTTTTTGTGTACTCTTTTTGGTTGGACTGATTGAATGCATGTAAATATTAATATTTGCTCTGATATTGATAATGCATTTGAAGAAAATATGTAGTAGAAGGTCGTAATACAATGTAAATTCTCAAATTGATGTTATAATGACTGCATTTGCATTACATAATTATATTTGCAACAACTCACAAGATCGATGACATGATGTTTACTGTGCTTAAGCAACATTCAAATTACATATCCGATGATGAACTTTTAGATATTATTAACAGTGACACAAGCAGAGAATATATGGAGGAGAGATATAGTAGTATGAAAGAGTTTCACAACAATATTGTTAATTTATTGTTGGATGCTAGATGGTAGGGACAGATCTAAGGAGGGCAAGCAAGGACCTTGGCCCCTCTCATTTCACTCCTTGAGAACTATATATGCTATATCTTGAGATTAAGTTTTTAAATTTCAATTGTTATAATTAAGATATCATTTTTAACTATATAGATAATGAAAAATAGACTTAAAAAGAAAAATATTTAGAACTTAAATAACAATATGATGTATTTAATTATTATAATTTAATGTTTATTTAATATTTGTTATTATTATTTTTTTCTAGCCCCCCTTTAATAGATTTTTGGATCCATCCTTCTAGATGAGATGTTTATTTTGTTTATTAGTTTAGGATAATAGAATATAATGTAATTAAAATGATTCTAAATACTTTTTAATTATTATACTAATTTTGGTTATTTTTAATATTAAACTAAATATTTTAATTATCAACTACTTGTATTATTCAATTTAATATTTAATAAAATATATGATCTTTTAGTTCATAGACATTATTCGATCATATATTCCGTCAAGTCCTTAATATTGATATTTCATGAAACACCAAAAACCTAAGATGTAATTTTATGAGCATAAATTATTACTCCAAAGAAAAAGACAAATAATGTGTAACTTATTAACAAAAAAAATAAAAATACAATGTCAAAATATTGATTATTGCAATTCAAAAGTATAAATACAAGTAAAAGAATAAAGATAAATTATTTTAATTATCTTTTTATTTTAAATATTTTTTAGTTTATTTTTTCATATTATATTATTTATTTTAGTTATTATAATCTTTACTTTAATTTTTAATAAAATATTTATCTTTAAAAAAAATTGATAAGAATTCAAAATTTGTGAAAAAACCAAAATTATGATTACCTAAAAAGATTTTTTTTTCTAAAAAATAGATTTTATATTAGAAAATCATATAAATATATTCTTTTATATCATTTTATATATTTTTAATTAGTTTAACAACTAACTTTATCAAGCACTTCCAATTAAATAAGTGAACTTTTCAACTTTCAATTGTTAGTTTTTCATTTTCTAACTAGTTTATTAACTAGTTTTGTGAAGCACAAGTGAAAAGCTAGGCCTACCGTCCTTTTTTATTAATTTTTGTATTAATAACTTGTATTTTAACTTGCACATTACACATAATAAATATTTATTTTATATAATTTAAATTTATAATAAATAAATAATCTTAAATATATAAATTATATTATAATTAAAATTCATAATAAATAAATATTTTTAAACATATAGATTATATTTTAAATTTATAATAAGCAATTATTATAATACAATATTAATTTTTAGTTATTGATATTTTTTTAAAAATATTAAAATTTAATTTAGAACTAAATATATTGAAAAAGATAGCTTAAAAGAGATAAGAGATTAAAAAATTCTTAAAAATGCTCTCGCTAAAAAAATAACAATTAAAAACACTCTCATCTAAGATATTATTCTAATTTATATATAGAGAGAGAATTATCATGTAATTTATTAAAAATGTGAAATTAATTAGAAGTCAGAACCAAATTGATGTCTTATTTGACAAGAGATTGTTTAACTTATTCTAAGTAAAAATAAGATTAAACAACTTTATCTAAAATAATTGGTGTAATTTTTTAATATATTTTAAAATAAGTTAGTTGTAAATATTATTTGTATCAATTATTTTGAATGAGATTACTTAATTCCATTTTTATTGAAGGTAAGATACACAACTCTATTTGACAATAATTTTCGCTTTATGTCCTCTTCCAAAATGCATGTGCATTCTACGTAAGCCGGACTAATGAACAGTGTCCTTCGAAAATAGACCAAATAATACTGACCACGAGTTGCGCATCAATTGAAAGGAATCATTACGGTTTTGTCTTACTCCACGTACCGAAATCCAGTGAGAGATTCTCAAGATAGCGACGCACTTCTGGTTTATGCCGTGAACCATTAGAAGTGTCTCTTCTTTTCTGCTCCTTGTCCCTCATCTGTTATTGAAAACGACATGATGCATGCACAACCATCTTGCCCAGAGAAATAAAACAAAACGAAAATAAAAATAAAAATCTCCCAATTAATCAATTATTCCACGAAGAGTGTTTAAACAATAGCAAAAATATAATTGTAACTTGATTGATAATTCTACTCTCAATCGAACACGCTCTCTTGTTTCAGTCTTGGGTTAGAATTTACTATGGAACTAAGAATTAGAAATAATTGTGCCCATCTTGAATCCTTAATCTAATGGTAAAAAAGAAGATCAAAGGGGATGTCGATCGAAGAGTTCATACTAAAAATTACTGTTGAAAATGACTGCATAACTGTTGCTAAATATAAGATAGCTATTTTTAAAAATATAATATTATGTTTTATCTTCTCAGATATTAATGTTTGGGCCTTTCACCTTTGGGGTCGACCACGAAATTACTAGATAAGCTAATGGATTGAAAGTATTCCCGGAAATGAGGAGCAAGCACATAACTTAGCGAGAATATAGGAGAGCCATAGGGTAAGATAAGACACATTATGAATTTTCAGAACACATTGCTGCTTTTGTCATGTCATGTATGCAATGCTTTTCTTTGATTGGATTGGACAGCATAATTTAGCATTCCAAACAAACTTGTGCAGAACTGACGCCTTTACTAGATTTGTTCAATGCGCTATACGTATCTCATCAAATATTCATTCCAGAACAGTCAATTAATCAGATCAATGAAAATTAAGATGAGCAAAAACACTTAATAAAATAGTTTGAACTTTGAAACAAATTGGTAATATCGCAAACCCCTTCTTAACTGGAACATGCATAATTCATTCGGTTGTAATACATAGAAGATAAATTATTTATGCATTATACAAATTTGGAACAGGTAGTGAATATATATATATATATATATTGAAGAGAGAATAGGGCAGAGAGAGAGAGAGAAAAGTGGGGTTGGTGAATAGTCATGAGAACAAGACCCCTGTTTGTAACGAAGGATGCGGGATCTTTAGCCACAAGAGCTCTTGAAAGTTGAAAGTGAGATATTTCTTCTTTCTCTTTGTCAACCTCTTTTTATGTCGTCCACTTCCCACTGCCATTGCTTTTGTGGTCTCCTATACGGGTAGTATTTATGGACTGAATGAACTTGATCAATTTAACTAGATTCGATGTAGGATTGTTTTGTTTGACAAAAATAACTCATAAGTGAGTTAAAATTAAAAGTTGAAGAATTAATTTTAATTAAAAGTTGAAAATTGTTAACTTATAATTAAATTAAAGAATAAACCATTAATTACGGTTCTAAAGTATTATCCTCTCTTTTAAGTGGTCTCTAAGGTAATAACTAATAAGACTATTCAATTAATACCGATCTAAATATTGAATATTCCTTGCTTTAGTCTCTAAGTTGATGTATTATAGCAAATTTCAAAGATAAATTTAAAGGATTTTTTAATATTTGAGAGAGTACTTAACATGATCTCTAATATTTTTTTAGACTACTTAAGTAATTTTTTTACTTTAGGAGTCACTTAGGAGAAAAGGTAATATTTCAAAGATGAAATTAATAGTTTACTCTAAATTAAAAGTATATGATAAAATTAAATATCGAACTAATTGATAAATATAAAATAATATGTCTATATAGTTTTTATATAAATTTTTATATATTTTTAAAACAAAATTATATTTAAAAATAATTATATATAATTTTTTAAGGTTTTTAATTAAAGTTTAAGTCTTATAATTTTATAGACTATGTGCATTGTGCTAGTCATGGTAGTTGGGTAATGGTGAGTAGAGCTAGCAAAATTGGCTTGGTCTGGTAGGCTGGCCTGATGGCCCGACAATCCAGGCCATATTTTTTTGGCCTAATATAAACCAGGCCAAAATGGCCCAACCCGATGGGCCTGCCAGGCCGAGCCCAGAAAATTTTGGCCCAAAGGATACTAGGCCTATTTGGCTCAGTGCTATATTTTGTTTTTGTTTTTTTCTTTGTAAAATATATAAAAAAACTAAGAAAAAAAAGAGTCATGAGCCATTTTTGCCCGACCTGATGGGCCTGCAGGGCTAAGCCGGGCTAGAAAAAATGTGGCCATTAAGAATTCGGCCCAGCCTACTTTTGACACTTGGCCTATCGGGCCAAGCCAGGCCAGGCTGACCCATTTGACAGCTTTAGTGGTGAGTATGCTAAACAAGACAGAAAGTACCTACTAGTTTGGAGAAAGGATATTGTAAAGACTAAAGACGATTGGTAAAGATTTTCTCTCAATTAAGAAAGAATAAAAGAGAAATTTTATTAAAATATTAAAGATGTAAAATAAGCTTATTTATTAAATAATTTTATTTTAATCAGGTATATTTTTAAATTAATCAAATAAATTATAAGATAAGTGAAATGTCTAATTCTAATGAAGACTTCACACTTGAAGTGGAGATTTGAAGAATTGTAATTGTTTGTTTTTTGTTGTTTTGTGCTTCGGTTGAGTCTTGATTAGGTTTCTTGAACTTATCTTGATTAAACAAGAGTTTAGATCTTGAGCCTAATTAAAATCAACTTAAATAATTATAAGAATTGTTTTTGAAATTAAAATCAATCAAACACATAACGATTTAATCAATCTAATTGATTTTAGTGTTAATTGATATTAATGTTTTGAAAGGTTAATTGATGTTTAAAAAGATGTTTGGAATAGAAGAAGTTAAGTTTTTAGGGCTTGATTAAGGAAATTATTCATATTTCATTCTGTTGTTATAGATTACATGTATTTTATAATGAATTAAATTGTTCTTGACTAGTTTTTAGAACTTTGGAACAATGTAATCAATTAAATAGATCTTGTAATAGATTACAAAAATAAGGGAACTCCTAAGAAAATAATTTTTTTTCTAGAATAATAGCTTACTGACCTTTCATAATTAATTACAATGTTCTTCATAAAAGCCTAAGTTGTTTGATGATTAAAATAATCAATTACTAATAGGCTGTAATCAATTACATTAATGTCTACAACTAAAATAACCAAAAGAACTAACTTTGTTCTTGATAGTTTCAAAGCCTAATTGATATATAAGTAATTATCTTTCGTTGGCTTCATATCACACATGAAAAGTGAAGAGTGAAACACATTTTACATCATTGCAACACTGTTTTTGAAAGATTGATAGTCTCTTAGATTGAATATCTTATAAGTTCAAGAAAGGCAACCTAAGCTTACAATGTCTATCCATCACTTACAAGTGATTTCTTTTTGATTTTTGTGTAAAGTTTTGTGGGGAGTGACATATCTCTTAAAGAGATTGTGGGTAAGGTATCTTATGGTCTTTTCTAAGCTTGGTGGGGTATCCATGATGAACGCTTAGAAAGATTAAAAAAAAAATGTGTTTTTCTTAGTGGTATTTATAAGAATTTGAAAGATATAGTGAAAAATCTCATAAAGGATCTGAGGAGTAGATGTAGGTCATAGTGATAATGGCTAAACCAATATAAAAATCATTTCTGCATATTTTCTTAACCCTAAACTCTTTTATATTTAGTTTACTTAAATGTCTTTGTGAATGTTATTGGGTTTTCATTTATTTTAGGATCATAATCATATCATTGTGCATATATTTCATTTTCTCTATGTCTTTAACAATCAAAATCAATTAAAACTTTGATTAAAAATCATTTTTGGAAGAATTGGACTAATTTTTAGAAGAAAAAAAATTATCAATCCAATTCACCCCCTCTTGGATTGTTTTGCCATTTGTCTAACACTCTTCGTTAAGCAATGCATTATTTACATCTAATTGTAGCAAATGTCCTTGCTTAGCTGTGGCAATAATAAGAATTCTAATAGAATCAAGCTTAGCAAATTGTGAAAAAGTGCTTGAGAAGTCAATTCCAACTTGTTGGGTATAGCCCTAGGCTACCAAATGGGCTTTGTAGCAATCCACAGTACCATCCAACTTGTATTTGACCTTATCCACCCATCGACAACCTATGTAGTGTTCGTTAGATGGTAAAGGGATAAGAGACCGTGTGTTGTTGGCCCCAAGGCTTGAATTTCTTCACACATTTCTTAATGCCATTACACTTCTTAATCAAAAAATTGAGGTTCACAAGTAGAGCAAACCTAATTAATGAAGTTGTTATACAAAGGCAGTTAAGCATACGAGTAATAATGTTGTATGGATAAGAATAAGTGTGATGGAATAGGACATAATCATTTAGCTATTTTTTGTTAAATTCAACAAGTCTTCTTTCTACTAAAAAAATCTCCTTTTTTACTCTCCAAAGGCTTCATTTTCCTAACACTTCAAGGGTAAGGGATGCTTACCCATTTTCTTTTATTTTTGGTCGATTAAAATGCTCTAAAATGCCATGTTACTATTTTGTTTGGTTTAAATGTGTAGTCTTGGTGTTTTGATGGCCATTTTGGCCTTTTATGCTCATCTTTATACCTATATGTTTAGACTCATTTAAAAAGCTTTCATCTTCATCTTTATTTCTTAGTTTGCTTCATGATAAATGTATGTTAAAGGATGAGTATGAGTTACTGTGTTCATGTAGAAAAATGTCATTTTTGATGATTTTTGTAGTTTTTATTTTACTTTGTTATATAATTGTTCTATGGAATAAAATGTTGTTTTGGTGGGTTTGAAGCATGTTGTGTGGCATGAAATTTTTGACACTATTGTTGGATATGTTGTATTGAATACATGAATAAAAATGTGATTTTTATTGTATATAATGTGTTTTTTTGATTTTGGGTTATTTGAAAATTTTAATAACTCATAAAACACTCAAAATACCTTAAGATCTAAGGTTTAATTAGCATGAAAAAATTGTAAGAGAACTTTGCATTGGAGACCTTAGACGTGGCGTAAAGGGATTGCAAATGTCACTATTTTAGATCAAAGTTTTGGACTTGGATACTTGTTTTAAAATAGAGTTTAATGGCTATGCATTGACAGTGTAAAGTGGTTTTACACTGTTATCCAATCACAAACTACTATTTATTATAAGTTTGTTGACTTTTATAATAAATACTTTAAAATTTATATTAATGGTGATTTTTGATTGAATAATAGTGTAAAACTTTTTACACTGACAGTGCATGACCATTAAACGCTTTAAAATATGATTTTAGTAAGTTTAGAAAGCCTAAAACTTAATAAAAATTCAAGTTTAATGCAAAACAATGACCAAAAAATAAATATAAACTAATTAACAATGGTTTAAGTTGGGTTTTAGCTTTGAAAGTGATTAGAAAAATTTTATAAGACTTTACAAAAACATTGTCTAAAAATTGGGCCATTCTAGACTAATTTTAATTGAAAAATCCCAAATAAATTAAGAAAAGGATATTTTCATAATATTAATTTTTAAAAATAATTATTATATTTTTATGATTTAATTTCATATAAAAAATTTAAAACTTGTATTGAGTATTTTTAATAAATTTAGAGTTAAAACTAGTTTAATATGACTTTTTTTTAGTGAAAATAATGATAAAGGAGTAAAACTATAATTATACTCTTTAAAAAATATTTTATGACTTAAAATAATGTATTTAGATTTTATTTACCATGAATTTACTCAATTTCTAAATTTAGAAATTATTTGAATTAAATATGACTATTCTAATATTTAATTAAAGAATAAGGGTAAAATGGTCATTTTACATCAAATCATACCAGAAAAATCTAAGAAAATTTCCACTAACTATTAATAGTGTTATTAACCTCCCATAATACTGTCAAGTTAAAATAATGTAAATAGAATTAATCATAAATTTTCAAAGTTTAATAAATCTGATAAAAAGGGTAATTTGGGGGAATTAGAATTAAAATTTGAAATAGTAGCCTAAAATATTAAAATATGGACTTATATAATTTAATTAAAATTATTTAAGATTTATAAGTGAAATCTAATTGTTTCTCTTCATAAAATTTAATAACGCACATTACTTATTTATAAGGTGTTGTACATACTTAGTGTCTTGTTGAGGGTTGTACATAGTGTGGTAGACTTGTTAAGACATGAATGGGGTTGATATTGGACTGTGGCTTGGGTTTAAGACATGCGGATAGTGATGTTGTTGTTTTCTCCACAAAAATAGTGTAAGTGCTGACATTATTGATTAAATATTGATATTGTATATGGTGGAATTGATCATGCATTAATGCATTAGTCCACGTTGTGAGCATGCACTAAGTCTAACACTAGTGTGGGAAGGTTAGTAAAGGTATTGTTGTGTAGCCTTGAGAATATTTAGATGTATGATTCCACATGGGACTAGGGTTATTGCAAACCCTGTATTGTGGCAACAAGTACCCCAATACAAATATCTTGACAATGCCACTAATTAATCTATGATTAGTACTGGTGTCTACTGAATGGTTTATGGCACATGTCATTATGACCTACAAGTTGATGTGAATATTATATAATGTTAAGTGACACGTTTAACTTGTTGTTCGGTGGTTCATGGAGTAAAGTTTGGTGCATACCTAACTGTTAACATATTGCATTGTTTTAGTGCTCCTATTAATTATGATTATTCTGAGATGTGATATGTCGTGATGTATAAGATAAGCTATTGTGATTATTTATTGTTATGTTACCGATTTTGGAGTATATTCGTCTTGTGCGTGTTTTTGTGCTTATTTGCATAAGCTTACCCTTCTGCCTGTCTATTTGTGTGTGTACGATGATCGTGGCATTCACAGGAGTAGATGCCGAGGATGTGTCAACATATAGGCACCTTGTTTGTTGAATTGGAGAGACTGTTGTAGGGCATGGCAATGCCAAAACGGTGGACTGGAACACTTAGCAAGTTAGGTATATAAGGGATCTTACTCTCACATATATCGCTACCGGAGTCCTAGTCTTCTTGTTCACTATTTACTTGTAGGGTGGAGTTTTGGGCTCCTATTTTTGAGATAGTGACAGGCAGGACTTTTTACACCCCAAAAGTCAAATCTGTTTCTTCTTTAGCTCGCAGTGGAGGACCACATGTTCAAACACTAGTTGTTTATGCTCCTAGCTCTGAGGAGGAGGAAAAGGATCCTTTTGAGGCCTTCCAACAATAAAGGATTAAGGTGTTTTAGGTGGTCAACTTAGGGAGTGCGTTTTGTTGTCATTTCCCCCTTCATATTTCAGATGTATTTTGTTTTAGATGACTTATTTCCATTGGCATGTACTTCCTTATTTTAAAATACTATAGTATTTGGTTCAACTTCAATATTGTAGTACCATGAGCCACAACACACTATTACTTCATATTTGGTATGCATATTATTATTACATAGCATTTACTTGTTGTAATTTATTTAATTGTTAATGTATGACATTATCATTTTTGAATAGTGAAAAATTTACCTACATTTTCATAATTAAATTAAAAAACATTTTATTTAAAATTGAACACCTTGCCCTGTTCATTAGTTAGACTCATGTAGCTCCAATGGATGTTATAAAGGACATTGCAAGGTGCTAACACATTTCTTACGCATTATTAACTCTTTAATGCGTAGCATTTCACACCATAATTAGCATAGATTTAATATAGGTTTGCATGCATCTTATGTTAATTAAGATTAATTACACCTTTATTTTCTTTAACTTTTATCACTTAGGACCTTTGAGGTTTTTGTTTGTGTTTTTTGATCTCGGGGAAGCTTGGTATTAATGGGAATTGCTATTAAACATGAAGATTAGTAATTAGGAATGATGTGAGTCATGAGGGAGGCTTTGAGGAGCTTATTGGACTTTGGAAAAGGTACACTAAAAGTCCATAAGCCTAAAGATATGAAGAAAAGTGAAAAAAAATTAGAAGATGCACCAACCAAAGGGAGCCACACCCTAGTCGTGGCATTTGCCACGAGCGTGGAGCGCACTAGGATGCTTGATTCGCCTATCAGACTCGTCCACGCCCAAGGCATGGTGCGTCATCAAAATTCACAATTAGATTACTATATTTGACCACACCTAAGGCGTGGTGGCCGCCACAGCCGTGGCGCGATCTTATGCCCAGATTTTGTGATTTTTTTATTTATTTTGCTTTTAATTATTTGGGTTTGGACCTTTTTTGTGACCTTTGTTTTAAATAAACCCCATAGTATGATCAAACCCTATGGGGGGAGAGGGCACGACGGCTTAGGAGTGAAGCAATCATCTTTTTCTTCTCCTTCTTCCTGCAAGTTTGAACGCTCTTTCTTCTTTATTTTGCTTTCTCCATGATTGTGTCAGCATAGTTTCTCTTGTTCTAGGATTAAGCATAGGCCTTTGTTTGTTTTGATGAATTAATTTCATATTGCCTTTGTGTGAAATTTGTCCCCTCTTGATTTCTTTTCTAGTGTTATTATTATGCAAAACGATTTGGTCTTTGTTTTACATAACCTTGGTGATTTGGAAAATACTGAAAGGTGAACCCAAACACTGAACCCATAAGAAAGGAACAAGTCTAAACCATGAACCTTTGTGAAACAATTGAATTAACAAAGAACTTAGTAGGTTTAATTGAACATAGCTACCACGAGAGTAGGGGTAAATTTGATTAAATACACCTCTGTATCTTGAAAAGGAATGGATGGTATCTTATGTTAATTCACCTTTAATGAGAACGAGTCAAAGCACAAGGGCAGTACATTTAATTCATTAAGTGTCATAGTGTGAAACCCAATCCTCATTATTTGTTTTCCATAATCTTGATTCTTGCATTCTTATTCTTTATTCTTAATCCTTATTTTGATTCTCATTATTCTTTCTTCCCAATTAAATAATTCTCTCTCATTTTGTCTAATTAAATCACGGTGAATTGGTAATCATAAAACATAGTCCCTTTGGATACAATATTTTTTATTACTTGACTACAATCATATACTTGTGATTTTTCCTTATCACTTTCAAACCCAAAATTTGGTTTCGAAGACTATTTCCTTTTTAAAATAGTTTTTCAATGTTTTTCTCTAGAAGTAAACTTTGGTGGAGACTCCATGTTTTTCATAAAACAGTTTTTTCGATTCACCATTTTGTCGTGATCTCGATTATGACAACTCCAACTCAGAAAAAAAAAAAAAACATAAGTGGGAGAAACAAAACCAAATTACAAGTCTTGTATAATTTTTTATATAGATAACATTAATTTATGCATTCTTTTAAAAGAGAAATGCTAACAACACACTTTTTAACACACTCTTTATTATTGATTCAAATTTATTGAAAATCACACAAATTTGTGAGTCTCACATCTTATTTAATGAGTCTCACTCGTGATTTTTTAATTTTTAATAAATTTCAACCAATAATAAATAGTGTGTTTAAAGAAGTGTGTTAAATAACGTAGAGTAAATTATACTGATATCTTCATCAGGTTTTTCTTGATACCCCTCCTTTTTCTTTATCTGCACTAACCTTCTTTAATTGTTTGAAAAATATTACACTGATATTCTTTAATTATTTGAAAAAAATTACACCGTGTATTCCTATAAAAAATGTTACTGTAAATGTTAAAAAAACAGAAAATTATTATGTGTAATCTCAAAATTTCAGAGGGTGTTAGTATAGTTTGTTCAAGAATGTATTACTAACATTCCCCCTTTTGAAATCATCAATGAGAATTATTTATCGAAGTTACGTGTAAAGTGTGAAACATAAATGACCAAAAGAATTGCGAGCCGTGTGTTCCCATAAGACTCTCAATGATTAGGCTAGTGTAGCCCAAACTATTCTAGTTTCATGCATGTTTACAGGGGAAGCACGTAAATGGAAGGTTTAATTAGTTGTATGTATAATCATGACTAAATATTGAAATAATTCGGTGGTGATTTGTTTGGTTTACTAAACCGATGGAATCACAATAAATCATCACCCTATCCATGCGGAATCATAGGTTAAATTTGTCTATTCCCACACGGTAAAGGTAGGTTGGCTGTTCTTGGAGGGTTTGAGACTTGCTCTTGCATTAAAATTAGACACATGGTCGAGTAGATGATTGTGGTGACGTTATTGAGATCCGGTTATAGCCAAGCTTATTAGTTCAAATGGTACCCAACTCGCTAGGCTCTAAATTATGAAAAACTATGGAACTTGACAATAAGACCACACAGGCCAAACAGTGCCCGAACTTGGTTTAAGTGGTAAGTAAAATTCCTAATCTGTGAGTAGTGGGAAGTGATGGAGCTAGTCAAAGTGGAAATATCACCTCAAGTTAAGGTTGCGCACGAGCTTGGTTCTGGCATATACCTTGTTTGACCTTTTCATATAGATAAAATCAATATTTTCACTCTTATTAAAACATTTTATATTTGTTAGTTTTTAACTTAATTATATTTTTAGTCCTTCTATTATCTCTAATGTGTAATTTTGGTCCACCGATAATTTTTTTCCTTGAATTTAACTCTTAATCTTTTCATTATTATAATTAAGCCCTTTTGTTATTTTTTGTCTTTACATGAAACATTAAAATCATTATTTTTTACTCAAATAATTAGATATTTAAGATGAAATTGAGATGAAAAAATAACTTTAAAAGTCTTGGAGTCGATTTTTTATATATATAAAATTTGAAAGATTTTACAAGTGTAAAATTGAGAATTCAAAAAAGGAAATTTGAGTGTTTTTTTTTTAATTTTGGGTGAAATATGATATTTTGATTGGTAGGTTTTAAGCAAAAAAGAATTTAAAATGACTTCTTAGATTTAGTTCATAGAGATTTGAAGAAAAAAAAAAAGAATTAAGAGTTTCAAATAGAAGAAAGTTGATAAAAGGACTTGATTGTAATAATAAAAAATATTGAATGATTTGATTATAATAAAAAAGTGTGTGTATGTGTGTGAAATGTTGAATGACTTGATTATAATAAAAAGTGTGTGTGTGTGTGAAGTATTGAATGACTTGATTATAATAAAAAAGAGTGTGTGTGGGAGGTGGGGAGGAGAAGGGAAGGAATCAAGTTATTCCAAGAATAATTCTTAGTAGAGTTATCCTACTCAATAATTCTTGATATGTGTTGAATTTCAATAATTTAACTGTTGAATATTTTGATATTGTGTTAAAAATCATGCACATCAAATTTTAGGTAAATTAGACATTTGTAACTAGTTAATCTTATAGGCAACATTTACTTATAATTTAGAAAAGTATATTATATGTTAACTTGAATTTATGTAATGAAGTACCAAATAGTTTTCAAACTTTATAAAAATTTGCATACTTGATCTACTCAATAAAATCCTTCAATTTAACGGTTGGATCGTTGAAATTTAATATATATCAAGAGTTCTTGAGTGGAGTAACTCTACCAAAAATTACTCTTGAAGTAACTTGATCCTACACACACACACACACACACACATATACATATTAAATGACATCGGTGTAACTTACACCAATTGTTACATCATTCAATAACTTTTAATTGGATAATTTTATCCCAAAACCCACTGTTGGATTGAAAATTCCTTTAACATAGATCATATGTACAAAATATTATATTAATCCAAAAATTATTTGATATCTTATTTATATAAATCAAAATGGACATAATAAATACTTTTCAAAATGCAGTAAAACATGAGTTATTTGATTACCTTCTTATTATTATTCAATTTTGACAAAATTTGACACAAACAATGTTGGTAATATGAAATTATAATTCAACGGTTGGATCGATAAAAATCACATTCTATATCAAGTTATTGAATAGTGTAATAGTTGATGTAAGTTACACCGGTGTCATTTAATCCCTTCCCTATATATATACATATATGTATATACATACATATATGTATGTATATATACATACTATATGTATGTATATATACATACATATAGTATGTATAATACATACATATATGTATGTATATATACATACATATATGTATGTATATACATACTATATGTATGTATTATACATACATATATGTATGTATATATCATACAATATATATGTATATATATATATATATGTATATATATATATATTGTTGTAATATATATATATATCTATATATATATATATATATATATATATATTGTTGTAATATTTATTAATTTTTAAATTTGAGTCTTACCTAGTATAATTAATTTATGTGAATTTTGAAAAATGTAAACGTTTGCAGTAAGTGTATTGAAAAAAAAAAGAATCAAAGACCCGTCAATGTCATGAATGTTTTCATTTCTTCTGAGATGCATGCTATCTGTAGTGGTCTTGTGATTCGTGACAAAGGGGGGCAAGTTTATGGGCCATGGCTGGTAAATCCGTGAAGGTGTCAAGTGATGAATCTCTTACATGTGAGCTTGGTTTTAGACTTGTTTTCTTAAAAGGTTATGCACACTGCTCAGGTTGGTGTGTGTGTCTCTACTCCAGTGTTAGAATAGGCTTCTCTCTCTCACAATGGTTCCATTTGTTCGTAATGTACTTTTAGCTAGTTACTTCATGGTTTCGTCACTTCAAATGTGGCTATAGCACTCGCAGTTGTAGCTCAGTGGCATATAACCTAACGAACTATGCCAAACACAATAATGTGGCCATTTGGCCGGAACAACCAACCTTTTATTTTCCAGTTAATTTATACGGATGCTAGTGGTTAATAAAATTATCTTTCTGCTCAAATAAAACACAATGATCAAGTCCGAACCAAATAGTTGAAAAAGATAAATGTTAGTAATACATTTTCTAACACATTCTTTTTAATACATTTTTAACTATTGATCGAAATTTGTTAAAAATCACAAAATCATGTGAGTCTCACTCCTTATTTAATAAACCTTAGTCATGATTTTATAGGTTTCAATAAATTTTAATCAATAAGAAAAAATATATTAGAGATAGTGTCTTAGAGACTATATTGTTATCATGTATTCTTCCTTAAAAAAAAAAACAAGAGTGAGTTCTACTCTCCACACCTGGTTCCTAAAATAAACCTTTAATATGTTTGATGTTACACCCAAAAAAAATCTATATATCAAGGAGAAAAATTTGTTAGTCGTTAAGCTTGTTTCTGTTAATATAGATTTTTTCAATAAAATAAATAAATAAACTGTTCATATAAATATTGTTTCTGCATACAAATAATACGATAAACTGATAATATATATCAATTTTTTATATTAATAAAATCATTTAGTACTACAATATATCATATTACTAGCATGAATTTGTAACATTTATATTAATAGTTCAATTTTTTTTTAAAATAAACTTTACATCAATAGAAGTAAGCCTGATATCTATTTCTAATGATAATATATTTATATACTATCATCAAGAACACCACACCTTACCCTAATTTAAGATAACAAAATAAGAAAGTAAGTGTATATAATATGTATTAATGTATATATGTATATATGGGTAGGAATGAAAAACAGGGAGTTGAGATACAAACTTTACACATAATATATTTTCTATAATAATGGATTGATCCTAGCTTGCATCAGTTTATAAAGAATGTAAGCATTTGGTTTGACCTAAAAAAATATGAGTTTAATAGTTATGTATTACCAACGTAAAAAATTTTATATTGTTAATCAATCAAAAATCACTGTTAGTACGATTTTTAAGATAATTATTGTAAAAGTCAACAAACTTACCACATATAATGATTTGTGATTGGATGACAGTATAAAACTACTTTACGTTGTTAGTGCATAACTTGTTTTTTCAAAAAATATTTAAAAACTTAAATTACTTAAAGTTCTTTAAATATGTTTGGAATTTAAACTTTTCAATTTTAAAATAGCATGCAATAAAAATTACATTATAATTGTATCAAATAAAAAAATTATATTAATATATAATTAAAAACATAAATATTAGAAACTTTTAATTATATATTTAAGCAAAAAATAAATGAACTAATTCAATATGTCAAACATGCCTTTCAAAATGATGAAATTTACTTTTTTATTAAATAAAATAAGTCAAAATAAGTTGAAAATATGTTATGTCTGCCACTGATATACTGCCACGCTTATTGGTATCCATCCATATGTACAAGTGGCGTTGAATCTTTTTGGGTTCTCTATTTTTTTTTTTTCAAAAATAAAATGCATGTAGTTAGGGTGATGTAGGATACATTTTCACACATCGTTTTCTAAAGTTGAGCGAGAGAAATACCATGTGCAATTAACATTATCCTATTTTTTATTCTCAAAACTACAACGCAACAAAACGAAAGGTTAATTTCACGTGATCAATATATTGCAGAAAGCAGCTTTCATATTAAGGTCGGGGACACTTCCAGTTCATTCATAATAAATCACATCAAAGAGACAACACAGCACAGGAAGCACTTTGTATTCTTTTGTTAAAATATTACATTTATGTAATATCTTTTATATCTTTCTATCATTTATTTTATATTTTTCATTTTCTTTTATTTGTATGAATAATTGTGTATATTTATTTATATTTATTATAAATATAAATATATAATTTATCATTGTCGTTGGAGTGTCGTTTATTGTCAATGTTTTTAAAACCGAACCGGTCATTGAACCGATCAAAACACTGATTTAAGGTTCAATAGTTCAACCGAAGTTGAACCGTAGTCGAACCGGTATTAATAAAATAATAATAATAATAATTAAATAATACATAAAATAATATTAAAAAAGCATAATATCATAATTTTGTAATACTAAAAATTAAAAATAAAACATAATTTTATAGGTTCTTTACATTTACAATACCTATAAGTGCAAATCAAATATATTATGATACTTAAGTATAAGTTTTAATTATACACATCAACATTTATTAATAAAAAAAAGTTTATATTTAAAATAAAAAAGAAAATGATAAATACTTTAGGTTGGTTTTTATTTTTTTTAAGAAAAAAAATCAAAATAATGTTGTATTAAATATTTTTCTTTAACCCACTATGAACCGTTTTGATCGGTTTTACCGGTTTTTAACTGATTTTTCTTCAAGTCGATTCTGTAATTTATTTGAATCGACCAGATAATCAGTTCACCAGTTTTTCAATCTAATCTGCCGGTCTAGCCGGTTTTCAAAACAGTATTTATTGTGACAGTCCTCAAATACTAGTCATTTCACAGAATGCCTGTACTGTAGCCTACCGGATGTTACGTACGTCCTCCCAAAGGAATACGACAACATCCAACAGAATTGGTACAGCTATACAACACCCATTGCCCCGTCAATACGTATCTCAAGCAACTGTGAAAAGCAAGAAAACTAGAAAAGTGACAGCAACATTATATATTAATCTTGTGAATTTATGTTTATTTATGTTTTTATTATTTTACTTAAAATTCTAATAGAGTTAATTTTGTGAATTTAAATTTGATTCACTCAAGATTTGACAATATTTGAGATAACACTAAGTTAGCATGATTTATTGGCACAATATATTAATCTTAATATTATATATAGTTATATCATAAAGTTAAAGAAATATATAATTACAATTAAGATATATTTTATAATATATATTTTTAGATAAATGATATCAATAAAAATATAATATCATGTTGGACAAAATATTGTTTATTAAATAAAAAATTTGTATTATTAATATATAGTTATTTAAAAAATTATATATTTTTTAAAAATATAACATTAGACCGAATTGGAATGACCCAAAATATATTCTGAATATGTCTTCAAAATGCATCGGATCTAATTTTTTTTAACCCGAACTCATCAAAAGTTCCTTCGAGTCGGACTAGGTTAGTGGGACAAACACTCGAGTGAGATAAATTAAAATTATATGGTAATTGGTAAATGACTAAATGTTAGACAACGTATTAATTAAAAGGTGAAAAAGAATTATTAAAAAATATTAATAATATATCTTTGTTATATTTTAAAGTTATTTTTAATTGTAACAAAACATGTTTTTTAATAAAAGTTTTAATTTATTAATTTTTAACTGGCATTAAAGATAATGACTAATAAACTTAAATAATAAGAATTTAATTAGTATTGTTAATCATTTAAATACATTGATAATATAAATATTTTTTTATAGTATCATTTAATCATATAATATCATAAATTATAAGATTGTTAAATTTTAAATAATTACTTAAAAGTTTTATCTAAGATTATTTTTGATTAATTAATATTGTAAAAGTTTTTACACTAACCATATATAAAAAATGTACCCAAATTAATTCAAACTAATTAAAAAAGTTTAGTTCATTTTAAAAAAAATTATTTAATCCAAAGAATTATTTGATAAAGTGTAGAGTAATTTTTTTAATTTAAAAAAATCAAATTTCATTATGTATACTTGATTTAATTCACTTTTTCTGGGTCAAGTGATTTTAACTCACATGACTCACTTTGATTTGTAAATTTTGAAATAAACTATCATTTTAGTCTCTAAACACATAGCACATTGTCACATTCATCTCTAAGTCCCTAAAATTTTTAATTATTTCATATAAGTCCATAAACTTAATAACTTATTGTCATTTTGACATCTTGAACATATATAATATGATACTATCACTTAAGTCGCACATTTTTTTGAATCTTAGACTAATGAGATTGACATATTGTATTTTTTAAAATTGTTTAAAATTTTCTTAATTTTAAAATTAATAATAATAATAATAATAATAATACTATACATTTTTAAGAATTAAAATAGTGGTTTACTCTAAATTAAGGATGTAATCAAGTATTCAAATTTCCTTAAAAAAAAAAGGGGGGGGGGGGGGGGGGGGGCGGGGGTATTCGAATTTCACCGACCTTTTCTACCTAGGGCCACCTTAACAGATCAAGACAGCACGCGCGTGAGAGTACTTCCAGTACGGGAAGAGGTTCTTTTGGTTATTTTTTTTGAGGAAAAATATTAGAAACAAAAATGCTAATTGTTACTAATAATTTTTCGTATTGAGCACATGACGACGATTTCCGTTAATTTTTTTTCTATATTTTAATTATTTTAAGTAATAGAAATATATTTTTATTTTAAAGTTTAATTTATATATACTGTGAGTGAATAAATTATTTAACACACATTTAAGCTATGTTTGGTAGAAAAAAAGGAATGATAGAGAGAGAGAGAAAATAGGTAGGTGAAAAAAAAAAGAAGAAAAATAGGTGAAAGTAAAAATAGATGTGTTTTGTTTAAGAAAAATAAAAAAATATAAAAAAAAGTAGGAACGAAAAAAATAAAAAAATAATGTAATCAATTATGTTTTGCAACATAATTTATTATGTTGCAACATAATCTGTTATGTTGCAAAACATAATAGATTATGTTACATATTTGCAACATAAGTGACTATGTTTTGCAATATAACAGATTATGTTGCACATAATCAATTATGTTACATATCTATGTTTTACTTCTGTGTACTTTCGCTCGTTTTTGCAATGAAATAAAAATTGATCTTAGTTCCCTGCACTTTCGAGCAATCAAACGATGCTTCAATCTTTCCTTCCACGCACTTTGCCACTTTTCCTCCCCTTCCCACCCCACCCCCTCACTTCTAAACTACCAAAACAGGACGTTAATAAGAATTTATTCTGTCGCCATTTCATATTAAAGAATAAGATAATGACGTATTTTAAAAAAAATGCAAAAGGATAAAAAATATAAAAATCGATAAAATTAATTTTCTTTAGATTTTTTTGGACCACTTTTTTACATTACCAATTTGTTTGGATCAATTTTCAATTGATGTTTGCAAAATCAAACCAATCCAAACCGAATCAAAATTTTTTAATACAAACACTTTATTATGCGTTTCACATGTAACTTCTATATGATTTATTACACTTTTTAGTGTTTCACTAATATTTTTATTATGTTTTTTTTTCATATATCCAACCAACGTAACAAAACTATTCTCCTTGACTTTTATTTTGAATATATATGTTTCTGTCTTCTTAGAAAATAATGTTCAATAATTGGAGCTAAAAGCATCCAATGTAACCCCCGTTAGTATTAAATATAATCTTTATTTATTTAGATATTTATTTAATTATTAAGTTTGAATTCATGAAAATATAAGTAAAATTTGTTCGATTTTAAAATAGAAGATTCTAAACTTAACATAATTTAGAAATAGTAATAGAGATAAAAGATAAGTTTGTACATATATATATATATATATATACACACACTAAAATATAAAGAAATTAAAAGTACATCAAAAGATAGATACTAACTAACCCAATATATACATAAAAAAGGTCCTATATAGAGTAATTTCAATTTACCCTATCCCTCATACAAAAAGAAAATACTATAAACTAAGTCTACAGATCCTTGTTCGTAGGGTGTCCTTTGACTTGTCCTCAACATCACCGGGCATTTCCGTCATCTTCAATAATCACGTTCAAACATACATGGAAGAAAATAATGGAGTGAGATAATTTGTTCTAAAATCACTTTCACATGTATGGCAAGAATTCTACCATAAAATACAGATAAAACACAGTTGACAACAGAAGGAAACCCATGATTTATTCTAAGTTGTACTCAACTACCCTTAACTCAGTATGGATCTATACTCCCCATTAGTAAGTAATAGTTCTCAACGGAACTGGAAAGTGACTGGAAGTAAATATACCTCTTTCAACAACATTATATGGTACAGTCCTTATCATCATTGAAGAACAAAATTACAATTCAGGATGTTCATTTATAAAGATATACTCTCACACCAATCTTGGACTGCTGAGCAATTGTTGAGGTTATCAAGCTTGGTCAGGAAAATATCTCAGCTCATAGGCGCTACCCTAGCCATTGTGACTTTTACCACTCGATGCCTACTCCCAAGACCTTTGCAAGTGGATTCTTGCCTTTCATTCTTTAGTGTATCAAACTGTAACTTCTATAGCAGGGTGTCATGTCATTGCATGTTACTTGCTTTACATTACTCACTAACTCATCAATTTTTAAATTTCTCCAGCATAGGTTTTCCCTGGTCTCATTTAATTTAAGCACTAATACAATTAACATTTCTGCCTTATACTACAAAAATCTCACAATAATAATTTAGACGATTCATAACTCACAAAATTTTGGCAGAATAATAGCTTAGCAATAATAATTGTATTACTAAAATTTTAGCAAAATAATAATTTAATAATCATATTTAATTATCTAAATTTGAGCTACATAACTACTTAATAAATGCAATTTAATTATAAAATTTTGAGCAGCATAACAACATAATAATTATATTTTAATTGTAAAATTGGGTACCATAAAAACTTAGTAAAACTTGAATTCTAGTATTAAACATTATGATATTATAAGAAAAACATAGTAAATTTAAGAATTGAAAGATTTAGGGAAAAGCCTTTCCTACCAACATGCAAAGTGACAAAATTTTAGAACCAACCCCACTCTCTCCATTACCTCTAAGGTGGTTGATGAAGAAGATGAAACTGTTGGTGCAAAGTTCCTAGGAAGAGAAATTTTACTAGTTGATGAAAACTAGCAAAATTTTAGCATAAAAACAAAGTAAAAAAAATTATAAAGAGGGAGGGGCTTATATATTTCGACAGCTAGAGTGAGAGGAGGATGTGTGAAAATTTGTCCAAGAAGCATAGGTATTTATAGAAGAAGAAGAAGTGTGCCTAGGTGTCTACTTGATGACACCATCCATTATGTCATAATTTTATTTTTAATTTAATTTTAGGGACGCATACACAAACTAGAATAATGAATCAACCCCACTTAGGTTTTGGGTGTGGTATATGAGTTGTCCCAGCTCTCCTGTGTCAATTTTATTTGTAATTAAATTAGCTGATATAGATAAAATTGCCTAAACTTTAAATAAATTAGATTTTTTAATATCAAAATAATAAATTTAATTGTAAAACTGAATATATATTATTTTCATCAAAAATAAATTTCTAAAAATAAATTTTTATTTTTATTAATTATTTTTGAATTTTTATTAATTTATTTTGTATTCTTGAGCTAGAAAATTCATATTAAATCCATTTTAATTCAATAAATATCAAAATTTTATGAAATTTTACCTAAATATGAATTAAGAATATTATTTCACCATTTCTAGATGGCAAACCAATACTGGTTTTGTTTATTATACATCTAGGGACATTTTGGTTATTTTACACAAGAATTTCAGAACTTCTTCAAAAAATATTTAAAATTATATTTTAATGTATATAACATGATTCTAACCTAAAATTGACATTTTAATGTCAACTGGATTTTTTTTCTCATGTCAACCCTTAATGTTGAGAAATAAGAGCAAAATTGTTATTTTTTAATTTCTCAGGGTTCCAACTCGAACAAATTATTAAAAATCACAAATAGATAGCTCTTGAAAATTTGAACACAATAGTGGGGAACAGAATCTTGAAATTCTTTTTAATTTTTTAGAAATAAATCATCAAATATTAAGAAAACAGTTAAAATTAAAGTAGGGGTGTTACATCCAATAATAGGAAATTAAAATGTTGGTAAGGATGTGTTGATAAAACACTAAATCATCCAATCTAATCTAAACTGCATTTTATCATATTGGATCAAATTTTTTTAAGAAAGTAATCCAAACCAAACTGAGCTACATATTGTTTTAATCTTTAGATCAAATGACTTTTTGACTCAAAACTAATCTAAATCAATCTGCAAACACCCCTGATTACTAGCTAGCATTCCTTTTATAATAATCTATTCCTATATTATAAATTAGGGTCATTCTTCTTACTCTCTCAATTAAATATTCTCAATGTTATTTCTTTTCTCTCTTGGAAGTATAATTCACACATTACCCCTTATATCTGAGCAAAAAATATGTCTCTTAGTCATCTCAAACAATTATTCTTTTATCTTTATTTCTAAATTAAATTTCAATAGTTGTTAATTGTTAAAAATAATCTTATATTATAATTTAAATTATTTATTGTCAATCCAATATGTAATTTATATATTCAAAAATATTTATTTATTATGAATTTTAATTATAATATAATTTATATATTTAAAAAATATTTATTTATTATAAATTTTAGTTATATAAAAAGTATTTATTCTATATAATAAATAAACTAAAATTACTAGTTACTTTATCATATCTAAAATTGTTTTAAGGGTAAAAGTGTTTATTTGGTACTAGATCACATGTAGAATGAGTATGGGCAACAAAACTCTTTCTTAAGTATTTAACATAACTGTATACTCTCTTTGTTCCTTTTTGTTTTGGGACCGACCTAAGCTTTTAAGCCAACGATGCTTTTTCCAAGCATCATTGGCTTGGGAGCAACTATTCTAGGGGTTACTTGGATACACAGCCTTATGTCAACTTATTGGTCGTCCATCCCAGCTAACACGACCCCGGTTATCTCGGACATCATTTACTTGCTATCCCAGACCGACTTTATGCTTATCTCGGTACGGCATGAAAGCGCCTAAAGCAAGGAAAGCGTGCATTAAGGTACCCAAACGCACGCTGCCACATGGCACCTAACTCTAACATAATTTCTCTCCAAAATACTATATAAAGGACTCTACACTCATCAAGTATACACGCTCTCTCTCATACTCACATATTCTTGCATCCTTACTGACTTAAGCCTTGAAGTCCTTGCAGATGCCACCACTGGAGACGTCAACAACCGCCATGGGAGTTTATCGGAGATTCTCTCTCGTGTTCACCACATAACACTTTTCAATTGTTGATTTTTTAGAAAGTTTTTTGTTTTTATTTATCTGTCATTTTCAAAGTTCAAAATAACATTAATTTTTTTTATTAATTATACCCTTACTTTTCACTTAATTTTTAATTAATTTACACATTTATAACTAATATGTATTTATTATAGAGTAAAAATGAAAAAGGTTACAATAGAAAACTTCAAAACTATTTTATAAAAAACAAAAATATCTATTATATTTTTTAATTTATGTATAAAAATCTTAAATAATACCTTAAAAGAATGAAAGTAGTATCTAAAATTACAATTCAAAACTACTAATTAAACTGATGTATTCGTTAATTTATGCGGTAGGTGGATTTAAGGTTAAAAGTGCATAAAAATTAAATTTTATATTATTCATGATTTATTATTTATTATTAATTTATTATTGATATTTAATGGGTTCCCACTTCCTAGCTCCTCTCGCCACGCCACTTCCAAGCCTTTCCATTTGTTTTGCTCCGGTTATTATTTTGCTCATAGAGAGAGAAAAGAGAGAGAGATTGGAATTGAGTGATATTCCAACGTCGAAAGCAGAGAGGAGAAACAGTAAGGTTTCTCCTAAAGTGCTCTGTTTCCTGTCTCTCTCTGTCTATATATCTACTCTACGTGTGACTCCGCCAATATCACTCTCTGAGCCACGGTGTCCCTCATGTGACAAATTCGGAGCTGAAAGGTTTTGCGGTCGTGTTTGAATATTGGGAGAACTCCCTTCGAAAAAATTAAGGTAAGTATGCTTATGTATATGTTTTTTCTCCAACTCTTATGTGAATTGTGTCGTCTAAGGAAGTAGCTAATTGGGTTTGAGTTGGGTTGGCTTCTCGCACACTTAACATACAATGAATAGTTCTCTTCCTCTAAGGAGCCTCGTGATGAGTTTTATCCATATTAGTCGTTTGATTTCGGGAACTCCTCTTCGTATTTCCTTTTCTTTTCTTAGTGTTTTGGAAAAAATAGGAGTTTTGTTTCGGTGGCCAAGTTCTGGCGGCGAAAAACATGCGGGTTGAGATTTGCATAGAGATATGGCGGCTGCAGTTGACAATATAATAGTGTTATATATTCTATTTCTGAAGTCAAGTGGAAAAATTAAAAAAAGAAAAAAGAAAAAATCGTGTCCCTGTTCCTAGTCCATACAAATAAGTCCGTTGGAAAGCCACTACAAACCCCCACCAAATACAAGTTACTCGAGTGTCTTCCTGTTCAGGTTCTGTTCGCCGTGTAAAATATGCGAAAATCAATTAGTGGATACAGGACATCGATTTGAGAGTTTGTGGTTTGAGTGCTTCGTTCTGCGCCCTTTTTTTTCTTTTAACTCTTCCTTTTATAAAAAATAAATTTAAAATAATTCTCTGCACTGAACATAAATTTTCAATAGCTTGCAAATTGTGGTATATATGACATTTTATACATAATTTGGATGTTGCTTTCTTTTCTTTTTTCGAAAGGTGAAGAAGCATCATGTGGTTTTCATTGTTCTATCCATGTTGGAAAGTAGTTCGCGCACTCGGGTATTGCCCAAGTCGTAACTTGGATGGCTTTGTCCAATCTCGCCCCAGGCCCAATTAATTCTTTCTCCCCGTACAATGACTCCCATCTTCTCAATATTCTCAAAGGCATAGTTAAAAGAAAAAGAAAACATAAATTTTACCTTTATTACGTTAACCTTTATATATATATATGAGTGTAGAAAAAAAAAAATCTCAATCAGTTATATTCTTAGTTCATAATTTTTCTTTCTTTCTAAATTTAGAAGATGTCGTTGCGTTGGTTAGAGTCATCATCAGATTGGATTGCGGGGACCTTTCTAGATTTTGAGATAATTTAAGATAATACGGTGATGGCAATTTGGTATGGATGTACCTTGTGTGATGATTGAAATCACAAGGAAAGGGAAATAAAAATTAGTATTCGGGTTGGAATTGGAATCAAATCTTTATGTCACATTCATCATACGGTATTTGCTTTTTTTGGTTCGAGAATCTATTGTGTTACTCACCGAAGAAGCGTATGCTGCTTTTTTACAAGTCCGTGGCATAGTTTCAGTCTCATTCCTCTGGGCACCATGTCACATTGGCGTGAGCATGTCACTTCGCGAAATTGAATTTTATTTTTGTTTGAAACTCCTTATCAAAGTCACACCTTGCAATTTTATATGTCTTCTTTAAGAGTGAGCCTGGTTGTTGTAAAGTGGTTTTATTTTTTTTTATAACCCTCTCAGTATTATCAATTATATCTGTTTTTCTTGCCCCCCAACACATATTGGTTATATTTCTTTTTCTTGCGTTACATGAAGGTTGGTAGAATGGAATGATTCTCGAATGAAATGAATCTGTATCAAATGAAAATATATATATATATATATATATATATATATATATATATATATATATATATATATATATATATATATATATATATATATGATCAGAAACTGAAAAATGATCAGATTCAACTCCTACCTACATTTTCTAATCCAAACCAAATTAATGGTGAACTTTGTACAGTAAAATGCTTTTTGGCTGTGCTCAAAAGAAAAAGAAAAATCCTTTTGCTGATGACGTGATTCTCCAGGCATTCTTGTTGACTCTTTATTCTTATCCCGCTCTCCCCACTTTTGCTAATGCACTGCACATGGAACACTCAGCATTTACCTTATTCCTATAATCATGTTCAAAGGTCAAGAGAAGGAGCATGCAGAATCGTAGATTCTGTAATAAGGAGGAGGAATGCTTGAGTGACTGAAACATTGTATTGATCACTTGCTCCCTTACACTGTTTGACACCCACAACATAAGAGAGAGTGAGTTTCGGTCTGATATAAGAATCAAGAATATGCACCACCAGTGCAGCAATGTTGTCCATTATATTGGAAGATCTTTGACCGAAAGAAACGGAAAACATAACTTACTAGCCACCTTACCCACACTATATCTAGAATCTCTGTTACTGACTCAGACAAAAATAACGTAAATAAAGAAATAACAGAACTAAACCCCTTTTTCCTATGAACACTCACTGTTACTGCTATATGTAAACATTTACCTTGTGTAATGCTACTTATCATTGCACCACAAGTCCAAAACTGTATAGTCATTACTAATTACTGACTAGGGGCTGCTGGATTGAGGTAAAGTATAACTGTGATATTAAACTAAGTCATCACTGAATACCCAATTATATGTGAAAACTATTAAATCCAAAAAATATGCTAGTAACTGACAACTGTTGTTCCCTTTGCTCTGCTAATGATATACTTTTATATCTGCATGTTTCTTCGAGCTCACCCAGCATTCATGCTTTTTTATCTGCATTTTTTTTCACGTTCATGCAGGAAAACGAAGCTCCTCATTGACTGGAGAAGTTGATTAAATGGCTAAAGTTTGTTGGCCATATTTTGATCCTGAGTATGAGAACTTCAGCTATAGGATGAACCCTCCAAGGTTTACTATTTTATTCTCTGGAATTACAAGTTTGTTTTTAAATGGTCTACAAATTAAATAGCCTCTTTTTAACTAAAGGAAAGGATCACTAAACATAATCATAATAAAATTTTTAGAGTTGATTTTCATGGATATTTAATCATTTTCTTAAGCGTATGTACCCTAAAGAAAAATTCCCTAAATGTCACTTAACTTCATTAACTCAGTCTTACTAAACAAGAATGGAACAAGATATAAATTTTAAAAAGCTGCTTGGATTCCTCACTTGTCCTTGTTATAAAAAAGAGATAATCAATTCAAATCCCAAGCGGAGTAAAGCGCTTAACACTCAACACCTTGTAGAATTGGGGTTTATAGTGTGACTTTTTAGAACCCTGAAAGAAATCACTCGTTGATGGTGAACTCTGTTTACACTTCGCAGGGTCTCCGTGGACAATGCTAGTTGCCATGATTGTACACTGATCAAGGTATAATTTCTCAAAATAATAAATTATGACTTTTTTCCATGACCTCCTTGTGAGTTGTGGTTTGTGATTTGGCCATTGAGCTTCTTAAAGTTTCTAGAACCTAGAGCTTTGATTTTTATTTATTTTCGTATTATATTAGGTTTTCAAACTTATAGGTCAAAGTGATTTCAATCTAAAGTCAAAACTTCAGTCAAACTTGATTTACTTTAGGATCATGATCAATCCGCCTAAGATGACCACTTTCTGGATAGCCTGTGGTTTCATTGCCAGCCTTTGCAGAAACCCTTTTTTGGAAATATTTCGTTCTGTTGTACTTTTAAAATCATGAAGAGAAGTAGTTACAAATTTCAAACTGAAAATTAAACAGATAAAAACACCGTTAAAATTTTATCCACTTTATGCTAAAATATTTCTTTATTCCTTGTAAGTGATGTACACCATAAGGACACCCACTGTATTGTCATCACTCATCAGATCATCATTTTTCATAGTTCTAGAAACAATAATTTATTTGGAGATTAGTGAATGCAATATGCAACTGAAATGTTATCCTCTACCAATGGATTTTTATTATCCCCCCTAAAAATTACAGGTTGATAGTGTTAATAAACCTGGAATTCTGCTGGAAGTCGTGCAAATCTTGACAGACCTTGACTTCATAATTACCAAAGCTTACATATCTTCTGATGGGGGATGGTTTATGGATGGTATGTTTATAACTGAATTTAACTTTCATTTGAAATGCATTAACTACCCAGATGTGTCCTGTTTATGCATGCTTGTTATTGGCCTAATTCAACGCGGGTAACTATAGAAAACATTGGCTGCTTAGTTGCTATCCATTACTGTCATTTTTTCTCTTGACTATATGACTATATCCGTGAGAGCATGAATTGCTTTTTACCCCCCTCTCTCGTGTCTTTGCATCTGTGATAGCTAACTCCACCCCATGAGAAAAGGTTTGGTTTTTGTATTTTATTGTTGTCTTTGCATTGCATCTATGAGTTCTTGGACAGCAAAAGTGCATTTGTATGTCTTACAGTTACTCCAAAATTGTCAAGAAAATGAGTTTGATAATAGTTTTAGACAACCAATATCTACTCTCTCTCTCAAACACACACACACATTCATGCTCACATGTGCCCGAACACTCACTACCTGAATCAAATGTTCAAGCAGTTAACTTGTTCAATTAATGAAATACAGTATTTCATGTCACGGATCAGCAAGGAAAAAAGATAACAGATAGCAAAACCATTGACTTCATTGAAAAGGTATGCATCTTCTTCCAGCATGTTTGGTTTCACTTCTTCCTATAACTTACGTGTGTCCCACAAGAAGCAGCAGGCTATAGCTTCTGCGTGTTTGATCCAAAGTGACGTCATTTTGGCATTATGCGTGCATCTTGGACGTGTGTCCAAACACGGACTTCCTCTAACACGTTTATCTGATATATTCCTATATTAAATATGGTAACTATCTAACCACGATGTGAAAGACTTAAAATAATTGGTAAAAAAATTGAAGTAGCACAATTCTTTCAATATATACAAATAAACTTGATAAGGGAGAAATCTTTAAAGAATAAACTTAGTCTCAAAGAAACCAGGCATGATTGAGAGTTCCTATTTTTCGTTCCATCAAAAACTATGATTGTAGTATAAACCAGATACATCATAATGATATATTACTCAGAAATCTTGAAGAAAGTAAGAAACCAGTGATCAGGTTCTATTACTCGTAGCCACCAGCTCACCCTACCATTTCCTTAACTGCATAGCAGTATAGCACCAGTATAATAATGCATATCAAATACTGAGAGCTACTTGTTAACAGTTTTTCTTACAATAGGCTCTAGGACCAAAGAGCCAGAGCACAGAAGGGGTGACAAACTGGTCAAGCAAACTGGTTGGAGTGCATTCTGTTGGTGATCATACAGCCATTGAGCTACTTGGCAGAGACCGCCCGGGTCTCTTGTCTGAGATTTCAGCTGTCCTTGCCAACCTCCATTTTAATGTTGTTGCAGCAGAAGTTTGGACTCATAACAGGCGAATCGCTTGCGTCCTTTATGTCAGTGACGCTACAAACCAAGCTGTGAATGATCCAAACAGATTATCTCTTATGGAGGAGCAGCTCAACAACATCTTACGTGGATGTGATGGGGAGAAAGTAGCTAGGACCAGTTTCTCCATGGGTTTCACCCATATGGATCGGCGGCTTCACCAAATGTTGTTTGCTGATCGGGATTATGAAAGTTCTGGAGTGGCAACAGACATTGATTGTCCTCCCTCTTTCAGGCCAAAAATCACAATAGAACGTTGTGAGGAAAAAGGGTACTCAGTGGTCAGTGTCAGGTGCAAAGATCGGGCAAAACTCATGTTTGACATTGTTTGCACTCTTACTGATATGCAATATGTTGTTTTCCATGCCACAATCTCATCAGAAGGCCCTTATGCATCCCAGGTATATTACATTGATACTCTATTCAGCATGTTAATTTATGAATCGCGTATAGGACTTATTTATCGTGTCTGCTGATTCAAATATCCAGGGTGCAGCTAATTGTTTGTAACAAATTTGTCTGGTTTCTTAAGAAAAATTTCTGTATGAAAAATTGAAATTGCTACTGGAGGATTTGTGTCTTCAAATGGACTAAGGAAGAAATAGAATAATGTTTTATAGACCCTGATCTATGAAAGATACATCTTTTCTCAATTTGGTTTTACTAATAATTATGTTTATTGAATCCTTGTACTTTTAAATTTGCTTCCATTTGATCCAAAATGTTTGAAGCGTGTAGGTGTAGGGTGTAAGAAATGACCTAGCTGAAACATATTCGAACTTGGATTAATTTTCTAAATTAGAAATAGTGAGACCCAATTGAGAAATGTGAACTAAAGAGTTGATGTTGTACTTTTAGGAATACTTTATTCGGCACATGGATGGATGCACGCTTGATACTGAAGGAGAAAAAGAAAGGGTTATCAAATGCATTGAAGCTGCTATTAGAAGAAGAGTAAGCGAGGTAACTTTCAGATTTGAATTGATTTCTATATGCTTGTTTAACTATCGCAAAAGAAAAAAAAAAAAGGAAAGAGAGAGATAGGTGAACATCTGATTCTCAAATCTCAGCGAGCAAGTCTCCCATGCTCTATGAAGGATTTTGGATTTGTTTGTAATCTTTATTTTAACTATCTTAGATAGTTACTTTATGATCTTAGGGAGAAGTTTTGCTATTATTCTACTTAGTACGTAGTGTACGTGATTCTACAGTAAACTTTTCTGAATTTAACAGAATTAATACATTTTGCATGTGCAGCAATCTACTTGTATTGCTGCGATGGTACGGCAGATACATGGGGCTAAGTTCCACCCAGATTGTATCTGACCATCATATCCACTAGTGACAATGATGGTCTTTTTCCTTCAATCGAGCTTAGGAATCTATATGCTCTATGTAATATCATCCACATCCCTATATCTTAAAAATATAAAAATCCAGATGAAGGACAATTTACTTTCTTTTCAATCATATTCGAATTAAGCTTATGACAAATTGAACATCAGTAATGTGCTGGGCATGCAGATTATCATATAACTTTAATTTTGATGCACTGTCAGTATAAATATGTTTATACTGTTAATCAATTAAAAATCATCATAAGTATGATTTTTAAAATAATTATTACAAAACTCAACAATCATATCATACTGATAATATATGATTAGATGGCAGTGTAAAAATCTTTTACAGCGTCAGTATATTTAAATTAAATTATTATCATATTCTTTATTGTCATTTTCTTCATAATGCTAATTAGTTTTTGAGAAGTAGAGAATATCTGAAGTCTTACTATTGAATTCTCTGGATTCTGGACGCAGGGTGTGAGCCTTGAGCTGTGTGCAAAGGATAGGGTGGGCTTGCTGTCTGAAGCAACAAGGATTCTACGAGAGAATGGGTTGACAGTGTGTAGGGCAGGTGTATCAACAAGAGGGGAGCAAGCGCTGAATGTGTTCTACGTGAGGGATGCATCAGGGAACCCAGTGGACATGAAAACTATCGACGTACTTCGTAAAGAAATAGGTAAGACAATGATGGTGGATGTGAAGAGAGTACCAAGCAATGCCAAAGCACCAGAGACCCGGGGATGGGCCAAAACTAGTTTCTTCTTTGGTAACTTGTTGGAAAGGTTCTTTACCTGAGAATCATGCATCTCGTCTGGTTGCTTTCTAAAAGACACATCATGATGTATAGAAGAATAAAGTTGTTTGTGTCTCAAACATGGGCTGTGCTTGGACTTTGACCTGTTAGTATCAGAACAATGCTTCACTTACATATTACGCATTCCTCACCTTCCGCATCTTTCATATATCCTGTTTTAATTCTCTGCCCCTGTTAATTACCCTTTTCATAAATATGATTTTCTTTTGTTTGTCACCGGAGCATTAGAAAGGGAACATTAGTTTTAACATTTTTATATTTAAATATCATTAGGTAGTTCTTGTTAAACCAATTAAATACCACTATTGAATATACGCAGTCGATTTTGTTTTTGATTTTTAGTTTTTGAAAACTATTTTATGAAACAATTTTCAAAAAACTAATTTTTAGAGAATAAAAGTGAGGAAAAAAAAAAAGATATGAAAAATAAAAGAAAGAACATGAGTAATCGAAAATTAAAACAATTCAGAGTTATTCTGGTCTATTTATTTTAAAAACTGAAAAAAAAAAGATATATTGATTTTGAAAATACTTTTTAAAAAATACACTTGTCAGACAAGTTTTCTTAACGGAAAAAAGTTTTCAAATATAGAAAATAAACAGACCCTACTATCTTTCTAATGCACTTTTTCCTTAAAATTAAAATTTATGTGGATCTCTCTAGTAAAGAGAATTTACCAAATGAAAAATGAGTGAAATTTACACGAATTTCACCTAACAAGAGAAGGTGTGTCAAAAATATTGTTATTAACATTTCTGAAATTAAAAAAAAAATGATCAGAAAAGTTTTGCCCTTGGTTGAGTTGGGCTGGTCCAGACATCTATCATGAACCCGGTTTGAAATAGCTGATTCGGCGGCCCAACACGATAGCAAGTTGATAATACCAGCGTCAGCAGAAGGGAGTCGTGGATAAAAGGAGAGTCAAGCACGTAAGATGAAATGGGTGGTCATCTCTTAGGCCACTAACCTCGTTGTAGGCTATATAAATTAATTATAAGACTGGAATTAGAGAGGTAGATTTCGGCCATGATTATTCTCCTTTGAAATTGGTCTCTAATTTTTCCTTCGGGAATTCCAAATTAGGTGTTACTTATCTTGGTTAGACATTTTTAGGTGTTACAAATCTTGCCCGTAACAAGTACCATAAAAAATAAAAGAACCATGCTCCGTTTTACAAAAAACATCCAGGGGAACTGGAGGATGGGTCGGGTGAAATTTTTTAATTTTTAATTTTAATTTCAAAAGAGAATTTAATATATTCAAGAATTGAAATTTTAAAAGAATGATTAAAAATATTTCCGAAAATTTAATTAATTAAAATTCATAAATTAAAAAAATAATTGATGGTGCCGTTAATATAAAAAGTGTTACGAAAAAATAATTCACTACATTAAATTATCAAAATTGAATATGAGCTTTGTTAGTGGCCCCAATAGAGAGACCGGGTCGAAAAGGAAAGAGGGAAGAGAAGGGCATTAATACAAGCAATAGACCTCAAAAAGGTGTATTTGACAAACAATTTAAAAAAGTTATGAGAAAACGATAAACGAGACAGAAAGAGAAAGATAGCCTAAAAGGACAAGTATCACCAAGAATATGATTTGTAATGGAATATATTCATCTTCAACAAATTACTTATATACTCTACCTTTTGTTCATGTAATATTTCTTATGGCAGTAGAATCATAATTATAAAATTTAGCTTGACCACCGTATCAAAGTTGTATGTTAATTATAAAATACAGGAACAGATTTAAGGGAAGTGACGATAGCCTCAACACTCCTTAATTTCTTTAAATTATAAAATATATAATTTATAATATATATATATATATGTTTGCTAATGTATACACTTATATATATATATATATATATATATATATATATATATATATATATGTTTTGCTAATGTATACACACTTGTTTTTTAGTTAGAGTAAGTTAACAAGCTACACCATAGATGTAATTTAAGATACATTATAATTATAGCTTGCTAACGTACTCTAACTAAAAAATAAGTGCGTATACATTAACAAATCTCATAAGCATTTGTTAACGTACATATACTTATTTTTTAGTTGAAATATGTTAGCAAGTTTACTGTGTATAGTTTAGATACATTATAATTATAACTTGCTAACATATTCCAACTAAAAAAAAGTGTGTGTACGTTAGCAAATTCTTTTATAATATAATATATATAGATATATATAGAGAGAGAGAGAGAGAGAGAGAGAATATATCTTGTAAAAACATTCTTTTTAATAATTATAAATTTGAGACACAACCATATATAGCAAAATTAAAAGTTAGTTAATGCATGTGACTACTTAAAAAAGCCATGTGCATTATCTTTTAATATTGATTATTTGAGTATGTTATGATGGTCTATTTTGTTGTTTTTATTTTTACAATAACAAGTGTTAATGCATACCACACACACACAGAGGAAGCGACTCCTGTGAGAACACTTGCTTATGTGAGAACATGAGAATAATTGATAACAACTGTTGGATCAAGATTAAAAAACAAAAAAGATTACTAGAATTAAAACCTAATTATAAAAGCCCTAAACCCTAAATTCATTTAAAACCACAACCACCACTGTTGTTGCCACCACCATGACTGTTGTCGCCATCCACACCGCCACCATCGCCCTAGCCGCCATCATTATCGCTGCCACCAACGGCGATAGTGGTGGGCGACGACAGTGGTTGTGGTTTTAAGTGAGATCACCATTATCGTCGTTGTCGCCACTACAGCCATTGCCACCACCATCAACGACAGTGGGGGGGGGGATAGTTGTGATTTTAAGTGAGACTACCATTATCGTCATCATAGCCACTACCGTCAGTGGTGGTGGTGGGGGCTACAATGGCAATAGTAGCGACGACGATGATAGTGGTGGTCTCACTTAAAACCACAACCATCGCTGTCACCGCCCATCACTATTGTTAGTGACGATGGCAGTGATGGCTACAATGGTCGATGTGGGGGTGGCAACAATTGTGGTTGTTGTGATTTTAAATGAGTTTAGGGTTTAGGGTTGTTTATAATTGGGTTTTAATCCCAACGGTTTATTTTTTTAATCTTGACCCAACAATTTTTATTAATTGTTCTCATGTTCTCATATATGTAAGAGTTCTCATAGGAGTTGCTCCCTATACACACACACACAGAGCATTTTTTATGTAAGAGTAAGAGGTTCTTACAACTTAAAAATCTATTTGTGTGGAGTTCATCGTTGGAGGAAATCTATATGTTATCCATGTGTAAGAATCATCCCAATATAAACAATTGTTGCTTACCATTGAAAAAATTATTTTTCAATTGTGAAACAATTGTAAAAAGTAAGCCAAAATTGAAAACTCGTATCAAATCAACGACAAAATTGAAAATAGTAAAGAAAACACATGAGATTAATACTTGCAAGGAAAAGACAACGTCAAGCTGACAAGTTCACTAAGTGTACATGTACAAGTCTGATAATAAACTAGAGTCATGAAGAAGGACATAACCAATTGTTCAGTGACTACTTTTTGAAAATCTAGTATACACATGCTTAATTTCAAAAAAGGTTCTAAATGAAAAGACATATGTTCCTTTGAATTATAGAAGCCCTAATGATAAGTATTTGCAAATGAAGGTCGATGCAACTAGCATGATTAGTCTTCCACTATTGCAAAAATGCATTATCACTATTTGTATATTGGCATATGAATCACCTATTGACAATGTAAATGACTATATTCAAATTGGTGAAAGCAACATAGTGGAATTCTTAAGGAGATTTGTCTGGTGTGTGAATGAAGTATTTGGGGTTAAGTACTTAAGAGCTAATTAACAATAATGATATTGAATGCCTACTACAAATGGAAGAGACATGTGACTTCTCCTAATATGTTGGCTTTTATTGATTGTATGCATTAAGAATGAAAAAATTGTCCTATAACTTGGAAGGGTCAATTTTCTTGAGATAATCATGTCAAACCCACAATCATGCTTGAAGCAATTACATCACAAAACTTGTGGATTTGACATGTATTTTTGGTGTTATATGTTAGCGTGTTAAACCAAGATGTTTTGGAAGGTCAAAATCCCATGATGCAATATAAGATGAATAATACCCAATATAATATATGATACTATCTAACATTTGATATTTATCCTAAGTGGGCTACATTTGTTAAGACAATCTCAATGTCACAAGGAAAAAGGAGAAAAATATTTGCCTAATGATAAGAATTGGAAAAAAAGGATGTGATGCGAGCGTTTTGGAGTGCTTCAATCTTAATTTCAATTATATGTTACTCAATGCATGCTTAGCAAATGCATAAAATCAAATATATAATATATGCATGTGTCATATTGCATAAAATAATTGTTGAAGACAACACATGTGGTGGTAATTTTAATTATTCTTATAATCATCTAAACAATGAAATGTCAATTGTCGAAGTATCTAATGGTCTTTATCCTAATTTTGCAACACACCTACAAAGGCGAACATTTCTTCCTTAAAAGCAAATTCATTAGCATTGCAAGTAAATTTGGCAAAGCATATTTAATAACATTTCAAACGTGACGATAATAAAAATTAAATTTTTTATTAATTATATTGTGTTGTGTATTTCTCGTAATTTTTAACTTATTGTGAAAAAAATTAATGAAATAATTTTTCTATATTGTTAATATATTTTTGTGAGAAAAATACTATGATAAATTTATTAAAATAATATGTATATTTTTGCATATTTATTGTTTCAAAATTAAAATAGAAATCTTGAAACAAAAATAAATATAAAAAGTATAAGATGTGGGGTAACATGTGAGACCATTTTAAGTTTTATGATGGTTTCACCATTGGAGTTAAAAATTGTTGAAGTTCTTAAATTTGATGTGGCATGATAGGACTTACCAAAAGTGAGTTAAGAACCAAAGGTCTGAGTGCACAAGGGAGATTCTATAAGGGCAATAAATATTAATCATAAAATTTTATCATAATCTTTTTGGTGAATAATGATTTTATTAAATGCCTAGAACCCTCTAGGAAAACAAATATAGGAAAGCTTTTCCCTCAAGGCATTAGAAACGAAATAAGGATCTACATAAAAAGTACAACTTGGATTCTAAGACCCAAACCATGCTTAGCCATATCATCGTCAACATGATTAGCTTCACTCAAAACATGTATCTAAAGCACATGACCTCTATGCTCGTGAATGTTATGAATTGCTCTTACTAAGTTGTAGCATGGATTCAAATGACAACAACCATTGACAACTTCCTCACCACTGTCTAAGAATCGGAGTAGACAATAATATTCTGAAAGCTTTACTCCAAGCCATGAAAAATCCCCTACAACTCTAGTGCCAAGATCAAACAACCACCTAAACTCACCGCAATACCAACTAGGAAAACTCCATTCTCATCTTGAATAACTCCCCAATAAGCCGCTTGGGAATCAATATCAATGACAGACCCATCATAATTTAATGCAACTTGATCGTGAATTGGAGGTCTCCTCCTAATACAATTTTCCTTTTCTCCCACTGAAGCAACACCCAGGCATAAAGATAGATCATTAACTGCCAAATTAAACTCGTGAACTAAATTAAAGACTTTTTCCACTTCACTAACAGTCCAACATTTCCCATTAAAACACTTATCATTTTGACACCATCAAACAAAGAGCATAAAGCAACGCATTGAATAAAAAACTTTAGTGCACACCACGTATGCTATGCTACCTTTTGAGATTGAAATTCAAACAGTCCCCCATTGTTGATATACAAAGAAGTCTCCAACATTACCTAGTAATAACGACTTCCAACCCTCTCTGACTTCTCCACAATTGCTAAACATATGAAATAGATCTTTGTATGTACATTACAACAAATGCATATATTTGATTAGGTTAATCCCAAACAATAACATCTAGCATTCGTTTACAAGACTATGTGACTCGTTTTCCACAAGAAACCCTGGATCCTTCCAAGATTGACCCAGTTCCACATCGTTCTGAACAGGTCTTACAGCAAACAAGGGCATACCTTTGGAGAGACTCATGTCAATGCCATTAAGAAATTGGCATTAGATGTCCTATTCCAAGCAATCCAATCTTGCTCGCCACCTTGATCCGAAGAGAGCATTGCATTAATCTTATTAGTCAAATGCAAAGGAATCAAATGACTAACACCTACCAAATCCCAACCTCCCTAGTCATTAATATAATCTTCAACAGACTTTTCCAAATGACCATCTGGAATCACTTTGGAAGCTGTAGGAACCAATGTGTCAATGTTCTAAATCCAACTATCCTTCAAAAACTCACCTCTGTACCATTCCCTTGTCTTCAAGTACAACTCTATTTGAATTGGTCCTAGGATGAGTAAATGCCATGCCAAAAATTACTCCTTGGTCTAGCTTTATCAATCACCAAAAGCATTTTCTCTCCACATTTATAATTGCTTTTAACCATATGACTCTAAAGAGCATCATTAAAAGTACAAAGATGCCATTTAGCACGCATCATGAAAGCTAAATTGACATCCCTAGTCTTCGTCAAACCTAAACCACCAACCTGTTTTAGAGAATAAACAATATCCCAAACCATAAGAAGAACTTTCCCCCTTTGGTCATTTCCTCCCCAAATAAACTGCGTCATGCTTTGTCAACATCATCATAAATTGACCTAGGTGGAAAGGAAGGTTGCTTGACATAATTTGTTAAGGCTTGGATAACAAATTTAGCTAGTGTCACCCTACCAGAAAAAGCGTGTTCTAGCCTTCGATGCACTAAGTTGTTGGCTAACTTTGTCAAGGATAAATTGATAAGTGCTTTTGGAGACCTGTTTATGAAGAATAAGGACTCCTAGGTACTTTTCCAAATCATTAGTCCATTGACTTCAAGTTCAACACTAAGTTACTACTTAGCATGCCAATCCACATTCTTAGATAAAATAACTCTTAATTTATCCAAGTTAATTTTCTGCTTAGAACTCCTACAAATCAGTTTAAAAATAGAGTTAATAATCTCAACTTGATCCATAAAAGCTTTTGCAAACAGAATAAGGTCGCCTGCAAAAGCTAAGTGAGAAATGGCAGGGCCACCCCTATTCAAACAAACAGGCTTTCAAAGTGAACGATCCATAGCAACAGAAACATTTGAAACAACCTCTCAATATGCAAAACAAATAAATAGGGAGAAAGCGAATCACCTTGATAGATCCCTCAAGAAGTATAAAACTCATCCAAGGTCTAACTATTCCGTAACATACATATAAACGAAGTAGAAATGCAGTTTCAGATCAAATTCACTAATGACCTAGGGCAACCAATATCCTCCATAGTATCTTTAATAAAAACACATTTGAGCCTATCATATGCTTTATAAGGTCTATCTTAGAGGCCATCCAAACTTTAGACCCACTTTTTTTCCTCATATAGAAGAAGACCCCTTGTGAAATTATGATATTATCCCCACTTTAACAGGAAGGAACAAAATAGGATTGACACGACCCAACAAGAACACTTGTCAAAGGTCGAAATCGCTGTGCAAGAATTTTAGCAATGGTCTTGTAAGTCACATTATATAAACTTCCTGGCCGAAAGTCCTTCGTAAACTAAACTTCCTCTTTCTTAGGAATTAAGGTTATCAAGGTTCCATTAATCTCTACAACACGACTTGGATCTTAAACACCCTTTTGATCAACTTATAGAAATCTTCTCCCACCACCGACCATTGGTTTTGGAAAAATAAGCCTAAAAGCCATTTGGATTGGGAGCTTTAAGGCTCCCCATATTCATAATTGTTTGACAGATCTTGACATTAGAGACTAATCTCTCTAGCTTAAGCCTACAACCCTAATCTAAGTTAGGAAAAGCATTAGATAACTCAAAGGGAGTATACTTCATCTTGATATATAGATTATAATAATTCGTTACTATATTTTCTAGCATTTGAGGGTCACTAATCCATACCCCATTCTCATCCTACATTAAATCATATTTATTCTTCCGTCTTCTAATAGTTGTTACTCCATGGAAATATCTAGTGCTATGATCTCTATAGCAATCATTTAGATCTATACTTCTGGAACCATAATAACTCATCTTTAGCCAGCATCTATTCATACTTCCTCCAAACTCTCCTATACTACTACTCCATCCCAAGATTGAAGAAATTGCCCCTCCTTCGATCAAGATAGTTTAACTTACTCATCAAATCATTTTCCTTTTCTGGATACACCTAAACACATCCTTATTCCACTATCTTAATCTATATCTCAACATGGGCAATTTCCCAAACCAAGAGTAAGAAGTTCCACCCTCATCCCACATCGTTCAAACAAAATTAGGAAAATCTCTATGAGTAGCCCAGACAGCTTCAAAACAAAAAAGCCTCCATCTTTGGTTCTTATAAACGAAATGCTCCAACCTTAATAACAGAGGCCAACGATCAAATTTCAACCAGCCCAAATAAACCACAACTGGCTCAAGGAACCTTAGCCTCCAATTAAGAATAATGAGACATCTATCTAGTCAACTCCCATTTTTCCATTTTTCCAAGTGATATGATCCCCCTAAAAACCCATGTTAGTTAACTCCCCTTCACAAATAAAATGCCTAAAATTATCAATGTCTTTATGGGGTTGGGCACTATAATTACCGATCCGCTCATGAGAAGCAAGTGCACAATTCAAATCACCAATTAATGCCCAGTCACTAGATATTATATCAACAATCTCCTTGCAATCATTCCACAAAATCTAACAGTGAGTAAATCGTGGGGCACCATAGATTGTTGTGAGCAACCATTTATCTTCATTAAGCCATTGAATCGTCATATGCACCAACTGTGACATGCTACTGATCACATCAACCTTCCAGCACTTTGGATGCCATTAGCACCAAATGCTTCCTAAGTGGTTACAAGTGTCCTACACAAAGGACCCTCTAAAGCCAAGTCTGTTAATGATATTCTTCATTCACTCTCCATTAGTATGCATTTCCATCAAAATAATAAAAGAAGATTGGTTCTGTTTCATCAAATCTTTAATTAGAGAACAAAAACCTTTATTTGTTATACCCAGGCAATTCTAGCTAAAGAAATTCATTGAGAATTGTGATTAAGATTAGGCAAGTTGTTGCCTTTGGGGCCTTATGGCACTATATCCATCAATTCCTTCTTTCTTTCTTCTCATATCACTAACCCTTTGCCACCTATCTTAGTTATTGATGACAACACCAATTTGTCCCTAAGATTTTGAACAAAGGCTATAACATTAGGATTCATATGCGTATCCACCAAAGGTAAAGTATCCATTCAACCTGCATCCCTTGTTTCTCTGACAAGATATTATGATGTAACGTTGGAGGTTTTTGTCCTTCCATATTACTCGACTTAACACTAGTTATCTACTTCTTCAAATCAACTTCTAGCTTCGAAATATGCTTCGAAACCTTATTACCTCGCTTATTAAAGTATTTCTTCACTATTTGATTGAAATTCTGCTTTGCAACTTCCTTGAGGGTTCTTCCTTTCACTTGCATTTCTGACTCTTTGAATAGGCTGCATGGCTATTGTTTTAGTCAAACCATTTAAAGCTACTACTACTGCTACCCCAACATTTGAATTAAAATTTTCCTTGGTAACATGCATTGACATTCTTTGGTGAACATCCCTGATTAGCCCACTAGTAATAATGCCATATTTCAATTTTATTTTGCATCAAATCATCCACAATCAATTTAGACCCCTTATTTTCTTTAGCAATTAATGCTGTTTTTTGCTCTTGAGAAAAGGTTGAAATAATCATTCCCTCATCATTATGTCACGCCACATTACCACTTCCTTTTTCTTATATTTTGATTTGGAATTTTCTTCAATATGCCTTGTAACAATTTTATTTTTCCTATTATGTCAACGTACAATCATCCAAGTGCCATACTTCCATTTGCATCCTTGTTTAACTGATTACTAGGCTTAACCTACATGCTTAATTAAATATTAGGGCTGACATCAGCCATCACCTCTTTTTGCATGGCTGTTGTCTTTTACTTCCTCGAAGCATCAACCTCCACTTGTGTTGCCCCTTGGACACTCTTAACGCTACCTATATACCTAGAGTAATGATCCTTTTTGTGACCAAAATGACCACACTGAAAACAAATCGAGTGTAATCCTTTATATTTTAAGTAGAAAGGAAAACCCGTAACGAAAATATGAGTCCCCAACAGCTTGTCAAGGTCTAATTCCATGCAATTACAGGCAAATTTGCCACATGAATGAATTTATGTCAACCAATCAACCTTAAGAAAATTGCCAAGAGTCATACCAATTCTTTTAAGAAAAATATCATTGTACAACTCAAAAGGAAGACTAGGGATACAAATTCAGACCACAACCTTCCTTGTTTCCTTAACATGCATCAAGAAAAAAAGATGGCAACATTGAACAATCAAAGAATAATCTGCCACCATCCAAGGCCCTTCATATAGCACAAACTTATAATCCTCCTCACCATTGAAAACTACTTGATTGTATCCATCAAGCATGTTAATGGTCTAGCTCTTACTATGTTTGGTCCAACTCCTCAAAAGTTTTGACTCAATGGTTTGAAAGTTAACTTTTCTCCCCAAAACCTTCACCACCAATGTGTTTTTCTACATATTAGACCACATAGCCAATTCCTCATCACTAAGAGGAACATCTAGACCATCTTATGCTTTAAGCAAACCCCTTCCCACTCCTTAGACATCACCTCAACTATGTTCTCATCAGACCTTTTTTTAAGGCCATGACCCCCTACTTCTTCCTCACCAATAAGCTTCATCAGCTTGTCTTTATATGGTGTTGAGGACCCTTCCTTTGGAGAATTAGCTACTACCTCCATAGCGACTCTTTCCTTTCCCTCCTTTACTTTCTTCGTACTCCGAAGCAATAGGTCTTTCTCTTGACTTTTTTAAGTAAGTGATCATGTAACTTTAATCTTGATTATCCATGTATGGTTGTATGACACAAATTTACATTTCTCACCCTCATATAAAAGTGCTTTCTTACAAAATACATCCCTTATGTGTGTGAATTTAAATGTACTTGTTATAAAAGAAACATTATAGTTTTGAAAATTGGATCGACTAGTACCAAAAAACCAATGAACTAGTTTATGTCCAATCTAAATAAACCACAAAACTGACCTTGACAAAAACTAGTCAAAGAATTGTAAAACTAGTTCGTAGCGGGTCAATGAAATGTGCTTAATATGACGTTTTGATTTTTTTATATATATAAAAATGAAAAAAAGAAGTTAAGGTATATGTTTTTTATTTTATTTTAGATATGTATTTGTTATTGTTAATTAATATTGTTGAAACTTATATCTAAATATTGTGATATATTTGATTTGGACTTCTGCATGTACTTTGAATGTTAAAAAACTAAAAAAAGTATTTTATTTTCAATTTTTAATATTATAAAATTATGATATTATTTTTTTGTATAGACCATAAGTATCTTTTATGAGAAACAATCCTATTTGAGTCAGGTACAACCACTATGGTTGGCAAAACTTTTCCTTTAAATATTTAATGTAACTACATACCTAGGGCTTGAATTCAACCATTGGTTAAGCTGAAACAACCCACACATGTTGATCCATATGTTTGGTAGTAAAATTATGATTTATGTTTCTTCACTATTATTTTATGTATTATTCAATTTTATAAATACCAATTTAATCACAATTAACTACAATTATTAAACCTTAAACCAGTAGCTTATCAATTGAATCAACTATTTGGATTCAAAACTTTTAGAAACATAAACCCAAACAAGTAGATTTCGACCATTGAGCGCGTGAATCAACTAGCGGGGTTATTTCAACTTAACCAATGGTCTCAAATTTGAGTTCTCGTATATGGTTGTATTAAATACTCAAAAGAAAAACTTCACTGCTCATAGTGATCTTATCCAGCTTACAGTAGAATTATCTCATGTGGAAAATACATGTGGTCTCTACATGACAAGGGGGAAAAAGTGGATTTTGGTTACTGTAAGCTACCTGCGTCCAACACTGGTTTGAATCGCAAGCAAAGACAGGTAACGGTAACAAGTCAAAGGTGTTACTTGCACAGATTAGGATAAGATATAGCACAGTCAAGTAATTAAGAAAAAAGAGTCCTGTTGTGGACGGGGATTACAATTAAATCCACTAGAATTAGCCTAATGTGACACCCATTCACATTGAACATAACCCATACATTTTAATTTTCTAAATTTGAGCAGAGTAACAGCTTAGCAAATGCATTTTAATTTTCTAAAATTAAACAGAGTAACATCTTAGCAAGTATAATTTAATAATTTAAATTTGAGCAAAGTAACAATTTAGTAATTATGTTTAATAATCTAAATTTGGGCAGAGTAATAACTTTGCAAAAATTAAAGTTTAACATTAAACAATAATAACAATAATAAAACTTAATCCTAAACAGGTTTAGGGGAAAACCCTTCCTACCAACATGCAAAGTAATAATAATTTAGAACCAACCCCACTCTCCCCCCAATTACCTCTAAGGTGGTTGATGAAGAGGATGGAATTGTTGAGGCAAAGCTCCTAGGAAGAGAACTTTACTAGTTGTTGGTAAAAGAAAATTTTTTCTAGAGAGAGAAGCTCTCTAAGAATTTGGTGGCTTGAGAGAGGGAGAGGTGTGTGAAAAATGACCAAGGATGGGAGGTATTTATAGAGAAGAGAAGGCTTAGGTGTCCACTTTGATGACATAAACCATTATGTCATAAATCTAATTTTTGATTTATTTTTAATTAATTTAGGGACACATATCAAAAATAGGGTGATGAATCAGCTATTCCTAGGTTGTGGACGTGCTCCTTTAGCTGTCCAGCTTCTAGATGTTAATTTTATCTGCCGGTAAATTAACCGGTACTGATAAAATCACCTAAACTTGAAAAATTGACTTTTAATATCAAAAAAATTCAATTAAATGTAAAACTGGAAAAATACATTATTTCTCATCAAAAATAAATTTTTAATAATTAATTTTAATTTTTATTAACTTATTTCAAATTTTATTATTTATTTTGTATTTTTAAGCTAAAAAATTCATAATAAATCCATTTTTATTCAATAAATGCCAATTTTTTATGGAAATTCTAAAATTAAATATTTCACCTATAAATAAACTGAAATCATCATTTGTACTATTTTTGAATGTCAAACCAATACCAGCTGGCTTATCGGATACCTAGAGGCATTTTGGTCATTTTACACAGGAATTCCAAAAATTCCCAAAGAATTTCCAAATTATTTTAATATATATGACATGATTCCAAGCTCAAACTGACATTTTGATGTCAATTTAATCTTTTTTTCATGCCAACCCTTACTGTTGAGTAGGGACAAAATCGTCATTTTCTAATTTTTTCTGGGCTCCAGCTTAGAAAAATTATTAAAAATCATGACTTGGTAGCTCTTGGAATTTTGAGCATAATGATGAGAATCAGAATTTTGAAATTCCCTCCCGATTTTTCAGAATTAACTAATCAATTATTAGAATAATAGTTGAAAAGCTGAAATAAAAGTGTTACATTTTTCACTATTTCTCTTTTAAAATAAAATTTTTATAATTAAAATATACCTAGTATAAAATTTTCAAAATACTTTGAAGTGAAAAAGTTTCTAGTCTGCTCTCGCAGTTAACCAGGGGTATTTTGGTCATTTCACAAAAATTGTCTTAATAATTTGTGAAAAAATTATAAAATTATTATTAATTATTCTAAGCAGATAAATGACTTAAAAATAAATTTTATACACTTCTAACTATTTTTATCTATTTTTTCAATTATCCAGTCCTTCTAGGGACAAAATAGTCATTTTACCCTTTTTCAGACTCCATTTCCCAAAAATTATTAAAATTCTAAACTAAGTACTACTAACTAATACAAGCATAACCATAGGGATCAAATTATGAGATTTTCATCCGATTCTTCAAAAATAAATGCAAAATAATTAAAAAAATAATTTGATATGCAAAAATAGGGATGTTACACCTAGTGGTAAGGGGTTAGGATAGTATGTATGAGGTCATAGATTCTAACCTCAATATGACCATTGTACACCAAAAAAAAAGGGATTACAATTATTTGTCAAAGAAGAAGGTATTAGAAGGAACTGTATTAATGATAGTTTATTGTAGGGGTGCAAATGGCCCGTGTTAGGTTGGGTTTATCCCTATTTAAGACCCAACCCAATTAAATTTAATCAGGTCAAGTTTGGTCGGGTTGAAGCCTTGTTTTTTTCTAGTGACCCAACTTGACCCAACCCGACCAGTAATTAGGTTGGGTAATCGGGTTAAGTACAAAAATATGAAATTTCAGAAAATTCAAAAAAAATCACAAAAAATAGGAAAAATACATCTATTGTATGGTCAAATTAAAATACAAGTTCAATCACACATATCCAACACTAACAAGAAAAATATTTTTCATGTATCAAATGAAATAATATAATACAGTACTGCATTATGTTGTCTCAAGCTACTCTAAGTCTCAAACAATATTTGAACTACATCATAAAAGTAACAAACTAAAACTCAAGGATGCTATCAACACAATGCAGTGATTAAGTGAAATCTGAAGTGCTTAAGTGAATGTGAAATCTTAAATGTGAATAACTTAATTAGTTAATTAAGTGAAGTAATATTTTTTTTATTAAATAATAAGAGATCGGGTTGGGTCGGGTTAATCGGGTTTAAAATGTCTCAACATGTAACCCAACTCAAACCTAATTGGGTTTGCTGAAAAAACCCAATCCTACCTGCCCAAATATAATTGGGTTGGGTTGGTCTGGTCGGCGGGTTGAGTCAAACCCACTTACAATCCTAGTTTATTGGTTCTTTGTTTTTCTTTATTTTGCCCGTCCCTTTTAGAGCAAGTTTCTTATATGTTTCTTTTCTCGATTTTATATTGACAGGAACGTGTGGGTGTGGAATTCCGGTTATTATTTATACAAGCAATCGTCTTTTAGTTATAAAATGGGATCTTTTTGTTTTTCATTAGTTTTAATCTACTAGCATACGATTCTCCGAATTTCAAATTATAAAGACATTACAACAATATTTCACAACTGTACGGGAGACAAAACGTATATGTTCTAATTTAATTATACTTAGGTTAATACGTAGGTTATGTATATATTCATTGAATTTATATAAAAATATAAGAATGCTGTTAACTATGTATTTTAGAATATATTAATATCTCTCTTAAAAAAAAGATATTGTTAGGATCACAAAAGTGTACCGATCTTATAAGTAATAAAGTGAAAAGTGGAGTTATCGTCTCCATAGGAATTGTAGTTTAATCTCAATCCAACCAACTAATTGCTTGCGTGTTTATGAATTAAAAAAAGAATTAAGAGTTTTGCGATTTTTGGAATTAAAGAGCAAAAAGAAAACCAGAATGCAATTAAGAGATATTTAGAAAATTTATGAGCAAAAGCGGTTAAGTTTTAGAATCCCTAGTAATTTTTTCCCAATGTAATTTCTTTTCCTTCTGAACTGCGTTCCTATTAGGCAATTTACCTTCAATTTCTCTAAATTAATTCAACCCTAATTCCTTAGGAGATAAACCCTTTGTTCCTAATTTCACACCCTAATCTCTTAGGCGAGCAAACTTAGTTACAAGCATTAAGAGTAAGAAATTAACACAAAGACATACAATCTCTCTTCATATCCCTAGGTTCAATAATTATATGGTTGTTAAAATGGAATAATTCAAACCCCAATTTTCCTATTACAAGGTTTAAATTACAAATCAATTTCTAATGGGTGTCACACATAGAAAAAGCATTAAGCATAAAATTAATAACTGAATTGCATTAATAATCAAAAGGTTCTGCAAGAAAAACAAACTACAAAAGATTTCAATCATGGTTCATCCTAACCTAAGGAGTTTAAAAACTCATAGAGAAACTAAACATACCAGGAAAATAAAAAGAAGACAGAAAGAAAGCCATGAATCTTGAGAATTAAATCCAAATTCTTCAAGATCTAAAGCCGGAGATGAATCTTCAAGCTCTTCAAGCCGGAGATGAATCTCGAGCATGGATTACTCACATTGACTTAAGCACGCTGGTTTATTTCATGCTGAGTGTGATGCGCTCATGCAGAGCGGCCAAGCAGTATAAGTTCAATTTTGCATATGCTGCGAGCGATACAAGTAGAACTGGTTCTCTGTGTCTACATGAAAGTTGTAGATAATTTTGTCCTCGAAAAAATGACACCAATCTCACATCATTTCGATATCTACAACTCGAGATATGCTCAAAACAATGCACCAATGTCAGTGTTGTGAGGCAGCACGTCAATTTCAACTTCAAGCTTCATTTTCTCTATGATTCATGATGAATCTCGTCAAACTCTCTTCATGAAAAGTGTATATCTATGTTTAAGCTTTTCATAGAGACCAAGATCACTTCAATCACATTCCTATAGTCCAAGTTGTAACGCAAACAAGGAGAAAAGGTCGAAGTCTGAGTCAACAATTTGAAACTTCTCACTAGTACTCATTTTCCCTAAATTAAAAACCCAACAAAATTAGTGTATTCACGCATTTTTTTTTCATTTAAACCATTCAAAACATGAATTACAAGAAATTATATATATGGGTTATTTTCTCACAAAATTTACCAAATTAATGCATTAAAACATATCAAGAATGCTCTATAAAACTACATATATTATAAATTTATCAAATATATTAATATTTCAATTAATAATATTATGTAATAAAAAACTTTTAACTATTAAATACTTTTTAAATTAATAAAATTGAACCATCTTGAAGTATTTAGGTAGTATTGATCAACAAACTCTTTTTAAAAGAAATGTTTCTATTAATAATTATAAAAATGCAAGCTATTTTGTACCTTTTTTAAGATTTGTATAGTAAATAATAAAAATATTTTCATATAAATATTTAAAATAAAGAAATAAAATTATTTTTTTATATATTCTTATTCATAAAAAAAAAATGAATCCTGAAATCAATCTCCGTGCTGCGCAATGATTATCATCGTGAATTTTGAAATTTGTTATTTGAGATAGTGTCTTTCCACCTCAACCATAGCTTTCTTTCCTTTTTGATACATTGATATGATGAAATGCACTCAGACGAAAACCGATGCAAGATTCACTGCTTATGTAGACATTCCTGCTTGCAAAGGAATTCATGGTTTTCCTTTGCTCAAACCTCAAAACATGTCGGACGTGTTTAAATGAAGATAAGGTTTAAAATGCAAGGATTAAAGCTAGGCATATAAGACAAAATGCCGAAAGCTGCATCAACAGTTCACTCACCCTCATCAACAAACAACACCCGTCACTCTACTAGTGCATTTTTAAAGCTTGGATCAATTCAATTATACGTAGGGATGGTTAAAAAAAAAACTCGTACATGTGGTTATTTGTGAATAAAATGAGTGAATTGAAAATGGATAGTTTGGTCGATACCTACTTATTAGCGGATGAGTACAGGTAGTAAGATATTTGTACTCGTGGTCATACTTTAGAATTACTTAAATAACTTTGATTATATATAAAATAAATTATTTTAATTTATTTTTAATATAAATATATATTTCAAAATTATTAATTTTTAGTATAAATATATGTTCCAAAATTACTTTTTTAGTATAAATATATGTTTCAAAAATATTTGTTTTTAGTTTTGTTTTATTTTTTTACTTTTTATTTAAATTTTATATTTTAATAAATATTAATGGATATTTTTGAATACCTACAAATATATATAAAATCCATGGATACTAACTTAATGAATACCTATACAGTACTGGGCGGGTGATAGGAGGCTTGTACGTGCACCCGTCCCATCCCATTGTCATACCTAGATACACGTTTAAAATATTTGGTAGTATGTAAAGTAACATAAAATAAAGTTATTATTTTATTATTTGGATATTTTTAATAACGAATCTGGAAAAAATTAATTTTATATTATACTGCAATTTGAAACGAATGATATGAACTACAATTTTCAAGTTTTATTTTATTTTATCTTATTTTTAACAATTCAAATGATAAAAAAAATATTTTTTTTCTTATTTTTGTTTATTTGCTTACATATCTTTTCATTAATCCAAACAATTTAAGTAAATATTTAGAAATATGATAGAGTTTAAGGAAAAGAAATTTGAGAAGTGAGTGTGAATAATTATAATTAGGGAAATCAAAATTTTACATAAATTAAAATAAGATGATTAACAATACAATTATATAAGTCAAACTAAGAATTTGATTAACTCAAACTTCTTAATCATCTAAAGTTTTTAACTAAAAGACAACAAAAAATGAAATTAAGCTGCTTTATACCATACACATGAGCATATGTAGTTGAACATACAAAATGATAGGTGCACGACGTTTATTTTCACATAACCTTCAAAAAGTTAATATCTCTGTACGTACATACATATATTGGAAATTATTCACTTCCGTACACTTCATGTGTGTTTTAGTATCCTCCACATTTTTACACGAACTAAAAATCTACCCCTCTTTGTTAAAATAATTTAAATGTTGGATAATAATGTCTTTCTAAACATTTTAAAATCTAACTAAATAGTAGTTCCTTTTTGTGATACTCATTATTTTATAGTTTAAATTACTTTTTTATCTAACTATATATACTTGTTGTCGTTTGATCATTTTATTTTTTTAATTTTGATCCTATTAATTTTTTTATTTTAATCCTTTATGTTAGAATTTTTTAGGTTAAACGTATAATTTAGTCCCTATATGTGTTGCAAATTCTCAATTTGATCCCTATAAGTAAAAACTTATTAAATCGATCCCTATACGTGTTGCAAATTCTTAATTTGGTCCCTATTGTTATTACGTCATTTATACATTTTTAATTTAGTTCCTATACATGTAGCGCATTCTTAATTTAGTCTCTATAGGTGCAGTGCATTCTTAATTTAATCTTTATACATGCAAGTGCATTCTTAATTTGATCCTTATAGTACAAAACCAAATTAAGAATGTGTTGCATGTATAAGGACCAAATTAAGAATGCATTGCACATATAGGGACTAAATTAAGAATTTGTAAATGGGAGAGACCAAATTAAGAATTCGCAATACGTATAAGGACTGATTTAATAAGTTTTTTCGAATAATTGAGAATTCGCGACATATATAGGGACTAAATTATACAATTTTTAATTAAGTGATGATGTGACTAATAAAAATTAAAAAAACAAGTTCATGTTACATAAATATCAGACACTAAAATAAAACTCTTTCAATATAAGAGAACTTTATATAAAAAATTTGCAATTTTATAAAAACACGTCAATGACTAAAATAAAAAATAATTAATATGGAGAAAAACAAACAATTTTTAGAGGGTAAAAAAAAACACATATTTTATAAGAATTCTAGATTTATTTAATACTTCTTTTATTTTCTCTCTTCGTTCCTCATTTATTCTTTGTCAAATAATAGATAAAATGTATTTTATCTATATCAAAGTTTGTTATATTTTTTCAACCACATACTCTTTCTTTTTATTTATTATTTCCTATTTTTCAAGTTAAAAAGGAACCACCACACTCTCTCTTTGCAAACTATTATTTAATGACTTATTGAAACATTTCTGATGCCAAATCTTAAAATAGCCATGTACTTGCAAAAATTTGCAGTAGCTTATTGTTGATGCATAGGAGTGGCAAAGCGGGTTCAATCTGCCGGATCGACTCTCCTGACCTGCCATTTTGGCTGGGTGAGTAAGCCAATAAAACCCGCCAACCTACCTGAACCTGTCCCGCCAACCCGCGACTCGCCACTTTTTTATTTTTTATTTTCTCCTTCCTTAGTTATTGTACCAAAGACATTAATTAAAAAAAAAAGTAAAAGATGCTCTACACACATTACTCCACATTCGCAATGTTATCCTAAAAAATATAACGACAATAATAACACATGCATTTAGGGTTAGTTCTACTTGTAATTAAATACAATTCAATGCTATACTAAAAAATATAATCCCTCATACTTTTGAATGAGATGTGTTATTTATTTTCAAGTAAATTATTTCTATAACTTTTGAATGAAAAAATATAATTTCTCTTTCATATATTTAATGTATAATAAAATAATAATACTAAAATTATAAGTCAAACAATCAAAGATTCAAAGTGATATAACGTGTATTAAAATAAAAAATTATTTAATCCAATTCAATTAGATGATAACAAAAAAAAAGTAATTTAATTGAGTTTTTTTTATAAAAAAAAAATGGGGTGGGTTAACCCGCCAACCCACATTTTTCAACCTGCCAACCTATTTTTAGCGAGTCGACCCGCTAACCCGCCTTTTGTACAACCCACCGACCCACTCATTATTCTTTGGCAGGCCAACCTGCCAACCCACTACTAGGCAGGGAGGGTTCAACTTTTCAAACCACTTCTTGTCGACAGGTCAACCCGCGCCCGCCCCGCTTTTGGAGGGTTTGAGAGGGGCGGGGCGGGTTGGCCCACTTTGCCACCCCTATTGATGCACCTAAGTGATGACAACAGTCCCTCTTGCTCTTCATGTTCCTCTCCGAATTTGGTACCAGCAAAGACACTCCAACACTCAAATCAGGAGAGTGAATTACTAGGGTTTGGATACAAAAGAATGGATTAGTTTTACCTATGCGGTGTATCCCTTTTTAAGGGCATTTATCAGTATTAATGATAGATATAGTTACTTGATTATGCAATCATTAATTATTTCGACCTTTGAGGTAGGAGTGGCAAACGGATGAATCGAATAAATTCTTAGCCGGATTATAATGGATTGGATAAAAATAATCCATTTTGATCCATTAAAAATTCATTTAAAAAATCCAACCCATCCATGATACATCTAATAAAATCCAATCCAATCCATCCATTAACAATTTTTTGATGGATGGATATCCAATCCATCTACAAAAATAATATATTTTAAAAATTAAATAAATTTTATTTTTAAAATATTCTCTCCCCCTCTCTCTCCTTTCTCTCTCGTCTCTTTCTCTAACCTCTTTCTCCTCTCTCCCACTCTCTCTCTCCTCCCTTTCTCTCCAATTCTGTCTTGTTAAAATAATATTCTTCCAAGTTACCACAAAAATTATGTTCAAGAAAAAATAGAAAACAACTACTAAGGAATCTTCAAAACGTAGAAACTTGAGATTTTTTTACCATAGTTTGAAATAAAAACATATTTCAATAACTCTAATTCTGTGTAGGGAGAATCAACAAAATTTAAATGTAATTTCTTAGCAATTCACATAATAGCCCGGATGCAGATTTGAATCACTAACTAATTGTACCATCCGGACTTGGCAAATCGGCCCTTTGGGGCGATTTGACCAAGGATGGCCAACTGAGCACACCTCGGACCAACGTAAATTAGGTAAGTAGGAAACTAGTTTAATAAAGGAAACTAGGCAACGAATGCGTGGGATAAGGGCAAGGATATTTTGTGATATCAACAAGAAATATCTAATAATATAAAGGATACATGTGCACACATTTTAACCCTAATCTCAATCTTGAATGAAAACCCTGCTTAACCCTGGGCCTCCCCTAACTAGAGCGACAAAATGTCTTTGCAGGCAACCCCCCTACCACTCCGTGCAGGGTTAAGTCAAATGGGTAGAAGGAAGAGCACCGCAATGGAAGGAGGAGCTTGCAGAGGAGTCACTTTTCGGTACGAACACTAACTATATCATAAATGTTTAGGTTTAAGAAATTATTTTTTAAACCTGATTAAAAAAAATTTAATATTTTTTAATGGCTACTCTATTTTTTTTAATGGAAATCTGATTATAAGACCAAAAAACAAATTATTTTGAAAAAAACTAATTATACATGTCTTTTTATTTTTTTATCCAATGGATTTTATTTTATTTTATATAATGTAATCCAATGGATTTTGAAAAAATAGTGGATGGATCACTAACCATCCATAAAATTAAATGGATGAGTTAGATCCAATTCATTATTATTTTTGTGTGTAATGGATGTACTTACTTGTGGGTGGATTGGATAAATGATAGATAAATGGATTGTTTTGCCAGTCCAACTTTGAGGAAGGATTTTGTGGAACTTTCTAGATTTAGAGTGAACCCATAATCATCGTGACCTTCCATTTTCGCTTAGAGCAACTTTAGTGGTGTAAAAATAAGAACCCATTTTGGGTTTCTTAAGTGGGTCCCACAACTCCACATCATTTTTAAGCAACTCCTAAGCAATTTATACACATTTTGCTCCAATGCATATAATTTTAAGCAACTCTTAAGCAACCTACACTTTTATGTTTTTTTATTTGCACTTTATTTTGTGTTAAATTAAAAATATTAATACACCTATTTTAATTAATATGCCTAATTAAATTTAAATAATTATAATAAAAATACAAGTTCATTAATTATTACCACAATAAATAAAAAATTATAATTTCGTAAAATTCTATAATTAAAAATAACAAGAAATGCATAACATTATATTAAAAAAATAAGAAATACATAACATTACATAAAAATTAATTTTCATTATTCTCATGTCCAAAACGTTCCCAAATATGCTCAACCAAGTCTGCTTGAAGTTGGCGATGGATTTGTTTATCACGAAGATGTGTTCTCCTTTGCAGATATGTTGCAGCAAAATTGGGAAGAGGACCATTAGATACTTCAACTGTTGAGATGTCATTACGTACATGATCGTATTCAAAATTACCACTGTATGTGTGTTGTTCGTCTTCAATAATCATGTTATGTAAGATGATGCATGCATATATTATATTTTTCATTGTATTCACATGCCAAGCACGTGTTAGACTAGATATAATTGTGAATCGAGATTGAAGCACTCCAAATGCCCGTTCTACATCCTTTCTTGCTGCTTCTTGTCGTTGTGCAAATAATTTTCTCTTTTCTCCTTGCGGCATTGGGATGGTCTTGACAAATGTAGCCCACTTGGGATAAATACCATCTGCTAGATAGTATCCCATGTTATATAGGGTTCCATTTATTGTGAATTGCATCGCAGGAGCTTGTCCCGACAAAATGTCATTAAACACATTAGATGCATTTAACACATTAATGTCATTATTTGAACCTGCAGTGCCAAAAAATGCATGCCAAATCCATAAGTCCTGTGATGCAACTGCTTCAAGCATAATTGTCGGTTTGTCATGGTCACCTCGAGAAAATTGACCTTTCCATGCAATTGGACAATTTTTCCACTCCCAATGCATACAATCAATAGAACCTAACATACCTGGAAAGCCACGTGCCTCTCCCATTTGTAGTAGTCGTTCAAGGTCTTCGTTGTTAGGCCTCCTTGGGTACTCGTCCCCAAATATTGCACAGACACTCGATACAAATCTCTCTAAGCACTCTAGTGTAGTGCTTTCACCAATTTGAACATAATCATCCATACTGTCAGCAGGTGATCCATATGCCAATATATAAATAGCGGCAATGCACTTTTGTAATGGTGAGAGGCCCATTCTACCAATTGCATCAACCCTCATCTGAAAGTATTCATCATGATTACCAAGGACTTTAACAATTCGATGGAAGACATGCTTCGCATTCGAAACCTTTGTCGAAATTGAGCCTCTGTATATACTGAATTTTCAGAGAAGTAGTCATTGAACAATCGCCAATGTCATTCTTCACAACTCCGATCTATCACAGTTCTTCTTCGTCTGCGCCTATTGGTGTTGTCAGCTTCTCGTTGGCTCTCGATTATTAACTGCATGACTTCTTCTTTAGTGTTGTCCTCAAGTTGTTCATCAACAATTTGGTTCCAAAGTGCATCCAAATCGGTGTTTGGATCCATTGTATGGATGATTCAAGCATAACAAAATGAGAACAAAAGATTGCAGAGTTTGATGAGAGGATGAGAGAATGAGAGAACATTGGACAATTATATAGGATGATCCATAATTGCTAGTTTTATAATGGCTAGTTTTCTAACGGCTAGTTTCATAACGGCTAGTTTTTCATAACGGTTAGTTTCATAACAGCTAGTGTTTTTTCATAACAGTTAGTTTTATAACGGCTAGTTTGTCATAAAGGGATGATTTTTTCATAATAACTAGAACATAAAAAGGAATATAAATTACAACATTAGTTTCCTAACTTACGCCTAATATAATTACAATACAACTCATGATCTTTGCGCTAACTTTCAGTCATTGCAGATGTATCCTTCTTAAGGATATCATACAATATACGAATGTTCTCTGTCTCCTTTGCCTCAGCTATTTTTGACATGACAGCATTTTTTTCCTTTATAGCATTTTCCATGCCAGTCAAATCAACTTTGTTAGAAGACGTTTCAGCTCCTTTTCCTTTGCTCTTCCTCTTTGCTGCTTTTTGTCCCATTAGGCGAGCCGTTGCTACTACTAGGTCATATTTTGAACAATTGATTACCGCCTCTATGTTGGAAGATGATGAATACCCTCGGAAACAGATGTCTTTGTTCTTTTTGAAGAGTTTTCCAATGATTCTCCCTTCCATTTTGGTTCATCCTTCAACAAACGCTATGCATGCTCAAAATTAAATTTTCACGTACATCTTGAGAATAAACTTATATGCATCGGCCATAATGTCCTTTTCTAAGCTCCCACTTTTCTTTTGATTAATAGCTTCCTTGTAGCAACCAACAAACTTCTGAACTACAATATTTATTCGAAACCATCGGGATCTTAGTTGAGTCAGTTCCCTTTCTTGAAACGGCCCGTGGTAGCTGTTATAATTATTGCTGATTCTCAACCAAAAACCAACTCCCATTTGGTCAACTCACACAATTGCATTCTTAGAAATGTTCAACCAAGATTGAATTAGTAATGTGTCTTCTTCCATTGAGAATTTGGCACGAGTTTTTTTCTGAGTACCATGTCTTCCTCCATCATCAAGAGTGATATTTTCCAGACCAACTGGAGACTCGAACATTGACCCAAATGGTGATTCAAGTTCGTTGTTAGGAGACTCCACACTATCGTTGGTACCCAATAGAGCCCTATACCACATTGCGAGGTTGGTTGGTGGTGGTGGATACATAAAATATTGAGGATTTTGTGGATTGTCACTGTTAGAAGATGATTGGTTTTGCAAAAAATTTATGTAACACTAATAGTTAAACTGATTGGGATCCCTTTGATATCAAAGAAACAAGATTAGGAATTGATGACAGCAAAATAATAGACTGAATTTTGAGAAGTTGTGTGCAAAAATGATTTGAATTGAACCCTTGTTTATATTAGCTTCCCAACGGTAAAATAGGTGAACGTTTTTCAGAATGTTTATTTTTAACGTTCAATTCTTTCAACAGTTCATTTAACATTCAATTTTCAGCCAACGTTTTTCACTCAACATTCATTTTTATCTCCAATAATTTTTTATTTTTTATTTTTTCTTTCTCCCAAAAACCTACACTAGAAGCTTCGGTCACCCCTCCCCCAAAATTTTCTCATTTTTCCCCTTTCATGCCTAACGCCCCACCCCCCAATGTGCTTATTCTCTCCTTCCCCACCTGCACAACCCCCACCCTACCCCCCAACGAGAAGCATTCTCTCCTTCCCCACCCCCCAAACAACCTTCTCCTCTCCTTCCCCAAACCCCACGGCCCTCCCCCCCGACCTAAACGATCTTCGCATCTCCTTCCCCACCCCCACTGATTTGATCCCCTCCCCCTTACTCCTCTCCTTCCCCACCAGTTTCTTCTCTCTCTCCACCCCCAACATAGCACGTCCTCTCTCGCCCACCCCTCTCCTTCCCACGACACTTTTCCACTCCCCCCCACCCCCAACTGCACTTCTCCCCTGCCCTCACTCCTCTCCTTCCCCACGACCCCTAACCCCGTTACGGTCCTCTCCCCCCTCCCAAGTTTAGCGCACCCATCTGCCTGCACCCCCATCCACGTCGCGATTTTCTCCTTTTTCTTCCACCGTCGCGCCGATATGGATCCTCGCGACCACCACTACACCGATCTAGCTCCTCACGACCACCTGCCGCTCCGATCTAGCTCCTCGCTACCACCGACGCGCCAATTTGGTTCCCTAGGTCCACCGTCGCACCAATCTCACCCCCCCCCTCCCAAACACCTATCTCTGCTTGTGAATAAATTTTTGGTTGTAATTTTTTTAATAGTCATTATTAGTTCTGGACTGGTTCTGTTGAAAGTTATGATTTTTTCCAGCTTTGAATTTGGTTCTTCGGTCACCTCTTTTTTTTTTTTTCTTCATCATCGTTATTTTCGCACCAATTTTGCAATGGTGGTTGATTGGATAAAATGATTTTTTTAATGTTAAGAAACGAATGCTTGTAGAAGATGCGTTTCTTAATTTTAAGGAACCTGTTGTGCCACGTTTGCTTCCTCCAACACTAGACTAAAGTTAAGATACGGTTGGTTAAATATAAACAACCCCCACAATCCCCCGTTAAAGATGCTCTTAGGCCGTGTTGGCCTCGGGGGAATGTTGAGATGGCCACTCGGTGGACGACCAAGATGTACATTCACCTGGTCAAGGGAGCGTTAACATCTTTCATAGGGCAGCATTTAGCCGAGGTCCCTTTAATGACTGTCGTTTTGAGCTCAGTCGATACAAGCCATTTTTACTACTTTCAAAAAGGTCAATTAAAATCCAAAGAATGAAAAACAACCATTTTGAGGTGATGGGGTACAATAATTTTGCGGTGGTTCAATGGTGATTTCGGCATTGGTAGAATAAAGCTTTGGCGGTTCGGTCATGGAAGATGACTAAAAAAAGAAAAAGTGATTTGTAAACACCAAATTCTAGAAGATATTTAGACAGATAAAGAAAGAGAAAAGATAAAAATATAGATATAATAAGTAAAATAATGTAATAGAAGAAAATATAAAAAAAAAGTTTTAATAAAGTTTTTAAAATAATTAAATATGTTTTTGGTCCTCCAAAAATGACCTATTTTGGTTTTAGTCCTCAGAAATTTTTTCCTTAAATAAAGTCCCTCAAATATTAAAATACCCTAATTAGATCTTTGTGCTAAGTTCTGTTTAACTTTTTTGTTAAATAATGGCTACATCAACGTCACAGTCACCGTTAATTTGCTAATATGGCCATCCATGTCAACTATTATGTCCAAGTCAGATTAGTAACATACTTTGTGAATAAAATTATTATATGTTTAATCCTAAACCACATATTTTTTTAACCCTAAAGAAAAAATAATTACATGATTTTTTATTAAAAATTATCATTGCGCACTTCAGGTAATAAAATACTTTACCTGGAAGCTGATGTGACCATCATTTAATAGAAAAGTTAAGCATCGTTTAGCACAGGGATCTAATTAGAGTATTTTAAATATTTGAGGGACTTTATTAAAAAAATAAAATTCTGATGACTAAAACCAAAACAGATCAATTTTTGGAGAACTAAAAACATATTTAACCCATTAAATATTCACATATCACTTCTAAAAAATATATATATAGATTATTACAATTTTGTGGATGGGATACTAAATATACATTCACTCACATTTATATAAAAACTTTAGGAAATGGGGCTAGATTTATGTGTTCATGGCCCCGGCTAATCCCTATATGATCCATGGCTTTTTAACCAAAGTAGTAAAAAAAAAAAAACAATTTATCGATCTGAGTTGTTTTAAAAAAGGGGCCGGATACATATATACACAAGGTGCATACTTAGTTGGTGACATGTGTATTTTAACAGGAGGCGCCAATTGAGTTAGTGCCTCACGTTTAATAATCTTCTTTTATATATAATAGGAGGTGACAACTCAATTGGCGCCTCGCTTTGAAATAATGTTTTTTTCTTACTATAACAGGAGGCACCAACTTGCGTTAAATATTTTATATATATATATATATAACTGAGTTGGCTCCTCGTGTTTAAATAATTTTTTTTATATAACAGGAGGCGCCAACTCGCGTTTGATAAAAAAAATTGCGTTAATTTTTTTTTATATAATAGGACGCTCGCATTTAAATAATTTTTTTCTTCTTACTATAATAGGAGGCATTCGCGTTTAATAATTATTTTTTTTACTATTATAGGAGGTGCCAATAGTTGGCGCCTCCTGTTATAGTAAGAAAAAAAAATTATTTAAACATGAGGCACCAACTGAGCAGTTGGCGCCTCTTGTTATAGTAAAAAAATATTTTTATTAAATGCGAGTGCCTCCTATTATAGTAAAAAGAAAAAAATATTTAAATGCGAGCCTCCTTTTATATAAAAAAACAATTATTTAACGCGGTTTTTTTTTTATCAAATGCGAGGTGGTACAATAAAAAAAATATATTTAAACACGAGTTGGCGACTCCTGTTATATATAAAAAAATTATTTAAATGCGAAGTTGGTGCCTCCTATTATATATATATAAAAATTTATTTAATGTGTCCTGTTATAGTAAAAAAAAAAAATTAAACGTGAAGCGCCAACTGAGTTGGTGCATCCTGTTATACAGTTGGCGACATGTGTATTTTAACAAGAGGCGTCAACTGAGTTAGCGTCTCGTGTTTAATAATTTTATATATATATATATATATATATATATATGTATCCGGCCCCTTCTCTAAAATAACCTAGATCGGTAAATTGCTTTTTCTTATTATTATTTTAGTAAATTGATTTTTTTTTACTACTCTGGTTAAAAAGCCTATGATACATATTCAAGTTTTTCAGTTTATGAAAAAAAAAAAAAATATTTGACTATGTGCGTGTCATATGAAGATTAGTTGAAACCATAATAATTCCGAAACAAGTAATGATTTCTCCACCACTAGGCTAACCCTAGTGCCTTAAATGCATGTTGTTTAAAAATATGTTATAGGATACATTGTAGTATTGGTGTATGTTTGGAACGACATAATGTGACCACGTTCAACATAAAAAATCACATCAAACCATTAAAACGACGCAGAAGCTAGAATAATATGCATATAAAGGACGCGAATCAAGGTGATGCGACGCGAAAACAAAACTATGTTGAACAATATATGTTTGTTTTCAAAAAAATTCTTTAATAATCAAAAGTTACATTTAAACTTTTATGTAAGAATTAAAATCTTTTGTCCCTGTCCCATTCCCTATCCCCCAATTAGATATTCACACCTTAGTTAAATATTAGACGTCATTCTTTTATTAAGTTTAACAGATTATAGGCGACGTTTCCCACTTATTCGATTCTTACTATTTGCCCCAAGTTCTCCTGCACTCAGATCACCTCTTCCGGGGTTCTTCGCTACTAGTTCAGCAACTGGGTCTGGTTATCAGAGTGCATTGTTGTGAAAGGAACACTGTAAGAATCAAATCAAATAATTAAGTAGAGAACACTGTCAATGATTTGTTAAACTTTTAATCAAATCAAATCAAAGAGACTGTGTCAATATCGAATTGAGGGACAGAGAGTGGGCGGGATAGGCAGTGGGCACGAAACATTTTAATTCTTTCTCTAATCATTATAATTTTTTGCTGATATTTATTTTAGCGTGCAAACATATACACACATGAGAAAAAAGGCCGTGTAAATAATTTACACTGTGTAAATAATTTTACACTGTTATTCAATCACAAATTATTATTTATCGTAAGTTTATTGACTTTTATAATAAATATTTAAAAATTATATCAATAGTGATTTCTAATTAGTTGACAGTGTAAAACCTTTTACACTGACAATACATGATCATTAAACTCAACTTACATATCAAATCATATTTCATACCTATAATTATTGTTTATTTTTTATGTAATTATTCTTTAACCTTACAATTTATACAAATGCAAACTTTTTTTTAACATTATAAGTTATTATATAAAATAATTGTTTTCAAATATTTAAATACTAATTAAACATTACAATATATACTTATGTATAATAACATGTTTACTTTTTATTATAAACAAAAATATAACATTATATAATATAATATAAATTACACGTACAAGTAGCATTACTAGTTAGAATAAAAGTGACGCTTATATATAAATTTTGAGTTAGGTTAAAAAATTTATATAAAGTTTTACACTATCAACCAATCAGAAATAATCGTTAGTATGACTTTTAAGGTAGTTATTATAAAAGTAAACAAACTTACCATACATGATAATTTGTAATTGTATGATAGTGTAAAATTACTAACTGTATATAGTCTATTTTCCCAAGATTTATCACAGTTTTTTTTTTAAAATAAAAGTTCTCAAAAGTAAATTATTTTATGTCAAACTTAATTTCAATAAAAATTAATTTATAACCTTAATATTGCAAATTCTCATCCAAACAAATATAAATATGTTTTAAGACCATTAAATTAAGGGAATAATGGTTTATTATCTTTCTTTCAATATTTAAAACTATTGTTATAAGAAAAAAAATCGAAAAGGAAAAAAATGGATAAAAAAATCAGAATAATAATAAAAAGAAATATCATCACTTTACCATTGATGGATGAGGACCTTTTCTTCTTTGTTTTTGACCAAATCTCCTCAATGTTGTTACGTACACTACATGATGAAAAATAAATAACCCGTAGCCCCTTTTACAGGTTTATTTGATTTTTTTATTTTTTTTTTGCCAAAAGTTATATTTGACTTGAAGCCTCACAACGACGAAGTATGAGAGGGTTTGGGGGTGACTTGGCGTGGATTGGGCAAGAAGCGTGGGGATCATTAGTATATCGCGTGCGACTTCTTTATTACAAAATTTAGGGAAATAAATTCTTCTAATCTTTAGGCTTTGATAAATAAAGCTTTTAAATATTATTTTTCATTAACCTAATCTTCTGCATTTAGAAAATGATTATTTTTTGTCTTATACATTAGATACATATATTAAGGAATCTAAAATAATAATATTTTACTAGATAAGATGTTAAAAATGACAATATTTAAAATTAATTTTATTAAATAAAATTAATAAAAAGTTAAATGATCTCCCTTATTTTAACCTGAATTTTAGTTTTTTTGCTTTATGAAATTCAAACTCAACTATTTTCTTTCTTCAACAAATACACAAATTACCTTATTAAACTAAAACAAAGTTAAAGGTTAAATATTAGTGTAAGAATTATATTCATATATATATATATATATATATATTGATGTGTATTGATTTTGACCCATTTTATTATCTTCTCACTATCACTATCTGAAGATTCGGAAATTTTTAATAGGACACATTCAAAAATTCAAAGTAAAAATTTATAATATATATATAACATAGTAATGTATTTTTGCAATAATTTTTAATAAGAAAATTTATTCAATATTTTTAATCAACATCTTTAAAATACATTAGTTAGAGTTTAAGATATTTATTTCTTGTTTGCCATTGTCTTGAATAGAAAATAATTGAGCGAGTTGAAAAAAAAATGTTATTATTGTAAGTAACAAGAAAATATTCAATTGAATAATCATAATCATAAGTATAATTATTGTTTGATAATATTATTCAAATATTTATTCTCTCTGTTCTGATCATAATTAAATCTACGCTGGAATGTGCTAGGCTAGGCATGCTGCTTTCACTGTTTTCATACGTTTTTGTTCTATGCACATGATATGATCCTTTACCTTGCAATTTGAACAAATTATTGGGAGAGGCGGGACTTGGAGTGTCTAATTGCTTAACGAAAAGGATCATTTTTAAATAAACCTCTTGTATCATTGTAATTTAGTATTTTTAGTCCTTTGTCTATTTCTATTTTCCTTTTAGTCAACTTTTCTCTTTGTTCACGGTAACAGTTACAAACCCTAAAAGTTGCAATGTGCTCTCCTCATTTATAGGTTTTCAAATATGAACTGATATTCCAAACCACCCCTTTTTGTCCAAATTTTAGTTACACTTCAAGATGTAGAATGAGTTGGTGAATTCTCCAATGGTTCATATAATTATTGAACCATCGATGACTCAATGTTACAATCGGACATAACAAATTTACAGTTTTAAAATTGCATGTAAACTTCAAGAATCACCTCCAGCACTAATAGTCTTCGTCCCGGTCCTAGCCGGTGAAGATGTCAAAGAGACAACTTTGCGTGTACGGGAGTAGAACTCCATGCCTTGTGTATATATGGAGGTAGTGACACAAATATCACAGCAACAATTTTTACTTATACCAACAATGAAAAACTATTGAAAGTTAAAACATCATTGATAAAAATATAAATTGGTTTTCATGTGTTTTTTAAGTAGTTGTTGCCTTTTCTTTAGGCAACGTTTATTTTTTTATTTATGAATACACTATAATAAAAATTGTTGCCTAAAATAAAAGCATAAGTAAGAGTTTCAAGATGAGAATCGGACCTGTGTTATGAGGAAAAATAAATGAATTGTTAACTATTACGTCGTACTCGTATTTACATCGTCAAAAAAAAATGTCACACTTGTATTTTAGTTATAACTTTTATATTATTTTATTTATTATATTTCTACGTTGTATTTAATAATTATGTATAGATAAATTTTTTCACTACTGTTAACCATTCTTGGAACTTATCAAAATAAGTTTTTTATTTATGACAAATATTTACGTGATGCTTATATAACTATTCTTAAATCTTATGAGAACTAATTTTGAATATGACTTATGATAAACAAATAGATAATAATTAATTACTTATTGTTTAAATAAAGAAAATTTTCAGTAAAAATTGTTGTGTTTTTTGCCAATGATTTTTAATTGTTGCATTTTAAAAAAATAAACTCTTAAAATTTATAAGAATTTTTTTTATTTGTTGTTTTAATAAATTGATGTGCAACATTTATCAGTTTAGGTTCAACATTATACGAGATCGAATACAAATTCATTCAGAGTAATTAGATTTTAAAAATTAGGTTAAGTAATGCAAAAAAAAATTTTTATCACTTCACAAATTTGATCTATGTGAACATTTATTTCTCTGTTGTTTATGGTAAATTATTATACAATTAATGTTATAAAATTGTTCTTAGATTCTTTGAAAACAGTTTTCATCTATAGTTTATGGTAAATAAATAGGTAATGATTTTTATCCATTATTATAGAAATAAAAAAAATATGGATAAAAATTGTTGTCCATTAGTTTTCGAAAATATTTTTTAACCATATTATTGGCAAGAGAATTATTAACAATTAAAAAAAATGTTTCTATGTTTTAGTAACGGTTTTACAACTATCGACAATAAAAATGATCATATTATAAAAATTATTGTTTATTATTTATGTTTTACGAACGATTTTTCAACTGTTGACAAGAAAATGTTGCTTAAAGTAAAAAATGTAATGTATTTGACAAATAACTATATCCAATCTACATTTCACATCACCACAAATCTTCACTACAAAAAAAATACCATTTACTTTGAATTTAATATTGGATTAGTCTTTGTTTAATATAATTTTTTTCTAACAAAAATTAAAATGTTAGTATAAACGTTGTAAGTTTATACAAACAATATGATATATTGTAATAACAAATAATTTAGTTATATATATATATATATATATATATATATATAAGGAACATATCTAGTGAGAGAGTCTTTTTATGTGAGAGTAAGAGAAATAAAGCTGGATTATTAAATCTTATCATGAATAGGCAAGATTAAAACACAAGTTATGTGAAATTTTTAAAAAGTCACATGACTTTTTTAAGTGGTCACATGACATCAAATCTTGACCATTCATGTATGATTATATGGCCCAGATTTACTCTTCTCTCTCTCGCATAATGGCTCTCTCACTAGATATGTCCCATATAGCACAAATTAAGGTTTAACATTTTCGTAGATTACTAAAATTTTTTTAAAATTTTAATTAGGTTTCTAAACTAAAAAAAAAAATTGTAATTGAATCCTTGATCTTCTAAATTTTTGTAATTAGGTCCTTAGAGTTACTAAAACCATCACAAATTATAAATTTTTTGGTGGTTTCAAGCCGCCATAAACTAAATCTAGGGACCTAATTACAAAAATTTAGAAGACCAAGAATTCAATTACAAATTTTTTTAGTTTAGGAACCTAATTAAAAATTCCTAAAAAGTTCAAGGACCTACGAATGTATTAAACCCACAAATTAATTAAAGGACAACTTAGAATGTTTGTACCTTGAAAGAACCCATAATCCATGTCAACAATCTTGAGATAACATTAGAAATAACCTTGATTCCATGACTACTGCCTTGACTCGAGTGGTGAGCAAAAAAATGAATCAAAGCTCTTTATCTGGTGACTGGGATTTGCCATAATTTATGCCTCACTAAACTGCTTAATAGAGCAACAATTTTATAACTATAAGATAAGAGCAGAAACCTCTTATTTGGGCATCATGTGAGGACCCAATCTATCATAGACTCATTTATATCATAAGCCCAAATAACTAATATCCATCAATCAAAATACCATAAATTTATTTTTCATAATAATAATAAATAAATAATCTAATAATTACACAATGTTAATCCATAAAATTCTAACAATCCCTCACTTAGATAGCATTAGTTTAATTATTGAAGGCAAAATATTATTATAATGAAATATCAATTATGCCAAAAAAAATAAAGAGCTATTATTTAACAATGCAAAAAATTATATCCGATAAGGATAAACATCATATACATGTCAATAAACTCTCATTTCTTACATGATATAGATAAAGGAAAACATAATTAAGTAAAATAAATATGCAATTCAAACAAATGGTCCAAAAATCTTAATGATGTCATAAGAGACATGATAACAAAAATAACCTTATCAAATACATATATCATGATAAGCATATATATAATTTTAAATTGCCCTAACCCAAAACATAAAAAAGACTTAATCAAACCCACATGAGCTATAAAATTCTAATAAGCTCCAAAACTTAAGTCATTGATTAGTGGATCTACCAATGTGCAACTTATAGTAATATGCTCAAGTTGAGTCCAAAACTCTAGAATTTTTTTTTCTAACAAACAAGTATTTTATGTCAAAGTGTTTTGAATAAGAACTTTTATTGTTCTAAGAGAAATGCACAATATATTATCGTCATCACAAGTGATTAAACATAATCTACAATGCCTAAGTGCTTACAATGCCTCATTAACAAGAGTGATCACACTTGGGCTAAACTAACATGTGCACTACAATATTTGACATTTAATAAATCCAAGTTTCATTAAATAAGTGACTATATCAGTCCATATACAATTAAAATATCCATCAACTAATTTAGACAAAATAGGCACTTAATTTAAAAACAAAAAATACTTTAGATTAATTTGGCCTCAAAATGTCAACAATGAGAAAGAACTTATAACAATTGGTCAAAGCAAAATATTACAAGCACTCAATAACGTAGAAAATCATACTTGATAGGAGTGTTAATATCATACATACAAAATGTTTATAAATCTATGACCTCGCTCAATATGGAATGTTGGTCAAGGTACGCACAATAAATTTTTTCAAGCCAAAATAATCAAAGTACATTTCTCAACAAAATGACCTTAGTACACACACACACACTCACGAATAATCACATAATTTGCATACAAAACTAAGAAGATTATAAGTATTGATTTAACACCATAAGCAAATGCAAATCTTAAAAACATTTTACAAACAAAACAACCCAACATTTATAATATATAAAATCACCATAAAATAATTTGATAAAATGAGTGAGATCAAAATCCCTAATATTTATATTATATTATGGGATCACTCACAATTTCTAATAATTCACTTAAAATCAAGTATTACCATAAATAATAGTCAAACACACTTGAACATAAAATTGAGTTATACAGAGTAGAAACACATGAGATATATGCTTAATCACTAATGATGGCATAACAACAAATAGTCTAACGAAGTTGTGATATTAAATGACGACAATATTAAAATTTATTTCAAAATTTAAATCAATATATTTTATGAGGCAAATTATCATTATTATAATACAATCTCAAAATAATATTTATTTTTTAATACAAAAAGATATCACAAAAATATTTATAAAATATTTAAATTTAAAATTTTATCTCATATAAAATAATATTAACAAAAACGGTTGATAACAAATAAATAATATAAACATATTAAAAACTAACTATTTTTTTATTTTATTTATAGCAACATAATCAATATAAAAACGAGAGCTAAAAAATTTAAATACTAATTTTCAAAAATTCCATAAATATAATTTTTTTTTACAAATACATACATTTCTACAGTAACTACTTGATTGACCTCCACAATGGACGAGCATAGAGATACTAAATATTAAGGGATAAGCATAAACAATTGCATCAAATCATTTCTTTTTCATAAAGGTTACCGAGACGCCACCTCCAAGGCACCAACTAAGCTGTCAAAGGCACCGCCATGCCAACTTAAAATGCCTACACGTATCAACGAGCTATAATATTTTATTTTATTTTTATTTGACATTCAAATAATTTCCCACGTCCCTTATTATAATAATTTAATTTAATCTGCTTAATAATTACTTTTTATTACATTTTGTGTTTTTCATATTTTAGTTTTGTTTTTAAGATTCTTTATAAGTTGGTGTCCCCTCGTGTATTCTAATAAATAACACAAAAAAAAATAAAATGTTTTAGCTTAACAATCGCATACCCATGCCATTAAGCTCGAAATTCTGTAGGGCCTTATATTCAGGTGCTTCCAAGACTCATATCTATGATTATTTTAAAGGAAGAAAAAAAAAATCTAGCGTGACATAGAAAAAAAATATACGATAATATATTAGTTATGTTACAGAAAAATTCTATGATAATAATTTTGTAATTTTACCAGAACAAGCACATGGTTTTTATTTTGGGGCATCCCAAAATCTTCCTTATATATTAAATTAGAATAGTTATCTTGAACGAGAGTATTTTTAGTTGTTATTTTTTAACGAAAGCGTTTTTAGCTGTCATTTTTTAATAAGAATGTTTTAAGAATTTTTTAATCTCTTATATCTTTCAATCTATTATTTTCAATATATTTAATTCTAAATTAAATTTCAATATTTTTTAAAAGAAATTATCAATAATTAAAAATTAACATTATATATTGTATTATAATAATTATTTATTATAAATTTAAAATATAATCTATATGTTCAAAAATATTTATTTATTACAAATTTTCATTATAATATAATTTATATATTTAAAAATATTTATTTATTATAAATTTAAATTATATAAAATAAATATTTATTTTGTGTAATACACATGTTAAAATACTAGTATAATATTAAATTATAATTATAAACACAAGCTAAATCAATCACACTAGTACTAATTTAAGAAACCATCAACACGGAGCTGATGTTGCAGACACAATAACTACTTTATACCGTTTTGGTAATATGATTACAGATTGGTTAACTAATAATTAGAGAGGTGACCTCCGTCACGGAATGTAATTGCAGCCCTCCGATGTGACCTGTGCCCTATATCCGTAACTTGCTTCCATTTTTGATAGGGAATTGATTGATAGGGCTCATAACTTAGCACCGGCTAAGTTCTAAATAGTTTGCCATCGTTGGTTGTGGGATCAGAGTCACAACGATTGAAGACATAAAATAAAACCAAATCAAGGTAATTGCGTTACAGCAAGCAAATACTGGCTTTTCTTCGGTCTCTTCCATTCCCCATGCTTACTGCTCGCTGTTCAGATGCTCTGCATTTTCTGCTTTTCGGGGCGGTTTCGGTTTTTCACGAACACAAACTTGTACACGCGCCACTCCCAATCTAATCTAATCACTTTTCTATTTTTATAGGAAGAGTGCTCAGAGTATTATTTTTTTAACACTTTTTTTTTTATTAGACAGAATTAAATAGAAATTGTAAATTTTGATAAGTTTTATTTTTTATTTAATGATTTTTTCATAATTTAAAAGTAAAATTTACTAAAATTTATAATTTTCAATAAATTTTAACTAATAATAAAAAGAAATATTAAAAGAAAGTGTTATTAGCATATGTATTTTTATATTTCAACAATCACTAATTTTTGTTGAGGACTGAGGAGTATTGGAAATATATTTTCTAATATATTTTTTTTATATAAATTTATAAAATTTTGTGTGTTTTTTTTTTAAAAAATAGTTAATAATAAAGAATGCATTAAAAATAATATATTTGTAAGTGATAAAAAAAAATCTTGCTAACATTTCTCATTTTATTTGGCAAGAGATTACAAATATATATTACAAAAGATAATTTTTTCAAATTAGGTATAATAATTATGAGTTCTTTTATGAATATTTAATGCAGTTGTTTACTTATCCAAAATTAAACTTCAGTAACAGTATTTCTCATTTCAAAGAAAGATGATAAGAGAATTTGCTTTCCTTTTTTCCTTTATTACTAGTCTCTCCGGTGCTGACCTCAATTCTCATCAAAGTACTACTTTACTTGGGACCCACTTAACCTGTCGTTGCCGCATTTGATCATACGTACACGTGGCAGCGTAACGTTCTTTGCCTCTTTCTCCCTCTTTCTTTCTTCCTCCTTTAGACCACCTCCTCCCACACTCAATTCCAGAGAAGCACAGCCGAGCTTCTCTGTTATTAGGGAAAAAAAAAAAAAGGGCGACAAAAGGGGCAAAGGTATTGGCTTTGTTCCTCTGATCGCATTCATAGTTATGTAGTATTTGTCTTTGTGTTTTCATATCTTTGATTTTAATTTTTCCCAGTTTCGTTTCTAATGGTTTCTTTCTCCCTTCCCCTGTATGATTTTATTTCTCGGCTTTAATTTCATGTATGCCTAATTCGATAAAAAGGGACCTTTTTCCGTCATCATTCCTATGGATTGATCTTTCTGTTGAGCCGCTAGTGCCAAGTTTGAAACTTTCAGCGAAGTCTTAATCATGTAATTGAGAAACAAGTGACGGGTATTTATGCAATATGCTGAACCCCCTAATAAGATTAGGCCCTTTATTTTATTTTATAATTGTTTTTTTTTTAAGCCTTCTGTTGCTTTCTTTGCAAATTGCCTTTGTGGGGGCCTTGGCTGCATGGATTTTTCTTGGTTTGTGGTGATTATCGTTTTGCTGCAAGCTGTATTTTCGATACCTTAAATTTAGGGGTTCTCTATGCCTTATCCGTTGTTTTTCCTTTTGTGACAGCTGGGAAGGTTGAAGCTTTTTGTTGGGCAGAAACTGAAATGGTTGGCAAGGATAACCTGAGGGATGAGGACTTGAACTTGTGCTTTGAGAAGCTTATGATGGTGACTGGGAGCGGGAACAGTGAGAAAGGGGTGAACATGATGAAGGTTGGGGTGATCACCGAGTGGAAGGATATTCCTGTGGAGCTTTTGGTGCAAATTCTGTCCCTTGTGGATGATCAGACGGTGATCACAGCTTCTGCGGTTTGTCGTGGCTGGAGAGATGCTATTTACTTTGGCCTTGCTCGTTTATCACTCTCATGGTATATTACTTTCTCTCAAGACTATGTATCACTTTTTCGTTTCTCTCCAATTGGAGATTTTGTTGTAGTGAAGTTTTCTTGGTTCTTTTTGCTTGTTTGTGTGAATTAATTTTGGTATGCTGTAATTTGTGATGCTGGTACTATGTTTTTTTTCGTGCTTTTCTCATGATTCCGTTGTTCCCTTCTGCTTGCAACCAAGGTGAATTGCTTCCTTTGTTTAGGAGATTGGAGAATCCCTGAGTTTGATGGCATGTTTTCAATTATTTAAGAATGAGCTGGGATTTTTTTTTTACGAGAATGTGGAGTGATATGGGGTTAAACAAGGGGTTTTAACTTGACAAGTCGATTTAAGACGTGTCTTATGGGTTACTGGCTCTGGGGTTGTTGAAATCTTAAATTTTTCTTGGTGTTCTTGTGACTGAACTGTGTAACTTGGGTTAATCTATCTCTTTCTCCCCCTTGTAAATTAAAAGATACAACTATTGTGTGTGTTTTCTTCTGCTGATTTCCCCCAGAATTACATTTCTGTAATAAATCTGCAATTTTTTTAACATGAAAATCTTGAGTTCATTAAAATTCTTATGTGTCCTGGAAATCATTGCTAACCAGTTTTTACTTTTAAGTCAATTTGGTATTTCCTTCATTTGCCTCCAATTTTGGCCTTTTTCTCAGAAAATCTTCATAAAAGTAGTGGTTTTGCAGAATACTTATTTTGATTGAGTGCTTGTAGTTATGCTCTGTGTTGGGAAAGAAACTGATATTTGAAGTGCTTATAGTTATTGTGGAGTTCATGGAATGCGGTACTAATAGGATTATGAAATTCATCTCTCTTCAGGTGTAGCAAGAACATGAATAACTTGGTCCTATCTCTTGTTCCTAAATTCACAAAATTGCAAACTCTAATCCTTCGTCAAGACAAGCCTCAACTGGAGGATAATGCGGTTGAGACTATTGCAAAATGCTGTCATGAACTGCAGATCCTGGACCTCAGCAAAAGTTTCAAGCTAACTGATCGTTCACTCTATGCTGTTGCCCTTGGTTGTTGCAACCTTACAACACTCAACATCAGTGGGTGTTCAGCATTTAGCGACAAATCTCTGGCTTACCTTGCCAGTTTCTGCAGAAAACTGAAAGTTCTAAATCTCTGTGGATGTGTTAGAACTGCATCTGATACTGCATTACAGGCATGATTGTTGTAGACTATTTGGTTTTATAATCGTATAAGAATTAAGATGGCTTTGAATTATAACCCATTGACTAAATGAAATGCAGGCTATTGGACAATACTGCAATCAGTTACAATCTTTGAACCTTGGATGGTGTGATAATGTTGGTGATGTTGGAGTGACTAGTTTAGCATGCGGGTGTCCCAATCTCAGGATAGTTGACTTGTGTGGCTGTGTCCGTATAACAGGTATTTTATTCAAAACTTCAGTAGTTTAAATCTGTAATTCTTTTGCAAAGTCACCATTCATATTTCTGTGACACTTTAAAATATCTTATTTTCATGATATTGCAAACGACACAGAAAGGTCTCAGAATGATGTGTGCAATTAAACGGGTTAGAATAAAGCTTACAAACTAACAAGACACGAACATATGAGCAAGAAAAACTCATTCAAGAATAAATCGGAAATGAGGTGCATCTTTTAGGAAAGAGAAATAGGAATATCAATATTGTAATTCACGAGATTAAACTCATCTAACATGGGTAGTTGGCTGTTTGGTTTAAGAATACATTTTCTGTTTTCACTTTATTTCCTGTTTTCTGAAATTTATACAGGAAAAAGTGAAAGCAGAAAACAATGAGGTGCATCTTTTAGGAAAGAGAAATAGGAATATCTATATTGTAATACACGAGATCGAACTCATCTCACATGGGCAGTTGGCTGTTTGGTTTAAGAAAACATTTTCCGTTTTCACTTTATTTCCTGTTTTCTGAAACTTATATAGGAAAAAGTGAAAACAGAAAACAATAAAATGTTGTTTTCATTATTTCCTGTTCAAACTTTTGAAACACAAAATAAAGTGAGAATAGAAAATGAAAATAGAAAACATGTTCTCAAATCAAGCGGCCCCAATATTGGTCCTTGTAGCTCTTGCTTTATGAAAATGATAAGAGCTCCTCCATTTGGCTCTATCACTTTTTTGTTCAATGATGAGTGCAATTTTAGCTTTGATGTTGATATTTCAGATGACAGTGTGATTGCTTTGGCGAGCAGATGCCCCCATCTGAGGTCCCTTGGACTGTACTACTGCAAGAACATCACAGACAGAGCAATGTATTCCCTGGCACAGAGCAAGGTGAATAACAGGATGTGGGGATCTGTGAAAGGAGGAAATGATGAGGATGGGTTAAGGACTTTGAACATTAGCCAATGCACTGCACTCACCCCATCTGCTGTTCAAGCGGTTTGTGACTCATTCCCTGCTCTCCACACATGCTCAGGGAGGCATTCACTCATCATGAGTGGCTGCCTCAGCTTGACATCTGTGCATTGTGCCTGTGCTGTCCATGCACACCGTGCATTCAGCACTTTCCCTCATCCTGCTCATTAAGCTCATGCCTTGATGTTGAACACACTTCGAGGAAGTGCCCTTCAAGGGCTCAGAGAGGTGAAAGAACTGAAATTCGCCCCTTGTAGATATGCCTGCATAAAGAGACTTGAATCTAGCTGATTATGTACATCTTGAAATTGTGTCTTAAACTCGGTTTGTTTTAATCCCTGAATTGTGAAGCTCAAGACATTTTGGATGCAAAAACTGGCTTGTTCCTAGTTAGCTATATAAGTTTATGGAAAGACATGGACTTTTAAATGTGTATGATGGTTTTGTGGAAGTATAAATGCACATGGTGTTTTTGTGTCGATAAATTTGGTGGAATTAACATTTGACTAAAGTCCAGTTTAGATAAATTTTTCAATAAGAAGAAAATTGGGAAGTAAATTGATTCAAATTTTGGATGTAAGTTAAAATCAATTTATATATTTCAGCTTTTTGAAAAAATTTGATGAGAGTTTTTAAAAAGGCTGTGGTGTTTATTTTAATTTGTGAACGATTCATTTTATCGTTTTACCTTTTTTATAAAACTAGTTGAAAAGAAGAAAGTCGTATACCGGTGAAAAAGAATTAGGATGACAACTGACTGTTTATGAACTGTTACAGTAGGTCTACAAGTTATGGAAAATTAACTTAAAATAAGAAATAATTAGGTTGACTATTTTTATGAACTGTTATACAGTATGTCTATAACTCATGGAAAATTAACTTATAAAATAATCGAAATAGTACTTATAGCTTAGAGAGGTTTTGGTCTTGAAAAAATTGTTGAAAAAATTGTTGAAAACAGGCTCAACTATGCTATTTATGAAAGTTATTAAAACAAGCTAAAAATGTTTATAAAAATTATAAACAATTTTTCTAAGTTGAAATTCACATATTTATGTTTAGGGTGTGTTTAGCAAAATTAGTGAATAATTTAGGTGAAAACTGAAAGTTTAAAAGCCAATTAAAAGGTATTAGTTAATTATTTAAACTAAATTTTTTTAATAAAATTAATTGTTAAATTAATTGATAAATTTAAATTAATATAAAAGAGTATATTTATTTATTTAGTCAGTTATAATTTAAAATTGGTAGCTATATTTGTATTTAAATAATTATTAATTTTTTATTTTAATTTATTTCGAACAATTTATCATCTAATTAGGATAACAAACTTTCAAAATTTCTTTTCTTTTTAAATGTTTTTTGCGAAAAAAAAATTATTCACTTTTTAAAATATTTTTATTAAATGAAATAAAATAATATAAATTGATTTATATTATAGTGTTGATGATTTTATTATGAGGACAAAACTTAGATACAATATTATCAATACGGTTGGTATTATTCTCCAATTAAAATTGAAGTTTTATTTCGGTAATCTGCATAATAAAAGATTCCATTAAATGTCAATGCGTATTACCAAAGTGAAACTCTAATTTTAATTGGAGAACATTACCAACAGTACCTATGATACTACATCTAAGTATTTTCCTTATTATGAGGAGTGTTAGTAACACCCTTTCCAACACTATTTTTCTAATACTTTTTTCACTATTGGTTGGAATTTGTTAGAAATTACAAATGTTGGTGAGTTCTATTCTTAAATTAAGGGAGAGACTACCTATCAAAATTTGTGATTTTAAATAAATTTCAGTCAATAGTAGAGAGTGTTACTAGCATTCTTCTTATTATATTATAAAAAGAAGAATGTTAACAACATTTTCTCTAACAATATCTTTTTATTACTTTCTATTATTGGTTAAAATTTATTAAAAATCACAAATTTTAGTGGATCCTACTTCTCATTTAATGAGTCTCATTTAGTGAGATTCATCAAAATTTGTGATTTTCAATAAATTTCAATAAGTAGTAGAGAGTGTTAAAAAGAAAATGTTAGAGTGTTGATAGCATTACTCTTATAAAAAATGATATTTGATGAAAGTGAGTTTTTGAAATTTATGACCATAACAAAAGTAACGAAAGAATTCTAATAAGACAGTGAAGATAAAAATGAAGAAAGTATATAGAATTTATAAATTCAAACACTATATGAAGTAGTCTCTTTAATACTACAAATTAGTGAAATAAATTCTTTTATCTATTTGGTCAGATAAGTTTTTAAGTTATATGTCTTATTCGTTATAATTGTCAAATTTAAGTTTTAAATTTTTTAGAAACTAAAGTCAATTTTAAGTTGAGTTTAATGATTATGCACTATCAGTGTAAAAAGTTTTACATTGTCAACCAATTGGAATTCACCGTTGATATGACTTTTAAAGTATTTATTATAATAGTCAAAAAACTTACAATAAATGGTAGTTTATGATTGGATGACAGTGTAAAACTACATTACACTGTCAGTGCATGACTTGTTTTCTCTTTTAAGTTTTATAATTTTTGGTTCAAATTTTTGTGATTTTTAATTTTCAAATTTCAATACTAAATCTTAAATTTGTACCACACAAATTAATTTTTACTCCCTAATTCAAGTTCATTCAGTGATAGGGGCTATAATGTGGGTGGTTGGGATGGTGACGATGATAACAACAATCATGTTAATGATAGTGATAATGGTGATTATTGTAGTAATAATAGTTGTTGTGGTGGTAGTGGTGATAGTGTTGTAAAAGTAATGGCGATAGTAGTGACAACTAATAATGGTGGTGGTTGAGGTGACAATAATGGTAACAATAATGATGATAGTGATAGTGACAATAATGATGATCGTATGAAGGTAGTGGTATCAATGATGACAATAGTGAACTTATGGCAATAAAAACAATAGTGACAATAGTAATAATGGTGACAAGTGTGGTGGCAGCATTGATTATGATTAATTGATTAGTAGTGATAATAGTCATAGTGGTGATAGCGATAATGATTTTTAATTGAAGATGTTTTGTTTTAAATTTTATATTTGAAAATCAAAAACTGAATATTTATAACCATCTTGAAGGTTTTTAGTTTTAAAAATTGGGTTAAAAGTGTTTTAAAATTAAATTAAAAATTAATTCAACTCTATTTTAATCAATCATATTTTTTTAAAAAAAAAATTATGTTTGAAACCAAAAATTAAATTCGTAATCGCGTCAAATATATCGTGACCTATTTACCTAAATAAGCAGAGTCTTGATTGCGTTGGCAATTCATATGGTTTTAGTTTGGTTGAGAATGCATGGACGTTTGATACGAGGAAGAAAGTATACACTTTTTTTTTTTAATTACGATCACACAAATTCCATCAAGTACTGTCATTTTTATAGGAATCACTGAACAGTAAAGCCACTATTTTACGTTAAGAAAAATGTCATGCTAGCCTAGCCTATGCATGGTAATGGGGTGAGGGTGGGTTTAACTCTCCTACAAAAGATGGGACGAAAACACAGGCTTAGGACTACACCAGGTCAGGTTAGGTTAGGTTTTTTTTATTAAATAAACTAGACCAAGACTTTTATAAAATCTTATTTGTTTAAATAGATTAGACTTTAGGTCGTTCAAAAAGTTTTTTAGATTTAATAAACCAGTCTATTCAAGTGAATATAAATAATAATCTTTTGTTAACATTATTATTATATTAATTTTTATAATATATTAAAATCATGTGTTTATTTTTCTTTTTAAATATTAAGCATTTTACCTTTACAAAGAATCAAACAATCTTATTGAAAGATAAATCTATGTCATATTCAAAGACCTTATTTCAAAATAAAATTTTAAATAAGTTATCGTTGTGAATACCCAATTTTGTTCACCTTTTTATCTTATTTTCTTTTATTATCTTGTTCTTTTTTAAAATCATCTTTCACAATTTAATTCCTTTTTGTTATTCATATTGGGTTGGCAAAAGCCCAAAGAGTTGGCTTTTATTTGTTTTCTAAAACAATAATAACAAGATACATTCATATTAGACTGGCACAAGCCCACAAAGTTAGCTTCTTTCTAATAATAATAACAAAATCCGAAAAAAAAAGAGAGAGAGAAAGGAAACAGTAACAAAACTTGAAAAAAAGAGCAAAGCATGCTTTGCTATTCCAAGGATAGCAACAATGGCTCTTTCGCACTGTTTTCTGTTTTTGCCATTCTCAGGCCAAGCACTATAGCTTTATAGGTACCATCCTTGAAGCCACCTAACCACTTGGTCTTGTCCCTGCAAGAAGACAATTTAATTAATGTTCAAGAGAGGAGGGATTAGAATATAAGTAGAGGACAGTATAGTAGGGGAAGAGGCTGATTTTTAGAGACTTTGAGTTGGAGGCTCTAGTAACAAATTACCATCAATCTTTCTTCCTCTATTCTCACACATACAAGGAGGGTCTTAGGAGTTGAATCAAAACTTGAACATAAGTTGAAGGTGAGCACTTACAGGTAACCCTTTTATTTGCTTTAGCTTTAGTGTGTCTGTGAGCATTGCAGTATGAACTCTTCACTCTACTTGTTCTTTGCCTTGCTTCTATTCTTTTTATGCCATGCCCCTGTGATAAAATGAATAAGAAAAAGAAAAGATAAAAGGAATTAATTTGAATCAAAATGAATGGCAAATAGGCAATCCTTAAGTGTACATTAGGCACCATCACAAAACCAAACACTAGCATAGAAAACCCTCAAACCGTGACCAACCAAGCAATAACATTATACACACCCGAGACTACATAAACCATGAACAGAACCCTTTCATCAAAACAACAACCCACACAAAATGCCAACACCAAAACAACCATCATAAACCAAAAACATAGTCCCACCATCAAAGTCGTGACACTTTCTTTCTCAAAAACAAACATTTAAGCCACCACAAACTAGCAAACCTCGCACCTTCAACAAGCCCCATTGCGAACCTTCGAGTCATGCATACTTGTGCCTTCAACGAACCTCCATGAACCCCTAACCATGGCGCCGCTACCTCTTGTCAGAGATCCGTGTCGACCTCCGTTGAAGCCGCAGGTTCGTAGTTACGTGAAGCTCCCCGCGTCTCCGTTCCTCTTTTGCAATCTGATCTCTTTTTTGTGGGGTTTACTTTACTCTTTCTTTGTTTTAATAGCTATGTTTTTCTTTTTTGTTAAATATTCCAACGGTACTCCAAACCCGTATCGGTTAGTACGTTTTGCTTTTGCTTATTACTATAATATTTTTCTTATTGCCTTTTATTGTTAGCGTGGCTTACTTTTTTTTTCTTGATTAGCTAAACACCTTTGTCTTATATGTTTTTTTTTTAAGTTTCACGTCACTTTGTATTTTGTTTCTTTTTTTAATATGGGTTATTGCTCTGATTAACTAATTCTACTTTTTAATGTTAAAGTGATTAAATATTTGAAATAGTGAAATATTAAAAATTAAATAAAATGAAGTCTCTGAACGTTTCAAAGTTGCGCACGTGTGTTAATAAGTGTTGTATCACAAACTCAAAATAATGATAAAGGAAACAGTAATTAAATCCTAGTAAAATAAAGTATTTTACACTCATAATAAAATAATTGAAATCAAGTATTCATAACTTAGTTAAAAGAATTGGTTTTTTATTTAAAATAATAACAAAGGTTGATTGGATGTGACATTCTCTTGACCTTTAATGTTTTTTAAGATGCAAGCTATGACAATTTGATAGTCTTAAGACTCTTTTAGATAAGATATTTCACAATTTAAATTGTAAGCTCTAATCACAATTAAGTTTTATAGTCTATCAAGAAACTAATTTAATTAAAATCAAGAAATCTTTAATAGAAAAAGGATTAATTGGTGTGGTATTCTCTTAATTCTTGAGTTTGAAGACACAGGTTATGAGAGTCTATTGTCTTAAAGCTCTTCTCTAAATAATAAAAACATAAAATTATTATTTATGATAAAAAGAGAAATAAAAATCCATTAAAGTAAGTTTTACAAATTGAATTAAATTTTGACAGTAACAAAATCTTAAATAGAGAAAGGATTAATTGAATGTGACATCTTCTTAATCCTGATAATTTAGAGCACAAGCTGTTGTCGCAACCGGGGTCACGACTGGTACGGCAAAAAATAATAAAAATCAGAGGAGCCGCCACCATAATTTATTAAAGGAAAACATGGAAAAACCCTAAAAATGGTCTTGAACCACAGATTGGATCCGGGAGTCAATTACGCATAGGGAAGGTGTTAGCACCCTATAACGTCCGTTATAAAAACGGTTACTCTTTTTACTTGATGTGTGAAAATATTAACTGTCTTATCCTCTTGCTTATAAAATTATTGATCCTATATATTTTTTATATTTTTATTTAAATTATAGATTTATTTTATTAAAAAAAAATCTTATTATTACTATTTTATTTTTATGGTTTTTGAGATCGACAAGAGTGGGCTCCTGCTCCTACGTATCCTCCGGTGCAGTGAGGAAATCAGACTCACGTAGTTCTTTAGGTAGAAAATCGTTTTGTGGGTTGATGTTTTTTTAGTTGTAAATTTATTTCTTTATTTTTTGTAAATAATAATAATAATGATAATAATAATAAGACATAAAATCTTAAATATTATAGAGTATACATAACGATGGGTGGCCTAACAGATGCGAAGTACTCTTGCATCATAAAGTTGTGGAAGATTTTTGTGATATTCAAGTGGATCCTGGATCCAATATCCAATATGACAAATCACTACACATATATATTTTATTTTTACTAAAAAGAAACAATTAACAACTTATTAACTAAACATAGGTTTAAGGAGATTTTTGTGATATTCAAGTGAGTCCTAGACTCAACATGAAAGATCACTATCTAAAAAGAAATATTAATCAACCATCTATTAACTTCTAGATTATTTTTATCATTATATTCAAGCAGACCTAAGGCCCAACATGAAAAAAATTCATTGTTAATTTTTATTAAAAATCTATTAACACATCATTAATTAAACTTGATTATATATATATATATATATATATTTAAAAAAACTAAATAAGAAGTGTTGCTACCATGGTTACCATTAACATTTAAAATTTTAATAATCTCCAAGGAAGTGCATTCAAAATGGTCATTATCAAGTTTAATTTTTTTTTTTAAAATAGTGAGATATTGAGAATTAATTATATAACATATTATTTTATTATTTATTATTAATTAATATATATGTATATTTGTATTGCACTTTCACTAATTCTCCTTGCGATGGCAACAAAACCGAGAGGAAGAACTTATTTTGAAAACATGGAATAAATTAGAAACGTATACAATTTAACTTCCTATCAAATTAATTTTCTTTTATCTCTAAAAAATAAAAATAAAAAAAAACGTGTAGGACTAAGCTTATTACCCCAAATACACTAAAGGTTAATGGATGGTTCCTCCAAAGAAATTAAATCTCCTAACAACATTAGATGGTCAGCCTAAATCCGTATAGACACGGTCAGAAAAAGGAAAAGGGCTCCAAAATTCAGTCCAAGGTGACCAACAAACTCCAAATGGGAACCACATTCACAATGCATCCTCTATCCTTGCGGTTTTACTTGACGAAGGCAACGAGGGATTGGGGCGGAGAAGGTTTAGATCTATGGATTAAAAGGGGTTACTACACCTATAGTGACGGAGATGGTTCATATGGTTTCACGCAGGGGTGTCGCGGTGATGGTTCGCACAGGTGTGGTGACGGTGGTTTGCAATGGAGATGGCGATGGCCAAGGGGAGCGGGTTGCAGCTGAGATGATCACATAAAGGGACAGGGTTTTTCTCTATTTTTTATTTTTATTTTTATTATTATTTTGATTTGGATTCTGGATTTGGAAATGTGAGAGAATGGTTGATTGTGTCAATGGTGTTCATGTGTTCATAGCAAATGTGATTTATGCAGAGTGTGATTGTGTATGTCGGGGAACTTGTGCATCTACGTACAATCATAATGTAACAGAGTATCATAAACTAAATGCAGAATATCATACATAAATCAATCCATTTTGCATAAATTCAAGAAACAATTATCAATTGTAGAAAGAACTAATGGCTACAAAACAAGTAGAAGGCAGATAAATAGAGATAGGAGAATTAAAGGACCTTCAAAGCTTTCTCTCTGTTCAAAAATTGCCGCAATTCACCGACACAGCAATGTGATAGCACTTCCACTTCTTCTTCTCAATCCTCTCCTTCTTCCTTTTTTTTTTTTTGTCTCACTTCCGTTTTTCTTTTGTTATCCGTATCAGTCCCTTTTTCTTTCTTCTTATTTATAGGTCAATGTAAGCTTTAATTGGGACTGTTCAAGTCTTGTAACTGTTTCCGTTTCTCAACTCTTCACTTCCCTTTGTTATTATTATTATTTATTTTGTATTTATTTTCTATAATGATGATGAACTCTTGAAGTACTATCATAAATGAATATGTATGGCTATAGGTTTAAAACTTTTAATTCAACAAGAAAATTAATATTTTTTAGTTACTTATTAGGACATTTCTAGCCCAACAAAAATAAAAGATAAACATATTTAACCAAATTATTATTATTATTATTATTATTATTATTTTATTTATTTATTTATTTAAAATTACCCGGATAAAATTGGGTGTTCACAGCTGCCCCTCTTTACTTAGTCTTTACTAGATAGTATGAACAACTGAGTGTTTTCATATTATCGTAGTAAAGAATAAGTAAAGACATGAACTCTAATTTTATTCGGGTTTTCAAAGCAAGAATAAAAGGTATGAATTTTCCAGAGATTTAAAAAAAGAAGGTACGAGCACCTAAGGGAATTGAAAAATAGAGGCCTAAGAATAACAACAGAGGGTACGAACACCCACGAAATTGGAAAACAAAGGGCACGAGCACCCGCGAAAAGAAAGAAAGAAAAAATAATAAAAAAATAGGGCACGAGCACCCGTGGTATTTAAAAACAAAAGGCACGAATACCTATGAAATTTTAAAAAACAGAGGGTATGAGCACCCAAGAAATGTAAAAAAAGAGGGCATGAACACCCAGAATGTAGATGCAAAGGGCACGAACACCCAAAGTGCAAAAAGAGAGGGCCCGAGCACCCATGAAATTTAGAAATAGAGGGCTCGAGCACCCAAGAAATTTAAAAACAAAGGGCACGAGCACCCAAGGAATTTAAAAACAGAGGGCATGAGTACCCGCAGAATTTAAGAACAGAGGGTACGAGCACCTGTGGAATTTAAAAACAAAACGCACAAGCACCTGTGGAATTTAAGAAGAAAGGGTACGAGCACCCAAGAAATTTAAAAACAGAGGGCACGAGCACCTGCGAAATTAAAAAACAAACTTTATTATTTTTCTTTTGTGGAAAGGGAAATATTTCCCCAAATTGTCTGCTTTCCTTGCCATAAAAGTAGATTCTTGAAATCTCGTCTCGAGTTTGGATTAATCACTTAATTCTCTTTGCCCTTGATGTCATTAGTTTTATTTTTATCTGCTAATCTGGTTTTCCAACCTTTCCTCACAACAAAAAAAAAATAAAAAAAAAAATGGATCCTTTACAGTTTAAATCCTTTAATTGAGAAATTTATCAGTTTATGTCTTTGAATTTATGTCATTTCTTTGATGCATTCCTCCACTTTAAGGTACAAGATGGCCAAAGGTTTGAGAAAATTGATTAACTGGTGAAACGTATAGGCGAATGTCCAGGTTTAAGAAACATAGGATTTTCCCCATATTATAGTGGACTGGAGAACAAAAAGGAAGGAGATGAATTGCGTAATTAGATTTTGGTGATGTAATAGTAAGATTACTACTACTGCTTGAACGAGCACAAGTGACACATGTGGTGGTTATTCATGCTTTATTATATGAAAGGGAAGCATAGACTATAAAAAGACGAGGAGGATTGCCTCAATGTGGATTACGAAGCAAAAAAATAATCATACAAGCTGCCCCATTTTAAGAGACTTTTAGCATTGATCCATTTATGGATATACAACCTTGAGAGCTTTTTATTTTCTTTCTTCTTTCTTTTTCGTTTTTATCTATTCTTTCTCTATCTTTTTTCTTTTTTTCTTCTTCTTTTTTTTTTTTTTTAGCAATCACTGATGATCAAAAGTATGACTCTATTTTTAAAATTAAATTCAAGAAAATTTGAGCAGCCATTCTTTAATCAGTTATGGACTTTATTAGGCTTGTAACGTGGCCAGAGTTAAAAGGGTTATGAAATGAAGGATAAATAAGGCCCAAATAAGTGTTTGAAGGTTATTGAAACAAGGATCTTTCCTTAGACTTTCGCATCAATGGCCTCATTCTTTCCATTCTTTTGCTTTTCCTTTTATATTCTTTTTGTATCATACTTTATTGGTCATGACTTTTCAATATTATTTGTCACACTTTTTCCTTCTTTATCATTCATTTTTCATTATTTTCTTTTTTCCTTTTTGTCTTTGTTTCTTCCTTATTACCTTGAGACTAGTGGCCTTGATGCAAATTTTATATTGACCCCCAAGTGTAGGGTTAATCCTTGTTTAGGATGATTTGAAAGAAAATTTTATTTTTTAGGCTCAAAAAGGGTGGCAAAGGATGATGATTATTATTATATATTATATATATATATATATATTGGATAAAGAAACATGGCCATACATCATTTCAAATCCTGACTGCTTTATTTCCAAAAAATTAATTTTTAAAACAAAAATTCAATAGACATCAGGCATTTGATCTTTCATTTTTTCTTTGTCCTAACTTTTGTTTAAACTGCCCCTTACAGGTTTTCAGCCTAACAGACTTTATTTGGCTTCTTTTTTTTTTTTTTTTTTTTTTTTTTTTTTTTTTTTTAGCTCTCAAAATTTGTTTAGAGTGTGAAAATTTACCCCAATATGTAAAGAAGACTCTTAAAATGTTCGTTTCCTTTATGTTGAGAACTTGGAATCCTTTCAAATCTATTATGGAAGTAGGAAATGAGAGAAAAGGACGCAAGGTGAGTTTGATGGAAGAATGCCTTAAAAGAAATGATCTTGATCTATATGTCTCATGTCTTTGTCTTTCTCAATTAAATGATTATACCACAAGAATATCTGAATTCACCTTTATTATCACTCTTTTTTTTTTTTTTTTTTTTTGCTTTCGTATTTCCTTTCCCAAGAAATGGCCGAGATTCCATGAATTTACCAGCTTCACTTATTCGGGAAAATAATCAATTTGGAAGCTAATTTCCTTTTCATCATTTTTTTTTTTTAAAATATTTCATTTACAAATATTTTATTTTATCCTTTTACTATTATTCATTATTTGCGGACCCTTAAGGACGTGCATTGGAAGATTGAAACAAACATCTTGGTAAGATTCCATGTCATGATTCAAATACACATTTTACATTCCAGTGTAAATTCATAAAAAGGATAAAGAGAATAATAACAGATCCTACTGAATCCTGGAAATTGAAAGTGAAGAATTCGACTCCTAATAGTATAAATTGCCCCCAAATTTCAGGCATAATATTTCCTGACTGAATCAGAATTAACCGGCAGCGGTAACTCTTCTCCATCCATTTTGATAAGAATTAAAGCCCCGCCAGAGAAAGCTTTTTTACTACATAAGGCCCTTCATAATTTGGAGTCCATTTTCCTCGATGATCTTTTTGGATTGGCAAGATTTTCTTCAATACCAACTCCCCTTCTTGAAATTCTCGAGGACGAACCTTTTTCTCGTAAGCTTTTTTCATCCTTCTTTGATATAACTGCCCATGACATATAGCAGCCAACCTTTTTCCTTCAATAAGATTTAACTGATCAAGACGAGCCTGAACCCATTCTGCTTCTTCCAATTCAGTTTCCATTAACACTCGCAGAGAGGGAATTTCCACCTCAACAGGGAGTACTGCCTCCATTCCATATACTAAAGAAAACGGGGTTGCCCTAGTTGATGTGCGCACAGAAGTGCGGTATCCATGCAATGCGAAGGGAAGCATTTCATGCCAGTCTCTATATGTGACCACCATCTTCTGAATAATCTTTTTAATGTTCTTGTTAGCTGCCTCAACTGCTCCATTCATCTTTGGACGATAAGGGGCAGAGTTATGGTGTTGAATCTTGAAATCTTCACATAACTCCTTCATCATTTTATTGTTTAAATTAGTGGCATTATCGGTGATGATTCTACTTGGCAATCCATACCGACAAATCAACTCTCTCTTTATGAATTTTACCACCACATTCCTAGTTATACTGGCATAAGAAGCGGCCTCAATCCACTTAGTAAAATAATCAATTGCAACCAATATAAAGCGGTGTCCATTAGATGCTTTTGGTTCGATAACTCCAATGACATCTATCCCCCACATCGAGAATGGCCATGGTGCTGTCAAAACATTCAAAGGTCCTGGCGGAGCGTGAATATGGTCAGCGTAAGTTTGGCATTTGTGACACTTTCTCACATAGCTGTAACAATCATTCTCCATAGTCAACCAGTAGTATCCAGCCCTTAATATCTTCCTAGCCATAGCATGCCCATTGGCATGAGTTCCGAAAGAGCCTTCATGAACTTCTTTAAGTATCTGCTCTGCTTCTTTTGCATCAACACATCTAAGGAGCACCATATCATGATTCCTCTTATAAAGTACATCCTCATTTAAGAAGAAACTCATTGCAAGCCTTCTTAATGTTCTTTTGTCATTATCAGAAGCACCTGGTGGATATTCTTTATCTTTAAGATAGTGCTTGATATCAAAATACCAAGGCTTTCCATCTAACTCTTCTATGAGATTACAATATGCTGGCTGATCATGGCTTTGTATTTTTATAAGGGGCATGCTTCCCTCCTGATCTAATTCAAACATTGATGATAAGGTGGCTAAAGCATCAGCCAATTGATTCTCTTCACGAGGGATGTGATGGAAAGTTATGTCTTCAAAGTGCTCAATTAACCCTTTAATATAAGTTTGATAGGGGACTAATTTATGATCACGAGTCTCCCATTCACCACGTAACTGATGAATAACCAAAGCAGAGTCTCCATATACCTCTAGAATTTTGGCTTTCGATTCGAGGGCCGCTTGAATCCCCATAACACATGCTTCATATTCTGCTATATTATTCGTACAATCAAAACATAGCCTGGCTGTCAACGGAATATATTGGTTCTGTGGAGAGATCAGCACAGCTCCTATCCCATGTCCTAGTGCATTGGAAGCACCATCAAACCACAAAATCCATTTTTCTCTAACTTCACTTTCTTGATTAGAGAGAGTTAGTATTTCTTCATCCGGAAACTCTGGTTGCATCGGCTGATAGTCCTCAATGGGCTGATGAGCTAAGTATTCTGCCAAAATGCTTCCCTTAATTGCTTTTTGTGTGACATATATAATATCATATTCTGATAATAAAACCTGCCATCGAGCAATCCTTCCTGTAAGAGCAGGTTTTTCAAAATATACTTGATTGGATCCATTTTGGACACTAACCAAGTTGTATGACTCAACATATACTGCCTCAAACGATGAGCGGCCCATGCCAGGGCACAACAAGTTTTCTCAAGTGAAGAGTATTTTGCTTCACAACTAGTGAACTTCTTGCTTAGATAGTAAATAGCATGCTCTTTTTCCCTGACTCATCATGCTGACCTAAAACACATCCCATTGACTGATCGAGCACTGTTAAATACAAAATAAGAGGCCTTCCAAGAGTTGGCGGAACCAGGATTGGAGGATTTTGCAAGTATTGCTTAATCTTCTCAAAGGCTGCTTGACAATCTTCATTCCACTCAACAGCTTGATTTTTTCTTAAAAGCTTAAACAAAGGTTCACAAGTGGCAGTTAATTGGGAGATGAATCTAGCAATGTAGTTTAACCTTCCCAAAAATCCGCGAACTTCTTTCTCTGTGCGAGGTTCTGGCATTTCAAGAATTGCTTGCACTTTATCTGGGTCAACCTCTATTCCCTTCTCATTAACAATGAAGCCGAGCAGCTTTCCTGATTTCACTCCGAACGTACATTTAGCCGGGTTCAACCTAAGCTTATACTTCCTCAACCGCTCAAACAACTTTCGTAGATTAACTAAATGCTCCTCCTCACTTCTTGATTTTGCAATCATATCATCTACATAAACCTCAATTTCCCTATGCATCATATCATGAAATAAGGTCACCATTGCCCTCTGATATGTTGCCCCAGCATTTTTAAGTCCAAATGGCATTACCTTATAACAAAAGGTTCCCCACAGAGTAATGAAGGTGGTCTTTTCCATATCCTCAGGTGCCATTTTAATCTGATTATAGCCAGAAAATCCATCCATAAAAGAAAACAAGGCAAATTGGGCTGTATTGTCTACTAGCACATCAATATGTGGAAGCGGGAAATTATCTTTGGGGCTGGCCCTATTCAAATCCCTATAATCAACACACATACGAACCTTTCCATCCTTCTTCGGTACTGGGACAATGTTTGCAACCCATTCTGGGTATTTTGCTACTGCTAGGAAACCAGCATCAAATTGCTTCTTTACTTCTTCTTTGATTTTTAAGGACATTTCAGGCTTCATTCTTCTTAACTTTTGCTTGATAGGAGGACATTCAGACTTTAATGGTAACATATGCTGAACAATACTAATATCCAATCCCGGCATTTCGTGGTAAGACCAAGCAAAGACATCTACAAACTCGTGCAACAAATCAATCAGATCTTTCTGTGTTTCAACTTTCATGCTAGTACCAATCTTTACTTCTTTTTTATTTTCCTTATTCCCCAAATTTATCACTTTAGTGGACTCCTGATATGGTTTTATCTCTCTAGTCTCCTTTTCCATCAGCCTCAACAATTCTGGGGACAATTCCCAACTATCTTCATCACCCTCGTCTGCATGGTTTATGGGGCAATCAAAATTGTACATCACAGTTTCAACACTATCTTTCTCATAAGATTCACTTTTGGATCTGCATTATTTAAAATAAAAGTCATGAGGGAGAAAATTAGTAAAAAAAGAAATTTTTATTAATACTGGAAAGAAACATGTGAGCCCATACAAAGATCTTAAGGCCTTGGGCAGAGCCATAGGATTTGTATATGAAAATTACATGGAATCATTACTAAAGATGGTAGGAAGCTCAGAGATTTCCCAATTTTTAAGTTCCCGATCTACAGTGCATGGGTACACAAAATTAGCACACTCAACAGTAGGATCATCTTCAACTGCGGCCACTTGATCAAAATTCACCCATCCTGCACTCTGAAAACTTTCACGGATATCACAAATAGGAGCTCTTCCTACCCTTGGCTCTCGCCCCTCCAATCGAGCCAAGTTTCTTTCTTTTTTGTCTTCCCACGTTTTCCTTTTATCTGCTTTAGTTGGCTTATATCCCAACCCATACCTTCCTTTCTTCTCAGGAACTTCCAATAAGACTGTAGACCCTCCTCCATTCTTTCCTGGACCAATTCCCTGCTTAGATATCTTACTCAACATGACCTTAGCCATCATCAAAACTGTGTTGGGTAATTGGGGCTTCAAAGGAATAGATTCGACATATGCCGTGCCGACAATCTCCAGAGTTTGAAAAGAGGACTCTAATGCCTCCTCAGCAGCTTCGATGTATCGTGTGGATGATGGTCCACTCACAAGTAAATCTTCTTCCCCCATTACGATCACCAGTTTGTCATCCATCACAAACTTCAGCTTTTGGTGTAGGGTAGAGGGAATAACCCCTGCTGAATGTATCCACGGTCGTCCTAACAAACAACTATATGCAGGTACAATGTCCATAACCTGGAAAGTTATCTGGAATATACAAGGACCAATCTGAAATGGTAACTCAACCTCTCCCATCACTTCTCTTCGACTGCCATCAAAGGCCCTCACTATCATGGCACTAGGTTTCATATAGATCCCCTCACAAGGTAGCTTTCTAAAGTGGTCTTTGGCATAACATTCAATGAAGAACCATTATCAATAAGCACTCGGGCAATCATATGGTCCATGCATTTGACTGAAATGTGGAGGGCTTTATTATGTCCTCGTCCTTCACTAGGAATTTCGTCATCTGTAAAAGTTAAATGGTGTTGGCGGTGATATTATTGACTATGCTCCCAAACTGGTCCAGGGATATATCATGTGCTACGTGAGCTTCATTCAAAATTTTCAATAATAGCTTCCTATGTGCCTCTGAATGCATCAGTAATCCTAGGAGAGATATCCTAGCTGGCATACGATTCAGTTGTTCTATCACCTTGTAATCACTTTGTTGAATGAACCTAAGGAATTCCCGTGCTTCTCCATCTGTCACTTCTTTCTTCTCTTGATTCTTTTCTTTTATTGTTCCCTCTTTCTCCAGCTCTTTTTCTTTTTCTTTTAGAACCTCTCGTTCTTCTCTTTATTACTTAGTGCTTTTTTCAATTCTGGCAGTGAATACAAACGACCGCTTCGAGTTATGCCCCCGATTCCTGAAATATTAGTAACTGCAGGATTTTCAACACTACTGTTGTTCCACTGTTCATCTTTCTGCTTACCCTCTCTCACTTCTGCATCATATTTCCAAGGAACAGCTTTGTTGCTTTATACGAAAAAGGCACTGGTGTATGAACAATGATAGGCTTCGGGCCTTGAGATGTCTGTGTAGAAGCATTTCTGCTGAAATGAATTACTAGGGGTTTGGAGCCACCATCCCTTGTTTCTCATTTGACTGCATCATAGCTACTTCTTTTGTTTCTCCCCTATAACCAACTTGTACTTGGTTTGTGTCCATCAGTCTTTGAAGCAACTGTCTGAACTCTTGACACCTCTCATAGAATGTTGTTTCCCCGGATGCATGCCACACATCTCCACTTCTTCATATGTTCCTTGAATCATACCAAGCTTACATAATTCTTCAAAATGAATTGCCTTGAGGTCTTGACTTCTCTTTCTTCTTTTACCAATCGATAACCATCACCATCATCAAGTACATTCACTGAAGACTTCCCATGTCCTGGAAGGGGATTATCTCCAACATTCGGGTTATCTTCTTTGAAACTCAACCAACCTGCATCAATAAGGCCTTGAACCTTATACTTAAGAGCTATACATTTATCAGTAGAATGTCCAGGGGCCCCGCCATGATAATCGCACTTTGCATTCGGATCATACCCTTTTGGATAAGGTGGTTCAATAGGCTTCAAAGGAGTGATAGCGACTAAGGCATTATTAAGGAGATATGGCAATAGTTCTGTATAGGTTATGGGAAGAGGAGTGAAAGTTACGAACTTCTTTTCCTTCTTCTGATTAGCATTCTGGCTGGTGTTTTGCTCCATGTTTGGTTGGGTTGTGGTGTAGTTGAGGTGGGTTGGGTCTGGTGAGTGGGTGGTATTTGAGAAGGTATCCCTGAATAATAGGGTTGAGGGTATTGTGGGGGTACAACATTGGCGACATAGGGGTATTGTGTTACAGGAGGGCGGTAGGTTTGTCCTTGGTGGATGGGTATGTAGTTAGGCCAAGTCGGTGTTGAAGCTACTGCGTGAGCATCTCCTTCTTTTTTCTTTGTCGAATTAACTGAGGGTTTTTTCACATTTGAAATTGCAGCTGATCCTGTACAATCTTCCACTTCTTAAGCCGCTTTCCACTCTCTCCCCAATTATAACCATATCGGAGAAATTTGAGGAAACACTGCTTATCAAACGATCATAAAATGGGGCTTGCAGAGTATCAATAAACATCGCCACCATCTCTCTATCAGTCAAAGGCGGTTCTACTTGTGCTGCCACTTCTCTCCATCTTTGAGCATACTCTTTGAAAGTTTCTGTATCCTTCTTCACCATGTTCTGAAGTTGCAACCTATCTGGAGCCATGTCAATATTGTATTATATTGCCTAAGGAAGGCATCTGCTAAGTCTTTCCAGGAGCGTATATGAGCAGGCTCAAGATGCATATACCAGTTTAGTGTTACCCCAGCCAGGCTATCTTGGAAAAAGTGTATCAGCAACTTGTCATCATAGGCATGGGAAGCCATCTTTCGGCAGTACATTGTCAGATGACTTTTGGGGCAAGTGATTCCTCGATACTTTTCAAACTCTGGGACTTTAAATTTTGGTGGTATCACAACATCTGGGACAAGACAAAGCCCAACAGCGTCTCCAAAACCATAACTTCCTCCTCCCTCTATAGCTCTAAGCCTTTCTTCCAAGATATCAAACTTTCCTTAGCCTTAAGATTCTCAGCTGATGCCCTTGGCATAGCGGTATGGGTTGAGTGCATAACATGAGAGTTTTCCTCCGTAACAAATTGCAAGGCCTGAGGTCGAACAATATTCTGGGAATCTGCAGTGACAGGTATCTCAACTGCGTTTCCATCCATAATGTGGGTTGTTCGGTTGGCTGGTGTATAGGTGGGAAAAGGGTAATGAAACCTGAAGTGGTTCACGGATATTTGTTTGGGATTGGGTAACACGGTCAGTATTTGTGGGTTGGTGATGACTGGTGGTGTGTAATTAGGAGGCAGGACCATATGTTGGAAAATTGTTGAGACTGAAACTCTTGAGGAGGGTATATTGCAGCCTTTGCCCTATTTCCATGAACATTAATCCCCTGTGAATGCCCTGGCATAGGGTAGAAACCGGAGGATAAAGAAGGGTTCCATCTGTATTCTCTGCAGAATTATTTCCTTCAGTACTCTTTAAGGACTTCAGCGCTTCCATTATCTGAGCCATTTGCTCTTTCAGTGATTTAGGTCAGACCTCATTGATTCTTGAGCTTGTTCCAATCTTCCATGATCTTTACTTTAGCACGGGTCCTATAAGGGTGCCGCAATGTTGATTTCCCTCGTTTTGAAAGGTTATTTCTCTTTTGAGAAAAAAAAAAAAAAATGGTATAAGTGTGCAGAAAAATATGTTTTTTTTTTTTTTGTGGATTTATTTATTTTATTATTTATTTAATGATTGCCTTTTTGATTTTAACATTGTTACTTTTGCCTATTGTTTAATTATTTGTCTATTTTATTTACCAGGACCACTGGAAGTTTGTGGGTAAGAATAATATACAGTAGTATGGGACCAAAACAAAGTCATATTGCTTTTTATTTATTTCAACTCACAATTTATTACATGAATGCCTTCAAAGAGGCAAAGACATTGTGAGTTACATATCAACGACGCCTAATTATCTCCTTCATTAGCTCTATCATGTGTTCACAGTATTCAAAAGATCACGGATCTCTGGAGGAGTAGAAAATGGATCTGCCACACATTGAGCTTTATCTAGCAAACGAGGGAGGTGTTGACCACCTCTTAATGTGGTAGCAAATCGGTGCCTCCATAGAATTCCCTGATCATGCAAATCTTGGATGACTGCTTGCTTTTCTTCCAGCTCCTTTTCTTTCTCTCTTACTTTCCCTTGTTCCTTCTCAGAGCATCTTGATATACAGTCGCCAGCTCTTGTCTTTCTTTAATAATTCTTTCTTCATACTCTTTTACAATCTTCTCCAAACTCTGCCTTGCCTCTTCCAACTGTTCTTGTTCATTCTCATGAGCCATTTTGGTAGTCCTTAACATTCCCTTCAAACGTCTATTTTCAGCCAAAGCTCGACTCCGCTCTTGCCCTCTTAGTCTTAATTCGTTGCTTGCACCTTTCAGCGAACTTTGGTATCTTTCTTTACTTTCTTCCTCCAGTCTGGCCCTCTTTGCCATTTTTTCAAAAGATTGGGCCTTGAAAATATTTTCTTGTTGTAGCTTTTTCGCATTCTTTGCGGACCCCTTTCATCTCTCCTCCTGTAGCCTATTTTTCTCAGCTTCCATTTTTCCCAAAGCCGTTTTCAATTCTTTGATCTCTTCACTTTCTGCTTGCGATTCCATCCTTTCCTCCTCAGTAATTGGATTGACATTCTGATATGGTAACTTAACCTCCTGAACTCGGTCTCTCAACCACTGACAATAGCTACCTTGAGTGTCGTGACTTTTTACCCTGATCTCCTTTCCTTTCTTGATGATCTTTTTCCAAGCCAGGCAAATTTTTTCCAACATCTCAACACTTCCTGGGCCCATGCTATAAGCACCAAAGGGGTTAGTGCGGATTCTGGCGGCGGTGCATGGATAGGATGACCAAACTGCCTCTGAGCTAAAATCGGATTATAATTAATACATCCTCTCGTTCCTATAAGGGGCACATTAGGGAAATCTCCACATTGCCAAATCATCTCCTCCACTTCCCTCCATTTTGGATACCATCTAACAGTCTTTTCATCCAAGCTTGCCAAGTAAGAGCTCCAATCTACATTAACTTTGTTGCGACACATGTAGAAATCCTCAATGGGACAAACAGTTTTACATCCGTGGTTGAAAATGTGAGTCACCATCCAGACATATAAGGCGGGTAAGCAACACAAGATTCGTTTGCCCCTCTTTTCATAACTGAAATTAAGTGTGTAATAAACATCAGCCAATACAGCAACCACAGGACTTTCACCCCTATTTTTGAAGGCAAGGAACGCATCAATCGCAGTAAAATCTATGAAACCATCAATATTAGGAAAAAGAATCATCCCATACAGAATAAGGGCCAATACATCCATAAAAACCTCCCAGTCTTCGGCTGCTGCTAAGGAACGGGCCCTGTCCTCTAGATATGACTTCGGAAACCCCTCAGTACCATTCCTATTCTGTCTTCTGCTTATCAATTCTTGCTCTTGAACTCTCAAAATAGCAGCAACTTTCGCCAGAGCAGGATAATGCCCTGAACACAAATACACCTTTTTCTTATCTAACGAACACCCCAAAATTTGCTCAAACTCCTCCAATGTAGGGGCCATCTGAAAGTCTCGAAAGGTGAAACACCTAAGAGGAGGGTCATAATACTGGACCAAAGCCACAATAGCTTCTTCTGGCACGTCTATCTCTGCTAGGTCAAGATATTCCCATATCTATTGGAGAACATCCTACGTTGTGATTTCTTCATCAACTGACCTAAAGCCTTTAAACTACCCACATTCGGCTTTTTGACCTTCACAAATATGGACTTTTTTCAAAAACACAGATGCTTGATTTGATCCCATATTGAGCTTTAAAAACCCACAACTTCCAGCAGCCTAATTAAATAAAATATAAATAAATGAGATAAAGAGGAATGCAAATGTATGTAATGACATGTTAGTTTTTATAATCAATCTTGCAAATAAGGCTATCTTTTTTTATTTTTTCTCTTTTTTTTTTTGCTTAATCATAACTTTCTCCTTCAATTTAAAAAAATATATCCTATTTTATTTCTAATAATGATTATGTCTTATCATTAAGAAGAAAATACACTCCCATTGTGTCCTAGATAAGTTTTTCCTTAATGAAGGAGCATGGATCTACGGGTCTACTAATATGTGATAACCTCGGTGGGTATCTCTAGACAATCTCACAGGCCTCTAGAGCTGAAGTCTTCTCCAAATATCAAACCACAACGATAGGCGACCTAACAGATGTGGGATATTCATGAAGAAGCAAACTCTAGATGAGGTTTTCATAATAGCCAAGCAAGTACTAAACTCAACATGGCAATTCATTCGACCTCCACTCCCTAGGCTACACTCAGGTCCGGGTATAGGACCCAACTCTCAAAATGTGTGTGAAGAAGTGTAAGTGCAGTGTGTGATGATTTAAAACTACCCAACTCAAATAACACCAAATATAATATACATGGTCATCTATCCTAAGGTTCAATGATTATCAACATAAACAACCAAAACAA